>RSEF01000017.1:5294200-5390973 GCA_003993805.1 Himantopus leucocephalus
TTTTTTTTTTTTTTTTTAACTACTGCCTGCTGGTTGGTTTCCAACAACCATCAGAAAAGGTTAACAAGATCTGTCCCAAATACCTCACCCTGCGTGCAGCCCTGCCTCTGCTCAGAAATACCTCACTCCCCCGCGGGGCCGGCTCATCCCGGCACCCCCAGGCCAAAATCACCATCGCTCATCAACCGCTTGCTGCCTTCCCGCGCACACACGTGCCCACGCTCCCGGGTCTCTCCCTCTCTCGTCCTCTCACCGTCGGTTTTGTGTGTTTTCTTGAGGCTGGAGTTACTGTTTGTTCTCATTAAAGCTTTTTTCCTTTTCTTCTATTCTTTTCCTTTTTTTTTTTTTTTGAATTTAAATAAATATTTAAAACTGAGGCAATGAAATGGGACTGGTATGGTTTTTTTTGCTTCTTTTTTGCGAAACTAAGTGGGTGAAAGGTGCAGAAATAGCCTGTGGGTGCCAACGTTGGTGCAAGAGCCCAGAGACCCCCCAGGGGAGCCCAACCCACACCCCAAAACCCTTCCTCTGGTCACAGCACGACCTGCCCAACCCTCAGCACAGTGCTAAGGGCATGACAAGGCTGGGAGCCCGATGGCTCCCCACCGCCGCACATCACCCCACCAGCCCATTCCTCAGCCCCATCCCAACACAATGCCAGGGAGCAAGAAGGAAAAAAAAAAAATAAAATAAAAAAAAGAGCTG
Source organism: Himantopus leucocephalus (assembly GCA_003993805.1). Lineage (NCBI taxonomy): Eukaryota > Metazoa > Chordata > Aves > Charadriiformes > Recurvirostridae > Himantopus > Himantopus leucocephalus. Next base: position 5,294,906 of record RSEF01000017.1, read on the forward strand.
AGCTGATATTTTTCATTGCTGCAGCCCAAATCCCATCTCAATTGCTCCAAGCTGATGTTGAAACTTGACTTCTTGCTTAGGACGTCACACCTGGGGGAGGGGGACACACACAGGGGTGACACCCCCCCCCAGACCCCGTTACGCCGTGCCACGGGAGCTGCTCCGGCTGGTCCCGCGTTGCAACAGGGGCAGCGGGAAGGGGCTGTGCCATGTTTGCTGCGCCCATTCCCGGCAGCGTTCCTGCGGCCGGAGGGGCTGAGGGACTCCCCCCTCCTCCCCGGCACGGCGGGGCTGCAGGGTGAGGGCACCAGGGCAGCTTTCGCAGCACGTTAAAAACCACCTGGTTTGGGGCTGACCGTCACTCACGTGAGCGAGCCGTTCCCGAAACACATTGGTTGTGGTCAGGGAAAAAGCAAACACATTTACTAAATAAATCAATGCGCTTAATTACGAGGCCAAAGTTGGAGGAGACACTGTTAAATAGAGATCTGCATTTAAAGACATTGCAATTTATTAATTTNTTGGAGGAGACACTGTTAAATAGAGATCTGCATTTAAAGACGTTGCAATTTATTAATTTTGTGCAAAGGCTGAGCCCACTGCACCAGTTGTTCCCTTGCCACGTGCCCTCCCCATGCCCCCCCAGGCAGAATTTATTAAACAAGTTCCTGTCTTTACCATTTATTTTAGAGTACTTAAAATTATCAGTTATGTTTTCAGCATCCACAGCCCAAAGGCAACATCATCACTGCAAGAGAGAGAGGCCACAAGCACTGCAAGGCCACCGGCACNCCTGTCTTTACCATTTATTTTAGAGTACTTAAAATTATCAGTTACGTTTTCAGCATCCACAGCCCAAAGGCGACATCATCACTGCAAGAGAGAGGCCACAAGCACCGCAAGGCCACCGGCCCACAACAGGGAGCTCAGCTGGAAAGGGCAAAAAAAAAAACCCACCCCAAATTTCATGGCTTTAGGGATCCCACCACTGCTGCTGGGGTAGGGTCAGCTCAGGAAAGTGACACCACTGGGGAGGGGAAGGAGATGTTGAGGTTTGGTTTGTTCTTAAATGGTGCAGCTTATCGTAGAATCATAGCCTGCTTTGGGTTGGAAGGGACCGTTAAAGGTCCCTGCAATGAACAGGGACATCTTCAACCACATCAGGTTGCTCTGAGCCCCGTCCAGCCTGACCATGAATGTTTCCAGGGACGGGGCATCAACCACCTCTCAGGGCAACCTGCATCTCACCACTCTCAGCGTAAAAATTGTCTTCATTTTACCTAGTCCTTGTCTGCCCTCTTTTAGTTCAAAGCCATCACCCCTTGTCCTATCGCTACAGGTGCTGCTAAAAAAAGTCCATCCCCGCCTTTCTTATAAGCCCCCTTTAAGTACTGAAAGGCCACAATAAGATCTCCCCGGAGCCTTCTCTTCTCCAGACTGAACAACCCCGACTCCCTCAGCCCGTCCCCCACAGCAGAGGGGCTCCAGCCCTCGCAGCATCTTTGTGGCGTCCTCTGGACCTGCTCTCACTGCAGAGCCAGGTCGTGGCCCCATCCCCAGCAGCACCCACAGGCTCCACATCCCAATTCCCCCCCAAAAAAACCCACACACAAACCCCAGTGCCAGCCCCGTACCCAGTGAGGAGTGACGCCGGTGCAGACCCAAAGCCCTTACAGCCCTGCGGCACCACCAGCCATCGCCGTGGGGATTTATTTGCCCGGTGGAGGAAAGCCACGTCCAGGTGCCATTTGGTGCGCCCGAGGCCCCGCTCGCAAACACACCTGGAGCCACCCGAGCGCTTCGCCAGCCACCCGCAAGATTAATTGCAGTTTCCGAGAACAAAAGCTTGCATGGGTGAAACATGGAGGTTGGGTTTGGGGTTTTTGTTAGCTTTTTTGGGTGGTGGTTTTTTTTAAAAAAAAAAAAAAAAAAAATCTTTTCTGCTGGAGAAGCCCAAGCTTTTGCAAGTTTAATTTCCTCCACCTGCTATTGCTTCACGCCTGAGCAAACAGCCCAGCGGCTAAACAAGCACATGGGGGCTGGGGACATCCAGCTTTGCTGGCGGCCGTATATAAGGGACTGGGATGAGCAACAGCCCATCAGAGCAGGAGCCTCCTCTCAGCCAGACAGGCGATGCTGGCCACCCTCACCCTCCTCCTGGGGCTGCCGCTCGCCCTCGCCGCCGACCCCCCCACCTGCGCCCCGCTCGTCCCGATCACCTTCGACAATGCCACCATCCCTGGGGTAAGCCCTGCCCTCAGCCGGGGCACGCGTCCTCTCCTTTCCTATCAGCACCGCTAGCCGTTACGGGGCCAGGAAGGGGTTATGAACCCGATCGGCAGCGCAACGCTTATCTCACTGCCTGTCCATGCTTATTTTCCTGAAAAAGTCAAGGCTGTTGCACAGGAGCATGGGGACAGGGGGAAGCCTTGCAGCTCTGCACCCATAAACTCATGAGCAGGTGCTTTTTGGGGGCTCCTGCTTCCATCTCCCCATGCAAACCAGGCTGGGCAGCCCCAGCCCCAGTGCTTCGCTGCTCTATTTTAAGTCCTTCAAGTGACAGGGCCTCGGGTCACGAGTCTCCATCCACAAACCCTTCACTGCATAAACAGTATGTAGTCCCTTGGGCACGTTTAATGGGAGGAAAGCAACAAGAGCCGGGCACAGAGCAGGAGGGACACGACCGCAGGGACAAGGTGGCCATCCCGGGAGCTGGAGCATCGCCTTAGCAGGGAGGGGACAAAACCAAGAGCCCCTCAACCAGCCCGGATCCCACCCAGGGTGGTCACCTATGGGGGTGCTGGTGGCCACGGGATGGCAGGGAAGAGCATCTGCTTTTACTCGCATGGTGCCCACGGGTGAACCCGGCACAGCCCCCCAAAACCTTCCCTGCTCCCCACTCTCCGCAGCTCCTGGGACAGTGGATCTACATCGCCGGCGCCTCCAGGTACCAGCCTCACCTGGCAGAGCTGAAGGCGGTGAAACACGCAGCTTTTTCCTTCTCTCCCGGCAGCCACGACGATGAGCTCAATGTCACCGAAATCATGAGACTGTAAGGACGGGGATTCACCCTCCCACCCCGCTCCCCTGTCCCCAGGGGTATTTCCACCCACTGGTACCATTCTCCAGGCTGAGACACCCCCACAAATTTGGGGCGGGAGAGCAGCTATGCCAAATTTATTTAAGCTCAGCAGCCCGGCTTGAGTTCTGAATCGCTCGGGCTTGGCTCGGGCAGTTTGGGGAGGGGTGTTTGCCCCATCTGACCTCTCTGCCCCGCAGGAACGAGACATGTGTGGTGAAGAACTCCAGCAAGATCCACATCTTTTGGCACAACTCCACCCTGATGCATGGTAAAGCCCCAGTGGCGGTGCGGGGACAGGATGGCGGCGGGGGGGGGACAGGGACACCGCAGCCGCACCTTGCACCCTCCTGCTTCTGCCCCCCGGTTTTGTCAACCTGAANGGGACATCGCAGCTGCACCTTGCACCCTCCTGCTTCTGCCCCCCAGTTTTGTCAACCTGAGCCCCCGGCACGAGGCCGTTTTACACCTAAAAACATGTCTAGAGGTGGGGGAAAAATTTCCCCCACCCCATGCAATGGGTACGGCAGTGCTGTGGGACCAGACTGGTCTCCACTGGGATGAGTGTCCCAGGGTAAAGGGGATGAGCAGCCCCCAGCCGCGCTGCCGGCTCTGCCCGGGCCGAGCCCCGGCACGGGGTGACGCTTGCCAATGGGGAAACCCACTCTTCCCGCACCTTCCAGTCGATGGCCAGGTGGCTTCCACGGCCGAACTGATCCAAAGTGACAAGGAGCTGCTGATCATGAAGCACCTCAACACCGACTCCCCGAGTCTGAGCCTCTCAGGTGAGTAGATGCTGCCCCAGATCCGTGGAGCACATCCCTGCCTGGGGACGCATCGGTGGGCATGGGCATCCCCAGCCCTCGCAGGCAGGGCAAAAAGCCCCTTTTCCCCCAATATGGAGGGGGAAAGATGGGGGCAGGCAGGCAGCGAGCTCCCCATACGCACCACGGGGACCACCGAGGAGCAAAGCACCCCCTAAAACTCCCTTTTCACCACCCCCCCTTCTCCTTTTACCACCCCCTTTCTCCGGCAGCACGGACGCCCAACGTGAGCAAGGAGCACATGAAGGAGTTCAAAGCCCACCTGCACTGCCTGGGCTTCACCGACGAGGAGGTGTTCTTCACCTCTGAAAAGGTCTGAACCCCTCCCCAGGGTGGGCGAGCCCCATCCCGGGCCAGATCAGTTCCCCCCTGCAGCCCCTCTCCTCCCCAGTCGATCCTGGCTCTTGGGGCGGTTTTGGGGCAAGGGGACACCGACAGCCACTCTCCCGTAGGACGCCTGTCCCCCGCCTGAGGAGAAGACGGGTGAAGGTGACGCAGAGCCGCAGGTGGAGTAACCCCCCAGGGGTTGGGTCAGCTGCTCCATCCTCATCCTCCTCCAGCCCCTCCATGGGGACAACCCTGCCCGCCAGCTCAACCTCAGGACTTTCTGTGGAGGTTTCGGGGNCCAGCTCAACCTCAGGACTTTCTGTGGAGGTTTCGGGTTTTTTTTTCCTCCTGGATGAAACACCCAGTTTCCCTGTTCTCGCCCGGACCCGAAATAAACCCCCGTGTTACAACCGCCTGCCGCTCCTGCTGCATCCTCGCGGGAAACACGGGCAGGACCCCCTCCTGCCTGTCCTGCCCGCGATGCCGCATCTCCCAACCTGCTGAGAGGCGTGAAAAGCCCCGGACAAAACCCCGCCTGGGCCAAGCGTGGCAGCAGGCACGGAGGTGCTCGTCTCTCCTGCCAGCTCCGTGGTGGCATGGGACCCTCCTGGCCACCTCACCCGGTGGGTCCCCTCCAGCCACGGGGCGCTGGGGTGCCAGCACCCACCCATCAGCCCTGACCCCACGGGGAGACGCACAAGCCTGCCGACCCCCTCAGGTCTCCTCCACCGTGACTCAAACCAGCCAAGGTGCTTTGAGCACCCAAACATCCCAAACTCAGTTTTTCAAGTGAAATGCCGTGAGCCTCCGCCTGCGCAGGGGCCACAGCGGGGTGGGGTGACACCGGGTGACATTGTGCCTTCCCCAGGTGTCTCTCAGCAGGGGAACTGGGGGAAGATGGGAAAAACCATCACCCAGGGCCAGACCAAGGTACTCAGGGGGACTCTGCTACCAGAGAGAAAAAGGCAAACAGAAATAAAGCCAGAAAAGCAGGTCCTGCCCTGCCCGGTGGCATGGGGACAGCAGTGGGACGTGGGGTCGGGGGAGCCACTGCAGGGGATGTATCCAGCAGAATGGGGGTGACCTCCTGGGGCCCTTTCAGCCCCATTTTTATGACCTGTTTTGGCAAGGAAGGGGAAGACACCTTCCTGCCCAGGAAGAGAGTGGCTCTTTGAAGCCCCCTGGGCTTCCCCCAAGGGGGGGGTGGGGGTGGGCTGCACCCCAGCCAGCACCAGGGGGGGCTGCACGGTGCCCCGTTTGCAGAGCAGAAGGGAACTATGGTGGCTGCTCATGGGGAACAAAACAGGCAAATTTACAGCAGATTTTAAACGCAGCAAGTGCATCGCCCCCATCGCCTCCGGCCGTGCCCACAGCTACCGATGCCGCGGTCACCACCAGCAGCCGCAGCCAAGAGCAGGGCAAGCGCCACGCTCGGTGCGGGCACGTGGCTCTTCGCTGGGCAACGTCCCCAAAAGGTGCTGGTTGCGTCAGCGCCGCAGAGCTGGCAGCCCCCGGCACATCCCGTCCCGTCCCATTCCCTCCCCCCGCAGGGCTGCAAAAGCAAACGGCCGGGCGAGCGTGTCCGTCCGTCCAGGGGTTCGCTCGCTCCTCACTTTCGGGCAGCCATGGCCACGGTTGCCGCCATCCTCGGCCTCGCAGCGCTGCTGCCGCCCACCACCACCTTCCCCTGCGGAGCCCCGCGCCCGGACAACACCACGGCATCGAAGGTAGGAGAGACCCCCGAGCCCCAGAGCGGGGATGCCCCACTCCTGCAATGAGTTTGTGGGTGCTCTGCTGAGCCTCACTGTCCCCTGGGAGGGGGGAAACCCTCCCTTCATCCCCCGGCACATCCACCGAGGCGCCCTCACCAAACTATCTGCAACAAACGGGAAATGTTTGCTTTCTAAAAACCCTCGAATTACCCAGTTTTCTCATGGTTCCCCCAGCAAGTCCCAGAAACGACCTCGAAACAAGGTTGCGGGGGGGCTGCCTGGGTAATTTTTGGTGCAAACGCCCCGTGGCAGCACAGGGCTGTCCTGGCCCTGCCACACCACGCTGGGGCACCCGCAGCCAACGCCGGCACCGTTTCCCAATCCCTACATTCAGCTATTCCCCGCCCCAAACCTGGGACATTTGCACAGGTTTTATGTTGTTGCTGCCAGTGCGGTGCAAGAGGGAGCGCTAACAGAGGACAGAGATCAAAAAAATAACAATTTTGCCACCGGGAGGGTGGAAACCTCTTCGCCAAAGCTCCCCCTGCAAACCCCAAAGCTCTCACTGCCCTCGTCCCTCTCTCCCCGCAGCTGCTGGGGACATGGCTGTATGTGGCCGGGGCTGCCCAGTTCCCCCAGCACCTCCTGGAGATGCTGCTCATCGACCATGGCCACCTCCACGTGGAGCCCCGCGCCGGCACGCAGGAGCTGCTCGTCACCCAGCGCGTGGCCGTGTAAGACGCAGCCCTCGGGTCTCCCTGCCCCGACCCCTCTCCTCCCTCGTGCTGCAGCCCCCGAAACCGTTTCAACGCAAGATTCCCGCACGGTTTCAGACCGGTTTTCCCAAGGAGAGAGTCTCTCCTGGCTGCTCTGCGCACGCTCTCCCGTCCTCGCCCCTTCTTTTGTTTATTTCTTTCCACAGCCCGCAGGTTTAGGCAAATTTTGCAGGGCACAGAGGTCTTGCAAGCACCAACCCCTGCAGGCGTGGAGGACACAGGCAAGGAGAAGACCTCTCCAGAGGAGAAGACCTCCAGAGGAGGTCCCTGCGCCGTGGCTGCTAATCCTGCCTGGCCCCGAAAGCTGTTTCCCCCCCCAGAGTCAGACTTTACGGGGATGAATTTTTCGGTGCCAACGCAGGCAGCTCTTTGCAGCATCGGTTATTTTTGGGGTAGAAAACATCTCACCACCAAGGAGCCGGGGCAAGGGCAAGGCTGAGAGCACCAGCTGCAGGTGGAGGTCAGACAAACGCACAGGAGAAATGGCTTAATTTTAACAGTGAGAGCAATTAACCCCGTGGAGGAGCCGGCAGGCGCCTGTGTGGGGCCGGGGCACTGCTGGTCCTTTCCAGCCCATGGCAGGGGGTCTCCGCTCCCCTCTCCTGCGTCACCCCCTTCCCCTCTCTCTCTCTCTCCAGGGGGGACCAGTGTCTCACCAATAACTCCACCTACTTCGAAATCGCCACCGGTAACGCCACGCTGGTGAAGCACGGTGAGCAGCACCGGCGGGCACAGCCGTCGGGGTCATCACCCAGGCCGTTTTGTGGAGGGGCTGAGACACGCAAAGGGCTCGTGTCCACGTTTTACATCATCTGACACGTTTTATTCCCAGGTCGCTTTGTCTGCCTGAAACCAAGGTTTGAAGCCAAGGCCAGGTTGGACGCAGCTCTGAGCAACCTGGGCTGGTGGCAGGTGTCCCTGCCCATGGCCGGGGGTGGGACTGGATGAGCTTTAAGGTCCCTTCCAACCCAAACCATTCTATGATAAGCCTCGGTGGACTCCAAACAGCTCCCCAGGCCCAAGGGCACCCTGGGTCGACACCGCTCTTGGGGATTGCGGCCCCGCCATCAAGCCGCACTAAACCCTACGAAGCGATGTCGTGCCAGGAGCAACGAGCAAACCTGCTCCCATCCCTTTAGGAGAAGACCGCCTCGTTTTAAAGTTATTTTGCAATCCCTCGGGGAAAGGAGGGGAACATTCGTGGCAGGTTTCAGCAAATTAATGAAGCCTCGCATTATGAATTGTTTCCTCCTCGTCCCTGAGGAAGTGGGGTGAGTCGGTCGGGGTGAGAATTGCAAACCCCCCGAGACAGACTTTGCACTGACCCAGCCAAGACGGCATTGCTGCGAGCAGGGGACAGTTTTTCCCCGTTTTTGCAGCCCCCCCGAGGTGTAAGGTCGGGCACTCGGGGCCGGGCACAGCTGCTCATGTCCCCCCAAGCACCATCGAGCCACAGCCACCCAGCACACCCAACGGCAGGACAGGAGCTGGGTGGCTTTGGCTCCTTCTCACCCCAGCCCCACGTTTAAGAAATACAATGCAAATAAACCCCGAGCCAAACAACTCACCCCATGTCAGGACATTTGTCCTCACCCACTGCTAAGGTCTGGATCCCAGGGGCTACGGGTGATACCTGGGCTGTGGTATATCGCTGCTGCAGCACCAAAACTCTGAATATCGTGGCTATTCCCACCCCTGATTCTGTTCTCTCAAAGCCAAGACCCATCAAACCGTGGGGACACTGATGAACCTCAGCTCTGAAGACGTTTTACTCATCCAGTACCAACTGCAGAGGGAAAGGCCGTATTTGGGACTGTATCTCTATGGTATGCAAACTCCATCCTAAAGTACCTTAAAGCTATCATGGGACACCAGAACACGCACATAAAATTACCAGCTACAACCACGCAGCGACTTGGTTTCGCCAACAGTCAATGATTTTCCCGAGACCGCTGGCTCCAGGGATCACAGGAGTATTTACAAACCCCATTAAAACCTAAATCTCTTGGCAGAGCAGAAAGACCAAGTTAAAGACAAAACCCACTTACACCATAAATATTCAAAGAACAGGAAGCAAATACAGTTCAGCATCGATATCATTGTAAAATCTCAATATTTTTCAAGCCAACCATAATTTTTCAGTACTTACCTCCCAGGGCAGAGCACGTGGCTTTGCAGTACCGGCACAGGCAAAGCCGGTCAGATCTACCCACAAGCCCATAAAGCAGCATTTTAGACCTTGATAAGCCTTCCCATTGCCCTTCCAACCTGAAAAGCAGTTGTTTAAGAGAGTTTGAAGGCACTTACAGAAAACTGCCTCCATACTCAGCCTCGGTCCCCCCCGATGTCCCCCAGGAGTATCAGACTATCCTGCAACCCCCTAAAGCAGACAGGACCAGAGCTAGCTGGGGAGAGGGTTAAAAAGAGTGATGCCCGAGGTTGGTTTTGTTCAGATGCGTTCACTATGGGAGTAGAGACCTCAGCAGCGATCACCTCTGCAGCACACGGGGAAGGGCGGCACCAAGGGCAGGGATGTGGCACCAAGGGCAGGGATGCGGCACCAAGGGCCGTGCCGAGGCCACCCACCCTTATTTAACGCCCGGCAAATGCTTCTCCTTTTGCAGCCCGAAACCTGAGTGGGATCACGGCCCAGCGGGAAGAGTTCGAGCGCTACGCCAAGTGCCTGGGGCTGAGCGAAGAGGAGACGGTGTATGCGCCGTGGAAAACGGTAGGGGGCTGCTGGTGGGTTGGCGAGGGTCAGCGGTGCCGCCGCAGCCCCCACCCCGGGCAGCGGTGCCAAGACGCCAGGCTGTAGCTCCAGCCACCAAACTGGTGTCTTGGAGAGGGGCTGTCAAGGTGGTGGGAATGATTTAGGGGACAAAGTAAAGGCGGGCTTGCTTCGACAGCAATGGTGGTTTAAAATAACACCCCCTGCCCACAGGTACGTGAGTCCCCAGAGCAAATACCTGCACCCGAGCATCTCCAGTGGGAAACCCGGTAACTGCCTGCCTCCCCCTGCTAGGGGGAAGATAGCTAAAGCAGGGGAGTTTTGCCCCAAAATTCCTGATTTTGCCCTGAAATTCTTCATTTTGCCCCCCAGCAGAGGCCAGCCGGTGCCCCAGGGCGCTGCTCGGCCCCACTTCATCCGAAGCCGCAACCATTCAAACCCCTGAAGACCTCGGGTTGTTTTCAGATTGGAATTTGCTTTTCTGGCACCCCACGATGCGGGTTCGCAGCCTGGCTGCCTGTAAATGGGAAGATGGCACACGCCCTTCCTCCTCCCACCCCGCCGCAGGGGGGGTCCAGCACGGGGGCTCCTTTTGGGCTGGGGTCCAGCCTTGAGCTCCCATCCCCACGGGACATCAGGAAAGAGGCGACACCATCCACTCTCACAAAAGCAGACTTTTTCCTTTAATTTTTCCATTGAAATATTAACTGGACTAAGCCCTAGCCCTAACCTCCGCCACCTAATTTACGACATTTCACCCTGCAAACGACCCAGTCCCCAAGCCAGCTGGACGGGGTTCCCTTTTGCAAAGCAGAAGGTGAAAAAATCTCTTACCTTTTCCTGTCCTGTCCATCCATTCCTGTCCTGGCCATCTGCTCATCCATGGCAGGAGACTCTGAGCTTCCAGGGGTGCCCAAAACCCCACTCTGAGCTGCCGGACTGGACCCAACACAGCCCATCACACCCCCCGGCCTCAAGGTGCTTCTTTTAGAACTGTCCCCCCCCCAGGTGCAGGGGGACGGGGGACACAGGCGCAGGCTGAAACCCTGGTGGTGGGGCAGGGGCAGGGGCAGGGGCAGGTCTCCTCCCCCCGTTAGTCAATGGGCAGCACCTGGAGGCACGGCCCAGCCCCCCCAAATTAACAGCAGGCAGCTGCTGACCGAGGGGGTTGCAGAGGCCTCTGGGTCACATTTAGATTCGGGCAGGATGAATGAAGTTCAGAGAAAGACAAGGCAAGGGGAATAAGCCAGAACTGTTTGTCCTTACAAGCTCCGGTGCCGCTGTTGTTAGCAGAGAAGGGGTTTGTGCCTGGCCGAGAGGCAGGACACCGCGTCTGAGGACTAAAATGGAACCAATTAGACACAGAAAAGATTTTGGGGACCTTTGTCATCAGGCTGAAGGAGATGGACGTGAACAGAGCACCAGAGACTCACGTACCCCTGCGTCAGCCCCAAGCATCAGCAGAACGCAAAGCACGCTAATTCCGAATGCCTGGGCAGCACGAGCTTTTTACTTATTTCTCAAAAAGTTTGAATCCCCCTTTCCTTCCATGCATGCTTCCTGACCCCCCCACAGCCTTGCTCCACAATCCTGGTTTCCCCTGTACAGCACTGGGGTGGAAAACGGCACCAGCAGCAGCTCTGCACCCAGGCGAGCGGCGTCTGTGACCGGGGCGGCGTGGGGAAGCCCATAGCTTCTCTGGGCCCTCTTAGGCATCAGATAAAAAGGAAAAGAAAAATACTCGTTCCCTCGGTAAATTCTCTCCCACTGGTGCACTGACAGTTCCACTTATCCTGTTACTGTTGTTTTGGAAGGAGCTGTGTCAAGTGAAAGAAATCGAAAAAGGAAACAGCCCACGCATGGAGCCCACGGCCACGGTCACAGCATCGCCTCCTCCGGGCACCCACCAGCCTGGGAGCGCGGGTAACTAACACCACGTCAGGCAATAAATGTCATCTTCAGACTCGATGCCCATTGTTGCTGCGGTGCTGGAGAGCAGGGGCTCTGAAGAGAGCAGAAGCGGGGTTTGCAAAACGAAACTGAACACGCCATTCACCTTGTGTGCCATTCAGGTAGGAGTGGGGAAAAGTCAGCCCTAAGCAACGAGGGATGCAAGACAAGGCGACACGTGGAAGCTTCTTCAGTGCTGACTCAGTCCCCTCAGCTTCACACCAAGCTCGCAAGAGAGCTCTACTAAAAAAGCAGTTCTGCAATGAAGCAGTGATGGGGGCTAACCAGAAGAGGGCAATCATTAACTATTTTAACTGAGTGTGACAAGCATTTGGTGAGTAACTGGACTATAAAGACCAGAAACTTACCTTTAACCGTACAGTTTGAGAGGAAGAGGGTGCTCAGCTAGAAGCAACCACCCAATTCAAGTTGGGTGACAGCAGAACTGACAGCAGTTTGGCTGCCAGAAGTAGCCCAGCCACAGCAGATATTCCCACCCAAACCCTTTGGACCAGGCAAGAGCTTCCCGATAACGTTCACCCACAGCAAGGTTTGTGACATAACATGATGACACTGAAAAGTTATCCTCCTGCCAGCGAGGGAGGGGGTGCTAACCCAACCCAGGCTGGATTTTTTTACTTCCCCGGAGAAAAAGGTCATGTTTCCTCATTTCCCAGTAAGCTCGGCAGCCTGGAGGCGAGAATGTTTGAGTGCCAAGATTCACATTGCTCCCCGTGCCTCTGGTACACCCCTGCACTCCTCGGGCACCTCACACACCCCCCGTCGCACCCCCAGCCCCAGGGGAGGAAAACACTGGCGCTGTGTGTTGGTGGAAGTTGGGGGAGTTTAAGAAGAGGCTGCTTTTGCTGTGTGCCTGGAAAATAATTCAGCCTCAGCTCTAAGCTAGTAATTAAGCACTGAAAATATCTCTCTTCCTTAAAAAGAAAGAAAAGGAGAAAAGCTGGAGGCAACACAGCTGGGGGGAACACTCCTCCCTCTGCAGCACCAGGGTGCCCTGTCCCTGTACGGCACCGTTTACCGGGCAGCGTTTCAGCGTTGAGCCTTTGGCTCGATTCCCGCAGTAAAAATGACTTTTACTAGGCCACGTACAGCCAATTCCCTCCTGGTGTCAAGGCAGAGGTACCCGGCCAGCCCTTTGCTTCAGACACATCTTTATCAGCTCGCGACACAAAACATTGCCCCCCACCTTGAGCAGCGAGACAGTTAAAGGGTAGGAGAGGGCAGCGGTGCGAGAGGGGATGCTGCCAGCAGCCTTGAGCGCTGCAGTCCAGAGTGTGTCGCTAAGCATCTCAGCTGCCCAAAGCTGACACCGCTGGAAAGCAGTGGCTCACATTACAAGGACCCAGACTTTATGAGTAGATTTATAGCTGAATAAAAGCCTTGAATTACAGTCAGAGTCATGGGGAACCAACAAACTCAGCCTGGCCCCCGCAGCAAGTTTTGTCAACCAAATCAGAGGCCCCTCTGGCCACACCAGCTATGGTTCCTGAATGACCTTCAAGGATAGCTCCTGGTTGTTTTTTAAGAAAGAAAATTGTACAAAGCCTTTTTTTAAAACTCTAAAAGCCAGGTTCCTTCAAGGGCATAACTGGACTGCAGAGTTTCCAGCTTTTCTGGGAAACTCAATTCTCTGAATAGTTATGGATACTGCAGAAATGAGCAATGTCCAGCAGCACTCAGGCAGGTGAACAGTATCCGAACATCCCTGACTCATCACTACCATCAGTAGCCTCGATCGCATGTTTGCTGGTTTTGCCTTTAAGAATTCCGTTCTCCCAGGTCTTCATAGGGAAGAGTCATTCCCAGCATCAGCATCCTTGGTGAGAATCATCCCAGGAAGAATCTGGCCACAAACAGCACCAATAAACCGTATCGAGAAAGAGATGCAGACACATGGTATCTCTTTGACAGACCTTTATTAGCAGACTGTTCCCTACATGAAGAATCCGAGTTAGATTTGCATTATAACAATTTGTGGTTACAGCTACAAAGATGGTTGTCATTTTGCATTGATTTTTGCATTCTGATATTCATATTCCCATTAGGCCACACTGGTAGGAAGGAGCCACTGCAGAATTTATGACAGGTCTCAAGAAGAGGGGGGTGGAAAAAAATCATATCACTAATCCAGATTGGTTAGATTTCCATGTGGCTAACTACTGACAGCACTGGATAGTCAAGGCAGAGCCTTACTGGGAAGACTCTCCATGAAACACCAAAAAAGCAGCTGCTGAGTGCTAGCAAATCCTTTTCCAATTTCTCACACACTTCTCCACAGTGCCCGCTTGCACGTGAAGAGCACTGGCTCAGCACCAGGGTCTGCTCATTCAGCCTCAAAGCACAACTGCAGCAGCTTGTGTCCAAGTGCAAGTTTCCTTCCATCTCTCTGGAAACTTGTATTTTCTTTAGTCCCTGAGATTTCTCCCCTCCCCCCTTACCTAAACATTCCCCAAGATCGCTCTCAATTAGCCGTTGTGACATCCAACATACACAGACCTTCTACTTCCCAACTTCAGCTGTCCACCTGAAACCCTTTCAGCCACGCACAGAGGCAATTCCAAAATAAGGCGAGCCTCACGGTGCACCCTCTCCCCTCCTCCCAAGGTACTGCTTCCTCACCAGCTCCCTTCTCTCCTATGGCTTCTTGCTACAGAATTTCTCTGGGCTGAGGTCCTCCAGCAACAACCCCAGACGTGGGAAAGGCAGCTCGAGCCCCAAAGGGAAGGTACGCAAGCCACTTTAGCGTTCCTCCCCACAACTCAGCTGTGTGATATAAGAGAACAAATAGAGAACTTTTTAAAACAGGAGAAATACAAGCACAGTAACAATATTTAAACAAGTCTATAAAAATAGTCTGACATAACTCTGTTCAAATAAATACAAAATAAATATGCTTTAAGCAGTAAAACAGTGGAATGCAACGCTGGTCCATTTTGCCCAAAATGAAGAGTTGGATGAGGATCTCCCAGGCCTCAGAAGCCAGATCCTATCAACTAAAGTAGCCCATAACACAGTCAGAGAAATTTTAAAGCCACCTCTTTCCCTTATCCTTATGAAAAGCACCCTTTGAAAGAAAAGCACGCACGTCTTCAGGACTGAAAGCTCACCTCTCCCAGTGACAACCAGCCCCTCTCCCTAACACCCCTTCCCACAGCAGACATACTCCTGGCTTGGGGACTCCATCCTGCTAATGCAAACCTGAACATCAATCTACAAAGAGGTCTAAAGAGATAGATAGCAGCGTAGGCACGGGGTTTGGAAAAGGTCCACCAGCTACCCTTGGCACCAGGCAGAATGGAATTCAGAGGTCCATGCAGCGCTGCACAGGGGCTCTCATGTCGTGCTGGGAGCACAACTGCACAGGAGCTGTGAAATATTGTCTTTTGTTCACTAAAGCCATGCATCAAGGTGCCAGTCCATCCAGGGCTCTCCGGCCTTCCCTTTTCCAAGCCCCTGCTGAGTATAAGACAAGCCAATCCCGGCATGCAAAGGATACAGGCATGCAGGCTCTAGTCTGCTGCTTCTGTTAGTAAGTGCATCTTGTTAGTGGATTTATGAGACACACTTAAACCTATAAAAAATAAATAATCCTAATTCTTCATCAGGCTGGCCTAAGTAACCTTCAGCCTGACTGGATAAACCACTGCCCACCAGCCCTCAAAACCAGTATAGTTTGAAGTTACATTTCATGTCAAGTCTTGGAAGCAGAACATGAATGTCTCCTACCCAAAGGAATATATGTAAACATAACAACAAGCCTGGTGTGGCAGCAGCTCCTACACAAGGTTTGTACAAATTTAAACAACGGGTAGGAAGTTAAACAACTGAATGGAAAAAGAAGCTCTCTGAATGGAAAAAGAAGCTCTTTCAGCAAGTCAGAAGGTGCTCATCTGCAGCCAAACAGCTCTGTACACTCAGTCCGCTGAAAGCAGACCCGTTACCCAAATCTTTGCTACTCTGCCATACTGCTGGGAACTGACCTCAGCAACTCGTGCCTTAAGATTCTCCCAGGAGTTCTCCTCCTGGGCTCCCAAAAGGCCCAACAAAAAGGACCACATGGTCGTTTATGTGGAGCTCTGAGTAGCAAGATGGCAAAGGACACCAGATCCTCCCCTCCCCCTTACTGACTCACAAACTATCTGAGATTTCACAGCTTTGCTTAGTCAGCTTAGTGTCAACACATTCACAGAATGAGAGATGGCTATACGTCTTGGGATTGCACCCCAAGATTTCAGAGTTCAAAGTCCTCGGCATCTCCTGGTCACCGTGACTGCACGCCCAGAGTCATCTTCAAGTTTTCATAAACCACGTAGCTGATGCTTACAGCTGGGATCACCTTCATAAAGTTCGGCGCCAGACCCCGGTAAAGACCAAATGCTCCCTCTGTCTTCAGAATGTGTTTAAACAGTCCCCTCATCGTCACTTCGGGAGCTCCCTCCACTGATGCTGCAATAGGGAAAGCCACAATAAATAATGCAGTCTATGTGATGAAAACACTTTAAGGTGACACCTGTCTCAAAGAGCAGTTCTGATTCATGTGCTTCCTGTGGATGTTCACAGAGCAAAGGTGCTTCATCGGGGACAGCATCTAACTTCGCAGCAAGCCATGGCCACGCTGCACATTGCAGCCATTTTCTCCAGCTGCTCTGCAGATGCCCTTAGCCCAAAACTCCCGATCTGAGCAAAACAGAACCTCTGCTCCGTAGATGCTTGGCCCCAGATGCTAAGGGCAGCACAAAGTCCACTGTCCTCTTGCAGCATGGCAAATAGCCGACTGCACAGCCGCACAGGCCAGTTAAGGCTGTTGTTGCAATGTTTACACTAGAGGACCTTTACCCTGCTCAGAGACCATGGCAGGAGTTCCCACAGTTCCCAGAAGTTCTCACCTTGGGCCTGCATGCGTGTCCTCACAAGAGCCAGCGGGTAACTGGCAAGCTGCCCACAGGTACTGGAGATGGTGCCACAAGCCAGCAGAACAAAGACTCCAGGGTCAGCGCTGTTGACAGCATAGCGCTGCAACCAGGCATTTTTTAGGGTCTGGAAGGAAGAAGCCAGATGTTAGCAGTGAAAGAGGCAATCAAAAGAATATCACATTACATAAGAGATCAAGCGTAAGGGCCCAGAAAGCTATGTGCAAATTCAGCCAGAAGCACTCGGCTTCTCAAATCTTTTTGAGCTACTGCTATGTAGTGCCTGAGGAAAATCCCTTCTTTAATTTTCTGCTGCAATTTTCTCATAAAAAAAGAAACAAGGGACCATGCATGATGTTAAAAGGAGAATCATTGTATTGGATTATCTTCTAGGCCGTTTTGGGTAAAAAAATCCATTTGTGGCCCGTAAGGCTGATCAGGAAAGCTTTGATAAATTACTTAAACTGCTGTAGTAACTGACAGGTCTGACAGGGATAAAGCTACACAAGCAGCACAGCCCTAAGTTAAAGGTTAAAGGCTTCATACCTCATAGACTGCCAGGTCAATACCAGCGTACGGAATGATTCCTAGCATGTTGGGGATGTAGCCTTTGTAGAAAGCAGCCATTCCTTCCTTCGAAAGGATGTTTTTGGCACAATCCAACATGCCTGAATATTGTCCTGTCTTTCTTAGAGCCATCCGTGTCTTCAGAACCTAGAAGACAAGAATAAGTACCATGAGGGCCTACAGGAGAATCAACAGGAGAAAAACATATGGGCAATGTCATTCTTAAGAGCATGACAGTCAGGACTACAGCAAGTGTCATGCGAGCAGTATTACCTGATATCACCTCCCAAGAACTCATTAATTAAGCTATCATAGTGCTGGTATTCTACCCACATTTTCCCATCTCAGCACCTTGCCATGACCCCTCATGGGCTGGACTCTCAGCCACCTGCCTCACCTCCATCGGATAGATGCTGCTCTGTGCGATGGCCCCAGCCAGAGAACCAGCTAACAGCCGCTCATGAATCCTCAGCATTTCTTGGTCAGTACCAATGAACCGCTTGATCTGTAGAAGCCAAAACAGACAGACATTGAGGCTTGCTGACTTATCTCAGCCATCTCTTTTTTTTTTTTTTCCCCAGCTTGTTCTTCTGCAGACCCTTCTGCAGCCAGACTTGTCTGTGCCCTTTTACTCACCTGCTCATAGGCCATGAACTTAATGGCAGATTCCGGTGCAATCTTCAACACATTAATGCCATTCCCTCGCCACAGTGACCTTGGTCCACCCTCTCGGATCATTTGAGTAAAACCGCCAACGATGCACATGTTGTTACTGCGGGAGGCATGAACCTGGGAGACAGAGAGCAAGCTTGGATTAGTTCCAGTCCTGATTACGACAGTGCTACGTTTTTCTGTAATCCAGGGACAAAAGGGCGCTTTTTTTATTTACCCAGAGATTTGCCAAGGCTTTAATCCCTTCCAGATAACTTCTACAATAGGAAAGCAACCTTCTTTTCTTTTTTGCGAAGTCTAGTGTTAACTAATGAATTTAATCAATATCTCCCTCTGGAATGGGAGGAAAGGTTAAATAGGCAACTCCCGTACCTAGCATAGGATCAGCTACCCAGGGTAAACTCAGCTGGCTCAAGAGCAGGTACAGTGACAAAACAGGCTAAAATCAAGTTTTTGTAACTCCTTTCTAACACAGATAATACTTATACTGAGTATGAGCTCTGCCAGCTGACCACCACTTCAACTCTCATGGCCTCAGGGTCTCTCATGGGAACACAAGACTTGAACCTGTTTCACCAAAACCCAAGTTTTCCAGTGCTCTAAACCACACAGCTCTCTAACTATTGACAGTTTGCATATGTCTACCTCCCAAAATATTCTCTATATTTTTTCTAGTCAAAAAAGAATAACTTCTTAACATGACTTTGATCATTCAAATAATCCAAAAAGCTTTCAAAAATAGCAATGTGAGAGTAATGAGATTAATTATGGCCAGAGTGCTGTACTGTGTTGATGAACATTATCATCTCCTAAGCATCCAAGAACATTAAAGGAATCTGCCTCGGTATTCAAACAAACTGGAACTCCTCCATCATACCTGCATGAGCACTTTCAAGCGGTCCAAGGGAGCTGTACAGGTTCTGGACACGGCACCTGCACCTCCACCTGCAACCAGATGTCTCCACCACATCCCTGTCTGCCTCTCTTCCACTGTGAACTCATCAGGGACAGTCAAATTCTCTCCTACATCAAAGATCTGCAAAAATATAAGGTGTTGAGAAATGTTTCATCAGCTAGTGATCTTGCCAAAGTTTTATTGCTCTTTATCAGTGCTAAGTGTTGAAGTACTGGATATCCTTATTCCAAGTCAGCAGCTTATCTATAGCCAGGAACTGCTGTGTCCAGTGACAGGAACTGCCACTGCTATAGCACGTCACAAGGGGAACCTCCACATTCAAAGATTTCTGTCCAAGAAGCTGGCAACTGCTGAATGTTTGTCTGCATTAAAATACTGTGGATCATAGTAAGGAACAAAATGACCAACTGCGAGCAGCTGCATGGCAGAGAAGCTGGACCTCTCTGGAACCTTCCAAGCTCGCAGCCAGTTTAATCTCGCTACATGCTATTTACACACACTTAAATATCTCCAGGAAGGACGGCTGCCTGTCAGATCAGTTTCTAGTCTTAACAGGTCCTGAACCAGCAGGGGCTGGCCACTGGTATGAGCTCTCAGAGGTGCAAGCCAAGTGAACACCCTCATCTTCCTGCAGAAGGTGCAGTTATTTATCACCTGTGCCAGAGGCTTCAGAAGCCATGCCGTGATAGGTGGCAAGATAACAGAACAGGAAGCAATTTGGCTTCTAGGGCTACAAGGCAGCTACTGAACCACGAGGAGAAAGATAGGGACTGCCGATAGCAGCTCCTGGGGGTCAGGACTCTTGACTGAGAAGCTGGGGAAAGACCAAGACCTGTTGGGGAGGAACCATTTCTTACCGTGGAGTGCTTCCAGTACAGGATGATTTCAGGAATGTTCTCCACTGGGTGCAGCAGGTGATAGTCTCGCCACTCATTCCAATCAATTGTCATTGTCCCATTTTTATCCATGCTAAAAAGATTTATCATCAGATGAGTACAGACTCCCACTGGGTGACAAATTCCTCCTCCCCTTCCCTTTGAATATTCAGGCCTACACCAAAAAGAGCTTTGCAAAGCAACTACTAAAAGACTTCTAAAGAGACACAAGACAAAGCTAGGAAATCTCACTAAACACTGCACAAAGGTAGAAGTGGGCTCCCTTTTTCCACCCCTCTCTCTCCCCCTTAACTGACCCACAGGACTAGTTGCACCCCCTCCTACCAAACTTAGGGACATAACTGACACTGAAGGGAAAATAATACTTACTAGGTGACAGGACCCCAGAAGTGTCCCGTCCTTATTCTGACACACAGGCAAACAGACAGAGGGAAGGTAGCAGAGGAAAGAAAGAGGAAAAAACAGCACAGATAAGTGGTTGTTAACATGTTAGTGCCACATGCATAAAGCATTTCCAAAGAGCACCAAAGCAGCAAGCTCAGGGCAGCAGGACAATCAGACAGGGATGCAAATCAGCTCAGATGCAAGTACTTCCCCACAACAGGTCAGTAAGATAAGAGATTGTGACAGTAACTCTCCATAATGTACTACGACATTACAAGTGTCAATTCGTAAAAAAANAAAAAAAAAAAAAAAAAACAAAAAACCAAACAAAATTAAGAGTAATAGGCGAAAAGGGAGGAGATGAAGTCTCTAGAAAATGTGTACAGGGTAGAGAGAGGAGATGGGTTCCATGCCCCTACACTTCCTCCTAACCCCCTCAACAGTAAAACAGAAGAACCAGCTGAATCCTCACCTCTTCAGTATTTTCTCAGCCTGCTGTTCAGAGATCTTGACTCCCAGGTCCCGAAGAGACTGTACAATCTCCTGGGCATCAATACGGCCTGCAAAGATCAGCCAGTGAGCTCAAGTATATGTATTACAAGCTAACAATATGCAGTAGTCTATTCATGAGCACAAGAAAGGTGTTTACCATCATTCTTTTTATCCAAACTCTTAAAGACCAGTCTCAGCTTCTTTTCATGATCTTGGAGATAGTGAACAAATTCCTCAAAATCCAGCTGTCCATCCAGGTCCTTGTCTCCAGCCTTCACAATTTTCTGTTTAGAAACAATCAGAACCTGTCAGTTCCTTTGTTCATTCAGAAAGGACTGCCCCTTCTTCCACCATATTTAAAGATCATTTCCTACACAACTGACTTTTCCTCCAGAAAACAGCTGACAGAATAATTCCTCAAAGAAATTTGAGCAAAGCAGTAGTGCAGAAAAGTCACCTGATTCCAGGCAACTGTCTCCCAAAGTTAGTTACGCAGATGAAATGCCTCATGCTGTTATCAGGGATATTCTGCTAGTATCGTGTGTCTAATCTCAGTCCTGTATCTTGATTAACACCTTACAAAGCCCCTGTGGAGGTTCTTGAACTAAGTATGAGGCAACAGATTTGCATAAAAAGTGAATCACAAAACTTCAGGTAATAAAAAAACCTGAACAGGAGAAGGAATTTCATGCCTACTACGATCCTTAGAGAAGTAAGCTCCCTCTAGCAATAACTAACTCCAACCAGAAAAAGCCTGTCCAGCTCTAGTGGACACAGCCAAAGATAAAAACCCCTATGAACTGGTTTAGGCACCCTGGAGCTATGTGCTTTAATTATACAAGTTTCCACGAGATGCATATAGAACAAGAAAAGGTTCTTAGTAGGACAAAGCTAAAATCAAGATCAGACTCTGTGCCAGACATCTAGGACAAGGTAAATGACTAATTAACTCACTTCAGCATGGGGCAATAGCAGATGGACTGCCCTATCTAAGGGCACATGGCTACTTGTTGACAGGAGAGGTGATCTCCGGGCTGCAAGAATGCAGCTCAGGGAGTTCCTATTCCCCTTCTTGTTCAGTCACTTGCCTTTGACAGCCTGCAAGTCTTTTTCAACATGAATCAGTGAGCAACGCTAAATGAGGTGTGATTCAGTCTACTGCATCACCTAAATTTTTGTTTTAATTTTTGTAACAGCAGGGGGGTTGTTAAGGAAGCTCTGAGCTGAGATCAAACACTAGGCTAACCTTCTGTTCACCAGTATTTTGTTCAATATTTAGGCTTCAAAGGTAGTAAGCAAACCCAAGCTTACCGTGATACTTCCTCAGCCTATGAGCACCAGTCCCCTTCAAAAGCCTTAAGTCTTTGTTTCAATGCCATTTTAAATTACTTCAATACTAAATACTTCACTATTAAAACTCTCTCTCACCCCACCAAGTCCTGTCACTTTAGCCTTAATGCTATGAGGATTATTCCTAATCATATTATAAACCTTAAATAAGAAAGCGCTGTCCCAGCTGCCCTGACCTTTGAGGTGTGCCCAGTATTCTTAACCTGCAATTTATCATATGACTGTTGTAAAGTTCAGATGTGACCCCACATTCAACTTGTAGGCTAAAGATAGACCAACACCCCTCGCATGTCAGCAGATTGGCCTTGAACAGCTGAATCAGGGCTTCCCTCCGACTGGCAACCCCCAACCAGTTGACAGGCGCTAATAATTCAGAGGCACTGTAAGAGAGATGTGACTGTGCAACTGCTCCCCTTCTCTCAGCACACCCCTAACAACTGCAGAGATGTGCAATGAGTGATCAGAGACCACAGGTACCAGAAGCCGCCTTGCTCCGCGAGCCTTCCTCCTCCACCATCACAAAGCAAAACTGCTACGAGCCTGTCGAACGGTAACCCGCAACATACGTGTGAAGGGTGAGAGCACCAAGCTCCAGCACCTCCTCCAGAGATATGAACAAATATCTGCCTGTTCATACCCAGAGAGATGAACAAATGTCTTCGCCTTTAACAGCACGTATGAAATCTCCATAGACAGAATTGCTCATTAACAGATATGCTAGCTGCAGGTGTTTCCATGGTCACCTGCATAACACACAGCCCCTGCAGCACGTCTTTGGGACCCCACACGTCTTAAAGCCTGCTACATCTTTTGTTTGTGTGTCTCCACAAAGGTATAAAAAGCCTACCCAGCTTTGCTGTTCAATGATCAGCTGTCTGGGCTCTTGACAGCCCTGGTCATGAAAATCACACCAGTAGCAGCAAGCGGAAAGCGAGGACTGCAATACCGAGTCAGATGCAGCGCTCCATGGATTCAGTGCATCTCCCTTTTGCAGCAAAGGAAAACGCTCTTGCACAATATCCCCCCGCCCAGCCCACCCACCACTGCCGAACCGCTCTCCGGCTCACAGCACAAACCAGCTCACCATCGCCAGGGCGAGACCTGCATCACCACGAGCTGACGTTAGATTACACACCTCCCGTAGGAGGGGGGCAGGCGGAAGGGTGTAAGAAGGAAAAGGAAGAGGATGCAAAACGTGTTTGAGCAGACCAGTTAAAGCAGAGGAATCCATAGTGTGGAAAACCCCTTTTTCTATTTAACTTGCATCAAATCAACTGGTTTGAACAGTCTTAGAGGCACTGAGATCTCATGAGATTCAAGCCAAAAGAATCAAAAAGAAAAGAAATGTACTCCACTGCTTCAGCAATCCCGGCCAAGGGGCAAAAGAAACGTGTCCATGCTGTACCCAGCTATTACGACAGAGCCGTCATGAGCTTCTCCCCCTCTAACCAGGCACTCAGGGTGTTGGAGACCACCCCTCCATCGCTCGGTCCCTCCCGTTCCTCCCTCGTGGCCATACCTGCTTCCACTGGCGATAGGTGGAGAACTCCTGGGAAGGAATGAAGAGGCTGAGTCGGAAGATCGATTTGAGTTCAGCCGGCAGCCCCTTAGACTCAAAGTATTCAAACTCCGTCTGCGACTCCCCAAACACTGGCACATACAGACAGAGGCAAAGCATCTTTCTGAGCCGGAGACTCAGCTGCCCTGCTCAGACTGACTGGGAAGGGAAGTAAAGCTGAATGATTCCCCGAGCTAATTTCAGTGCGTAGTGGAAAGGAAATGCCAGCGAGTCTCATGACACATGCCTATGAGCGAAGCCGGCTCCGGTGGGATTGGCTGTACAAGCCCTGCCCTTCTACTTAAAAGGGAAGCGGTGCCTGTACACTCCCACCCAGACTCAGGATCGGAGGAGGCATGTGAGCTGCCTCCCATTGCTCAACACCAGGCTCCCATTAAGCCCAGAGACCTTACATCACGCTCACCGCAAGTTAACTCTTACTGGGCATCTCATTTAACCCAAGCAGCTTCGGCCAACATGCAAGACGCTCACTTGCTGTTCCTTACAGCCGACCAGTCCTTTCTGATCCTGTGCTCACCACTCCAGGGATTTACACACACAGCACAGTAAGGACCAGTCTTGATCATAACCTCTCCCACCACGGAACACAGGAGGACTCTCACTGTCTTCCTCTTCCCAAAATTCTTTCGCTAAAACACAGTAAGAGCAGGATGCCACCCACTTACTGCTTTCATACAGGTTTGGGATATCCAGCTTAAAGCAAAAGCCTCGAAATTCTACTTTTACAATGTTACTTTGCTATGCCAGAGTTGATTGGCTTTGGTCAGAAGTCCTCCCAAAAACACTTGTGCCAGCTAGGAGCATGCAACCCCTGTATACCAAGATCTCTGCAGCACTCCAGAGCTGCTAATAGAGGCAGCAATAAAGCCTGTGGAGAAGGTTTGCCATTGCGCCAGATACCCAGAAAACCACCAAAATCAAGAGCAGGCTTCAAAACAGACCCAGCTGCTTCAAAGCCTCCTAGTTAAGCATCCACACAGCAATTACAACAGCTTATAGTTTTTCCTCCTCTCCCAACTACAATTAAACATCGCAGTCGGATATGTGCTATAACGAGGAGTGGCCCAAGCAGAACAACATTTTCCAGTTTCTAACCATTTACAATTTAACTGATTGTAAGCGAGCTCCTGCACTTTCATCAGGAGCAAGCCAGGCTGAAGAGGGAGTGTGGCACATGCATCATTTAATGCAGATAATTACAGGCTTCTGAGCATTTAGTGGAGTTCGACGTATGGGGTAACACCTAGCTCTACAGCGGGAGTTCCACAGAAGTGCAGCAGGTAACAATACTGCTCAGTACAGAATAACCAATTGCTAATGTGAATTTAAAATAAAGTTATAGTCTTAGTATTCATCAAAGAGAAGCTATCATACAAGGAAGGTGCAGAAAACCATGGCCAGTAACCAAAACACTATAATCCTGCCTGCACTTGAAGTAACACAGCATGTTTGCTAAACTGGTTTATGCCAGACCAGCTAACAGCTTTCCCCACCACTGCGGACACACCAACATTTTCTTGTGTTTGCTCTGTTTAAACAGACTGCCTGGCCAGTACAAAGTCCAATAAGCACTCCCTTCCTCTGATGCTAATGCACAAGGGGCCTTTACGTTTTTACCATGGTATTTTGTTCTTTAGATTTAAAGAAAAGCCAAGGTCTGTAATAAGCTGTTTGTGAGCTGCATGTCGATCACACGAATTGGGAATACTTAATCTGGGGCTTTATTTAAAGGATATATTTTTTTAAAAAAGCTTAATAGATCACGACTCGCAGCAATTCGGTACCCTTGAGAATCGTGACCTACAACGGTTTCCTACGCCCTCCCCCTGTCACCTCACCTACCATGGCACCACTGCCGCGTTACCTAACCAGGCTTAACCTACTCCCTGCTGACGTCTCTCTGCACGAAAACAGGATCTTCTCAGGGACTCCAGATCCTCTTAAAGATCAGCTGCAGCAGCTCACCACATGCACGCCAATAGCACACCCCAGCCTTCCCACCGAGCTGGGTCCCTCTACAAGGAGCACCCTAATGCTACACACCACCAGCCAAGAGCAAACGCCTTCAAGCAGCTTGACCAAGGTGAGCAGCTCCCCCCTGCCCAGCTCCNAGCTCCCCCCTGCCCAGCTCTGGGGAGTAAGTGAATAAACATAACTCAGCTTTGCCCCACCAAGGCTTAAGATCCTCCGTAGTCCTTCCCACGAGTTGCCAAGCATCACTGTTATAGCTGCTTGGCAGCTCAGTTGCTATGCCAACATGATGCAGATTTTCCTAATAAACCCTGTCTAGAGTTGGCAGCTAGAGACAAAAGGCAAAATCTGCACATTTTAGGAAAAAAAGCCCTACTACCTACGTCAGAGGAAGGGAGAAAGGTAATGAGGTTAAGAAAGCTGATTTTAAGCAGAGTATTAATTACAGGACAGCGAGCTAAGAAGGAGAGACAGATTACGAATGAAGTTTATACCAGCAATTCTGGTTATAATGACAAAGGGAACTTAAACAGGCATTAACAAGTATTTAAATTTCACCTAAAAGAATCCTGGTAAACCTAGAAGTACTCAAAAGCAAGATAGCTCTGCAGAGCTGCAGGGATCAGTGCTGGTTGAACACAACTAGCATGGGGTCACCACTCAAGGCTCAGCAGATGCAGTGGGTGCCGGTCCCTCTTCCCTAGCCCCTGCGGTGCGCATGTGGCCATACCACCGCGGGCTGCAGCACACCCACGCCAGGGCTCCAGGCGTGAGCTACGGACAGTACATCCCTCGTTAGCACTGGCTATTCCTGATCAAACCAAGGACAGGGCACAGAGCTCCAAATAAAGTCAGCCCTTTCAAGTCACTCCTCCCTGATACTTCTTCCATCCACCAATTCTGCCAATGAAGCCAGAGTTGGACCTACACATTTTTGGTCGATGTGAAGCCAGCCTCACTAATACCCTCCTCTGCTAAAGGGAGCACTACATGGGCCCTTCGTCCTTCCACAGAAGGCTCGCTTTTCTTGCCATCAAGGAAGCTGCAAACTCATTGTCCATTTTATTTATAGAATTTGGTTCTTATTTATATGCTGCATGAGTTACCAGTTTCAACACCCTGCCATTCCAACACTAACCTTTCCAAGTCATTTGTACTCTTCAAGGCATTTACTTCATCACCAGTTTACTACATCAGCTCCAGAAGGTACCTCCCAAAGGAGGGGAGGATGAAGCCATACAAGGAGCAGGAAAGTATGCTGTTTAATTTTGAATTTACTTTGCTAAAAAAAAAAAAAAAAGAGTCTCTAAAAATATCAAGTGCCAGTGAGCGTCACAGCCACATAACTAACATCCTCCTTCACAAGCAAAACAGCTTTCTGGGCGAGTACATCATGGGCCAGAGAGAGAACCGCTATTGCTCGAAGTTTTCACTAGGTCCTGCTGACTTTTTTTTTTTTTAAATTTCTGAAAACTAGCTTATAATTAATTGTACAGTACAGCAAGTCCTCACAAAGCACAAACAAAGTGTAAAGTATATGAAGGAGGGGAGTTAATCATTTAAGAGACCCCAGCAGAGTAAAGAGCTGCAGCCAGCCAAGGCTGTGCAAGGGGAAGGATAGAGACCAGGGAAGGCAGACAACACGACACGGTATTTGACATAAAGGTAACCAGGAAAGGTGACCTGTTCCACTGACAACACACAGATCCAAAGTTACAAGTCCAGATGGTGACATCAGGGGCAGATCATACCTCTTCTCCTGTGTACACACACTCAGGGGCCAACGCATCACATTTGCAGAAACAGCCTCATGTTGAAATCGTTACCTTCAAGCAAAGATCTGAGCAGAAACATGCCAACTACCACGTGAAGATTGAAGAGCCAGGCCCGGGAAGCACCTCAGGTCAAACGTATCAATACATGCAAATTCCTTACAGTAACCCAAGTATCGGGCATGACATTTTGCGTGTTTTTAGCAGATATGTAGTTACAGGCGTTTTTACAACACAAAGTGGCATACCAGTCAAGAGACTTCTCCCAAGGTCACAGATATTCAGTGGCAGAGAACAAAAGCCACGTGTCCCCCACATTTTCTTTAAACACCAAATAATACTGTTTGCTTACAGTGGTTTATAATCTATCCCTAAGGCTATACTAGACTTTTTGCAACACTTCTCCTTCAGACAGGTAATTAGAACACAGATATCTGATCAAGCACAAACAAGTCATTGCAGCTTAACAAGTTACTGTCCATCAACTGAACCGCGATGGCTGGATGCAGTATTAGCCGGCCTGAATTGCAAGGTAAAACATATCTGCATAATCCTCAACAGAAGAGCTTTACGCTGTGTTTTACTTTACAATCAGGCCAGGCTAAAATTACACAGTCACAACCTCCTAGCAGATGGGCAGTTACTTCCTAAGCTGCGATAACTCCATTTTACCACATCCTTAACCCCTCGGTATTTCTCCATTAGCCAGTTTTAGGGTTCCTATGCAGCAAAACTTCCCAGGGTCACACAGGAAAGAGAAGACTGGTATCAGCTCTCAGAGAAAGCTTCATTTGCAGGTGTGAACAGATGGACTCTCCCTGACTGAGGGACCATTGTTCCCTGGAAGACACCAGATTTTTAGCCGTACACTTTCAAGGTTTTCATCACGACCTCCTTCAGTTCTGAGCCTCTGTCCTTCTGCAACCTCCGTGCACCAAAGTCCTCCTCTTCTCAAAATGCGCACGCTCCTCTTTTTGGACAGGATGCACCGTGCTAATGGCTAACGATAGGGATGAAGGCAAAAGTCCCTGCAGATTTTTCAGTCTGATTCAAGCAGGGAGTGGCTTCTGCTCCCCTGAATGCAAAACGCCACCCTGCCTGCTTCCATTCAAAACGGCAGCAGAAAGGATATTCAGCCCCTCTACAACTTGAACCTGTTCATCTCCAATTTTAGAGAGAAAGCTTACAGCAACAACCATGCCGATTCCTGCCAAATAAGCTGGATCCTGCAAGTCACGCACCCCTACCCCTGCTGCAGCCCTTTAGTATTACCCCAAGCTCCCACCACTCACAGGGGTTATACCCGACTCCTTCTCCCTTAATCCCAGGTCACACCCTTGGTCTTAAACCACATGCAGTCAGCTCTGACTGCACCATCCTCAGGAGAGGCGGACAGCGTTCCCTCCCCATCAAAAATAAACTAGAATTGCAGTCAGCCAGCGCTGTGCTAGCAGCCCAGGCACTAAACTAAGCAGCTTTTGTTCGCCTCCCCCCAGACAAAGCCTCACCATTTATTCTCCACCAATTGTGTGCACCCACCATCTCCCCGCTCTCCCACCCCCCCGGGAACTTCCCATCCTCAGGCAGATTTTACTCTCTCCCTTATGCCACCCGCTCCCCAGGGACAGGCTTTCCTCTCTTCCGGGATGTGCCATTCAAATAATACAGCCAGTTACTCATTTGCTCAAAACATGCTAGCTTTTCCAGAGACTTGCCAAATTACCAAAGACTGACTCCAGAACATTTTAGGATCTATTTGATCCTTTGCCGGTCTCCAGTGCAGGGGTGGGACTCTCCACTAACCTGCATTATCATTCCCTGCCCTCTCAGTCATGCTTGTTACAAGTTGCCCAGGAACCTTCGAGACCTCCCTGTTCCCCCTTGCCCCCCAAACAGCATTTTTCCCCCCCTTTGAATATCATGTCCGAAAGGTTAGATCACCTCCTCTCTTCACAGTCATTCCCCTGGTCCCCCCCCATTTCCCTTCTAGCAGCCACACGCGTTGGACCCTGCTCCCTTTCCCTGCTCCTCTCCCCCCTCCCCAAATGCACACACATTCCCCCAGCTACTCGCCCACTCCACCTGCGACACCCCTACTCCCGGCAGACCCCACACTCCGCTGTCATGTGCGCCAACCCCTCCTCAGGCCCCTGGATATCCCATTACCTTTGGAAAATGCTCTGCAGGTCCAACCACCAGTAGGATAGTTGGTCTCCTTTCAGTGGGATCAGTCCCTCTGTCCTGTGGCTTCCCCAACATCTTTGGCCCTTTCTCCCCGGGGCCTGGAAGTGGGGTGGTGTTTCTGGCCTCATCCTCTTTTTCATCTGCAGGACCTTGGCATATGGCCCTGGGAAGGAAGCTAGACAGAAAATGCCAAAGGGTCTGCAGCATTGCTGCTCCAGCGAGCGTCCCAGGCAGGGAAACCCTGCGCGCCCAGGAGCTGCCTGCTGCCAAGGATGATGTGACTGCACTACCAAGCACCCCCAAGACGGGAATCGGCACGGCAGCCAGCGGGAGGTTCAACCCAGCGACTCCACGGGCTCAGATTCTTTACAGACCGCTCCTGCGGACGCTTCCTGCCTTTTGAAATTGCTGCTACTGCAGTCGTGCCTGGCCTGACAAGCAGCTCATTGTACCAGAGCCTCAGAAATCTGATGGCAACAGACAAAGCCCAAGACCCCTGGCACGGAGAAGCCGAGACGCTGAGCTTTGGAGACTGCTTGGACAGAGAAGCCGAGACGCTGCGCTTAAGAGGAAAGCTAAAAATGAACCTCTCCGAGAGAAGCTTCTCAGAGCCGCCAATTAACCCTCGCGTCCCAGCTCATCCCAACGGCACATCAGCCGAGCAAGCGAGGCTGAACACCCAGGCTGCGTCCCCACTGCAGCAGTGCCCAGCCAATCCTGGCTCCCAACACTGCGGTGCTCCGGAGCCAGGCAGCGCGCGCAGCCGGGCGGGAGCGCGCCCTCCACGCAGCGGGCACCCCGCAGAGGAGCGCGCTGCCAGCTCCACCGGGCAGGGACAGGCAGCGTCCGGAGAGCAGGAGCCACGGCCCTGAGGCAATTCGGCAGCGCAGGATTGTCCAAGGCATGTACGGACCCGCTTCTGGGGCTCGGCAGCTTCGGCTGCAGCTCTTTGTTAGAGCAGCAGATGGTTCTCCCGAGAGAAGCCGGCTTTTCCCAGCCATGGCTGAATTAACCTCTAACTGCACCCGCTCTCTCTGGTCTATTATAGTCTCATCCGTCATTACAATAGCTCTTTGGTGCTGCATTGTGCTTCTGCCATTTGGCTTTCAGCACAACACAGCGACACGCTTGCACAGCATTTATGGCTATTCATCTATGCAAGATCTAATACGCTGTGGTTAAACTATTGCCGATTAGTCAAACAGGCCGAGTTCTGCTGAAGGAGCGTTTAACCGTACAGTCTAGGGTAGGATCAGCCAGAGCCGGACTACAAGTATACACCAATATATAAAGCACAGCACACATGACATTCCATGAATTTCTACAAAAAAAGGCCACGTTGCCCTCTGCTGCCACAGCAGCAATTGCTCATAGCCCTGGCTCTAAGGGGCTGGGGCGATCGGCCTCCCGCCCAGGCACCCCCAGAAACGTCCACCCACTTCAGTGGAACTGAGCAGCCCACATCTGGCAGGCAGGCTGGAGACAGTAAGGGCTCAGTTTCCATTTTAAAGTACCAACAACTTACTTTGTCGCCCTAGATTCTTCCCCACCTTTCGCATCCACAGACAGAGGGCACTGCACGCCTCACTTTCCAAAGTATTACTTTTCCATAAGAGAACAGTTTGGAGTTTTTAACATGCAGGATAAATAAGTACAGACTACAGCTTCCATCAGCCAAGGCTCCCTACCCACAGTAGCACAGCAAGATCCACGATGCACAGAGGACCTCCATTTTCAGCTTTTAACTTTTGAGAGTGACAAACTGTAGGAAACTTTTGTTTTACACATACTAGATATGAAAATACAATCCAAAACCTGGAAGGGCTGCAAGCTTTAAGCAGCCAATTTGCAAATAAATTTGAGAGGAGGAACACTAAACATCTTGCTAATGTTGAATTCCTTTAACCAACCTGAGTAATGGAAAAAGTGAGAGACAAGTACATAGAAGACATCACATTAAAAAAAGAATTCTTCTGCAAATACACTTCAGAATTACTTAAGAAGAAAAAAATGCTGCTTGATCATAAGGTCTGCATACAGTACGCAAGGAAGTTTTTTTACCTTAAAAGTTGACACATACAAAAAAAATAACTAAACAGAAGAAATTTACAAAATTCAGAGGCGGTAACACTGGGGTGCGGGTGTGGGAAAGCCCTGTCCCTCTCTGAGGAATGGCACAGTCCAGCTGTAGTTGAGATGTACTCAGCAGCCCGGGCTCAGGCACAGGCTCAAGCAGAAGGAGAATGAGGAATTTTTGTCATGCCTCAATTACCTTGAGCTGCTGCCAGTCATCACAACTACACACACAAAAGTTAAACTACTTTCTAAAATGCCGTGAATCAGATCCTTTAAGATGACATTTGAAAGTTTCGAACGCTGTCAAGCCAGAGGAGGAACAAAGCAGATTTTCTGAATTGGGCACAGTTCTTCAAAATCAGCTTCTACCAGCCTAAGGCTGTCATTTCACAAGCAGCAGTGAACTGATCTGAAGCTCACTGCTGCTAAAACAGGTCATCTCACATATCCACATCAGCTCTGCACCTACCTTGCTCCCGTGCTCCTCCGACAGCCTCATTAACCCAGCTAAATATTACAGAGCTTGCTGCTGGGGTAACCAGTTCAGGCTACTCATGGATGGGGTCCAAAAAAGCCTGACTGGCTGCGGGAAGGGCATTAGAGCTGCCTGCGGCGACAGTGGGCAGACTGGCACCACCACTACAGAGCTACAGGCCACGACACAGAAGGCAAAGCACCCAAGCGGGACTTCAGATTTGTCCTCAGTGGTCACTTAACGCCCGGCTGCTACTCACAAGGACCAGCTGATGTTACCTGACACTTTCTTAACAGTTTCTCTGCATAGTATTAGCTTTAGTGGTGCGTGCACGGCAAGGACCCCATCTTCCTTTGTTCATGCAAAGATTGCAGAGCAAAATAATAATTTGTGTAAGAAATTACATGCCTGGGGTGCAATTAAAGCAGAAACTCAGCAACGCTTCCTTGGCCTTTGTCCTCACTAAAGGAAACCTCAGAGGAATTCTGCCACTGCACTAATCCACACAGCTCCTTGAGAACAGACTTTTCTAATCATATTTAGGAAAAAAAAAAGCATTTCTTTTACCAAGTGGGTAATTTTATTAGGTCAGAATAATAAACCTAGTACCGGCAAGATGATTATAGCTAGAGGCAAGACAACTGCTCTCCTAAAGGGAATTCATAGGAAAGTATTACCCTACCAACACCACCACGAAGCCAATCATTCACATAAGAAAAGATGCAATAAATACCGTGAGTCCAGCCTGAACAGTGACACAAAGGAACAGATGAGGAACAAAAATTCGCTTTTTCTAGAAACCACAGGCCACACCAAAACACCTTTCTCAACCCAGGCTTCATTAGGAGACAGTCAGCCCTCCAATTCCAGCTCTTTCCATTAACAAGCCCAGGATTTTGAAGGCAGAAAAGCACCAGGACGGATCTGAAAGCTGGCGCTCGGCCACCACACCAGTCACTGGGGACAGAAGGCGCCTGTGGCAGCTGGCCTCAGAGTCTGACACCACCAAAATGGATAGTCATTAGATAGCCCGAGGAGAAGCTGACAATGAAGTCATGTAATCTATCCAAATGGAGACAAAGGAAAGACCAAGAGAGTGATGGGTTTTGCCTAATTAAAACAACATTTTCCTCAGTACTGTAAGATGTCAGAGGGACGTTCTGTTTTAAGCCACAAACCCACAAATCTTGTATCCTCTTCTNAGGAAAGACCAAGAGAGTGATGGGTTTTGCCTAATTAAAACAACGTTTTCCTCAGTACTGTAAGATGTCAGAGGGAGGTTCTGTTTTAAGCCACAAACCCACAAATCTTGTATCCTCTTCTGCCACATCACGCAGGCCGTGTCTTAGTACCTGCTAAGTTTGAAACTCCAGTTTTCAAACAGGCACTTGCCCTTTCCAGCCTGCTGGTACCGGGCAGAAATTCAGACTCAGACCATTTTCTTTAAGATGGCTTCTAGAAGACTTTTGAGTAAATGCACAGCATTTTCCAGCAAGAATGTCAGCCTCGTCACCAGACAACTAGCTAACACGTAAAAAATGTGGGAGGGAGGGTGAAAAGAAAGGGGGACAGAGGGAAGGGAGCTGTGCTCGGAGCAATGACCCTTCTCCTCCTCCAGCTGCCACGGCGGTCGGGTCTCCAGATCCTTAGGTGACCCCGCAGGAATCAGCGGTGACTCATCTCCTTTGGGACCTCTCCTGGAAGCACCCTGAGGAGCGCTGCCTACACGTGTGCCACCCAGAGATAGCGCCCAGCCGGCACACGGGCCACCATGACTCTTTCAATTATCTCTTATCTTTTCAAACGTAATTTCTGAAAGACGAAAACGTAAGTACTTCCCGCTTTTTAGAAAGCCAAAGTTAACCCTGCACGGTGCTTCTTGCACCACACCATAAAATCTAAACGTCTTGGCCACTGCTGCTTAAACATTCAACTACATTAATATATTAAGGTGACACAACATAATTCACTGAATACTACAAAGAAACCCAGGTCACCTCGTTATAGGAACCCTGGCACAAGTGATTAGCTATTCTAGTTGATATATTAAGGCAACCAGGGGCCAGTGCCAAATACAGAGAGAGCGCTGGCCGGGGAGGGGAAGTACGCAGCCAGAGCCCAGAACAGCGAGTTCCACCGAGGTCGTATCATATCACATGAAGAACCGGGGATTGACCAAGAGAAAGGGCATCTTCAGTACTCAGAAAGTCAGCTTCTCGCTGCGCTAGAAAGTTAACCAGGAAAATGGCTAGTGAGAAATGATGGCCCTCTGGCAGCCTGGGCTTGCGCTCCCACAGCCCCTGTTCTCCTTTGGCGAAACAATGTACATCCACATACCAAACAGCTTTGCCTTTCCAAGCAACTCACGACCTAAAAATTTTAACAATTTCTCTTACAGCAGAATTCTCTACTGTAAGCCACTAACTGCCAGAAACTCCCCCGCAGCTCACTGCACGTAACTTAGAAAGGCAATAGAGGCATCTTAGTTTTTCTACGTTGACACCAGTTATCACAGCTACGCTTCTCCACTCGAGACAGTCTGGGGCATCATTAAAGTGCGCTCATGTCCCAC
Source organism: Himantopus leucocephalus (assembly GCA_003993805.1). Lineage (NCBI taxonomy): Eukaryota > Metazoa > Chordata > Aves > Charadriiformes > Recurvirostridae > Himantopus > Himantopus leucocephalus. Next base: position 5,329,139 of record RSEF01000017.1, read on the forward strand.
ATCCAGAGGGACAAATATAGCAATAGCACATGAACAAGAACAAAGACTCATCTACCATTTGCTACAAGTAGGTCTGAAAGAAAAAAAAAAAAGTCCCTCCCCCTTCTCCTCATCCCAACACCATATCATGTTATAATATATGCAACAGAGAGGATGGAACTGCAGCATCACCATTTTGTAGGGCTCTCAAAAAGGAGACCAAGTCCTTGTTATGGTTTTGATGTCATTTTATTAATACTTGTCAACCATTTAAGGGTTCTTTTCAATATTCAGCCAGATTCATCACTGGTTTTGTTTCTTTTTTAAAAAAATAAAAGAAACAATAAGTATACTGAAGTCCCGTTTGGTTTGTTTTTTTCTTTACCTGCCCTTATCTCAGTAATCTGACTAATAATCCAATGCAGATGAGGATAAGGAGACATCTTCCAGTACTCACCAAGCATCTAGCCCTGATCACTGAACAATATCCCACAGAACATGTGTTGAAAGACCAACACCCTGCTGCATATTCCACACAGGCGCAATAATCAGTTCCTTTGGATCAGTTTTGTTGTTTCATTTCACTTGGGCTCTGGGGATCCTACAGGCATTCACTTCACTACAGAGTTCAGAATACGTCCCATCCTGCAGGAAACATAACACTGCGAGACCACATGCAGGATGCCTTTCTGCAACAGACACTGTCACACAACATCGACATTTAAAATTGATATGCTCAAGTCAAAGTTGCGTCTTCATCCCACAAAGGTCAGCCAGTATCCTTCCTTCATTATCGCTCTGCAAATAGGACAAAGGTCTCAACTAAATAAGCCTGAGAAGCACCAGACTTCTCCAGTTTGCTGCATTTTAGGAAAAAAAATGATCCTGGAGAATGTCTCAAGACCACACATCTCAAGAGTTATATACCTGGTCCTGTACCTACATGAACATAAAGCAACACTTGCCCAATCCACAATTGTTTGTTTATATACAAGGTAAACTTATGCAAGAGTTCCTCTTGTATATATTTGCACCTAAAAACTTGCTTCCAATCTACCCCTTTGAACACCGAGTGGACATGCACTGCCAGTTTAATACATTAATCACACAACGGTTTGTCTGATGACCAGATACCAAGTTTGAGTAAAGACCTTCACCATTACAGTGCGAGATTCCCCGGTCTCCAGCATCCCTCTCCTCCTGCCCTCCCCGCAAGACCTCTGGGTGCGGGCAGAGTGACAAATGCAGGCAGCCAGCGTGCCAGCCAGAGTCCCCTGACAGTCATTGTCACAGCGCACCCTCCAGTCCAGCAAAGCTCTCGCTGGAGGCGGCTGTTGGCCAAATCTATTAATAACCAACACTGCGCTGAGAAGTTTCCTTGTGCCAAAGCCAATCCCCCTATTTCTTCTCAAAGTCTTTGCAGCGGCTGTCAAGAACTCATTAGATTGATTACAAAGAGTTCATTTGCGTCTTTAGCATGCCTAAATCACAGAAGGTAACAGAACCCAGAATTCACACCAACTCATCCACTCACCACAGATTTAAGGGCTTTATCTACAACTAAATCGTTGACCTACAGTTCTGCCCTTGCACAAGATTTCCCAAGTGCATGAGAACAGGGCCTTCAAACCACACATTTCATAACTTACAAAGCAAGAACAGGCCTCCACTCCGTACAGACCCAGCAAATATGATCTTTCTTGCTTGCTATTTTAATGCACGTTATACATGAATGCATGGAGTTATTTAACATGTCATTGAAAGCAGTTTCACCTTGTGTTAAACTGGTTCAGGGTATCCAGATTTGTCCTTTGGGATTAGTCAGGAGATGGGTGGTTGAGAAGCTGTTGGCAAATACCTTTCAGCAGAAGGAAGGGTATCAATTGGAATTTCAAACTGTAACACTGCTTCGTTTGTTTGATATGACCTCGTGTTGCTCAACCCTTCATGACGAGTTACAAAGCCCCGGCTAAAAGCTCCACAACTGCCCCAGCAGGATTCAAGACACACAAACCATGAAGATGTTGTATCTAAATGTATGTAAGTTTGGAGAGAAATTCCAGTATAGATTACAGAACAGTATTAGAATTTTGCTCTTTTTATCATAAACAGATTTCTGTAACACAATAAAAACTTAGGTCCTCCTTTTCCAGATGACTGTGAATGGAAAACAGGTGAAAGCATCACACAGAAAAGATTCCCTGCTTCCTCTGCCCCTTACAGTTGCTGAGAATTTTAGTACATTATGCATAGTATAGCACAGAGTATTCAAAAGTCTTAGAGAGTAAAATAGTTACAGAAATAAAGAGTCTGAAAGGACGAATTAAATGACGTCATGACAGAAGATAAAGTATTGATCAGAACTAAGATTAAACTTTTTTATGATTGCAACTGCTACAATAGAAAGTGTTTCTCAATCCATCCATGAAGTCACTTGCGAAAAAGCTAACTGATCAACTATCCCAGAACAGCACGGATACAGCATTCTCTGACAGCTGGAAGAGTCCAGAGACGTAGTTAAAAAGCAAAGCCGACCAGAGGAGAGGCCTGAAGCAAACAGAAGGCTGCAGAGTCCAGCTGCAGCAGTGCAGTTACACTTCTTCGGTACACATGAAGAGTGAACAACAGAACTTGTGTGGGAGTTTGGACAGTCAGAACTTGGAGATCAAAGAGGAGATACCAGGCTAAGAAAGAGGTGATGAAAGCAGATGTGAAGATTTCAGCAGAATGGGAGCTGATGTAGTTTCACATGGGGAAGCTGATACCAAGGCAGCATAGGCAGTCACATATATGAACTCGGGAGAAGAAACTATCCCAAGGCCAAGGAGGACATCACCGTCACAGCAGAGGCAACCGGACACTTGTAACTGAAAAGAGACAAGGGTTATGTTTGCTGTGTTTCTTAAAGCTGATAGAATTAGTCCACCAGAAGATGCTCAGCACCACCATAAAAGGTGCAGCTGCAGACAAAGTTCACCACTTCAGTTTGTCTCTAGGCAGCTGGGATGAATTCCACCAGTTCAAACCGTCTGCAACTTCAGCACCAGAGATGAGGTTTTAGAATAGCCTCCAGCCCTGCAGTTAATCGGGATCAGTAGGAAAACAGTTATATTAGCAAATACACAAATACTACCATTATACATCCTTTCAACAATACAACATCTCCAGATACAAAGTAGAAAACATAGATCCAGTTTAACTACCCGTATTTCCATTAAGCGCATATTTCCAGTTCCGTTACGTCTATATAAATATTTTTCTGAGAGAAGTCAGAAAGTAGTAGTAACAAGAGATTGACTATTCCAGAGGTAGATGTAATTTAGCAGTAAAAGACTATCCCTTTACACAGTAGAACAAGAAAGCCTTTAAAAAATTCTTCACATGGTTATCACTTTACTGCTCAAGCAAAGTGAAGTATGTGAATTGCTTCATGCTAGCCAGTGCAAACAAGCGTTTCTTGAGAAGGCTCACTGATTTGGCACACTATTTGTCAAATGGTTTAAAGATAACAGCATGGGTTAAAAAAAAAAGCATCGTTTACATAAGCAAATTCCACCTCAAAGGACATCTAAGTACAACCCCTTCTCTCCCCCACCACAGGCAGCCACCTCTAAAACAGAAGGCAGCAATTTTCCAAGCATGCTACAAAGGGTTTTATCTCAGTAAGGACTCTAAGGCACTGAAGGAGCCAAAATATTGCTCATTTTCTTTTCAAGTTGCAGCCCAAAACTATTATTGTTACCACAAGGACTTTTAGCCTACTGACGCAAAGAGATTAGCAACTCACAGCTTAGATTGGCGATAACCTCACATTATGAGTCTAATATTTTCTCCATCTGTCTCCTAAACATTAAAAGGTTAACTCCCATGTCAAATGTACTGTTGCATGGAAGGAAAAATAAAATGCACCAGAGTCACAAAGTAATTTACTAATCACAAGCAATCAATTTGATTTATTCCTAAATCAGTCTCCAAACACCATGTCCAATACATCAAAATGGTTTTCTTCTTGACGTTTAAGCACTTTTCTTGAGCATGACTTCACATTAGTTACCCCAAGTGTCAAGGTGCCATTATTAGCTAAGGATGGGGCAGAAAAAAGAAGGACTTATTAATAGAACAGCCTGGGAAACAGGAAGCTTATTTGGTTTTCCTAAAAATTACACAATGCGGAAGTTTTCTAGCCAGCTCTCCAAGGACTGTTCCCACGTGTTTAACTGGTACTTAAGAGTTTTGAACTCCGCATCCTCGTTCTTAACAGACACTTTTTACACTGCTGAAGGGGATGCTTTGCAATACTAACAATGCTTTACAAACTCTATTCATCTAACCAGCCGCTTCCTGCGCGGCGGAAGAGAAGGCAGAGGAAGCGAAGGGCTGAGGAACAATACTGACAGACAAGGGCTTCAGCAGAAAGACAGGATTGTTAAGCAGCATCCAGACAGTGCTTCCCTCCGACAGAGCAGCTCCAGTCCCTGCAGAACGGTTCCTCTCTGCCGCTCCCACAGCGTTGCAAGCAAAGAAACTATCTGCTGGGAAGTAAAAATGCATTTTGTTTTATGGTGCATCCTCCTAGCCTGGAGAATGTCAGGCTGGATTGAATAACATGCCTGGGAAGAAAAGGGAATGCAAACCGAGACAGGCATGCAGGCGTAAGCACAGAACGTTCTGGTGAATGAGAGACTTTTGCCAGAGGTAAAGGATTCGGCACCCATGGGTGGCAGCAGGTCGGCATTTCACAGGGCATGCACAGGTGATTTATATGGTATAATCAGATTTCATTACTGAAATGCACACTGCAGAAAATCACCATGGCACTAACGTTATTTTTAGAAACAGCACAACTAAACCACTCACAAGATCCTCACGCTGCCACAGAATTCTCATACTTTACAGCAGCAAGGAAGACGTCAACCAGAAAGAAACGTTAGAAGTTAAGATCTTGGGGGTTCAGAGTTAGAAAGGAACTAGCAACTCCAGAAAGTATGAATACATGCAATTAAAGCACTCAAACAAATTGGGGCACCACTCCCAGAACAGGGAGAGAATAAGAACTGTCACTTGGATTAGATGTCTTTTCAGTGACTCAGAAGTTATCCTTACAGTCTTCTTCCTTCCTGCAGGATTGAGCCACTCCTGAGATGGCACATCCCTGACTGCACCCATGTGCTAATCTGCTATCCACCCAAGATACCCAGCTTTTTTATGGTCCCAGATATAAAATACAAGAGACTAGGCAGGGAGAAACTGTGCGCTGAGGACAAGCGCATTACTCTGATTCATACAGATGTAAATTACACTAATTACAGTTACATAGAGCAACATCATGTTGAACCTTGAAGCCTATAATCGTCAGTGTACAGCATCACACACAGAGCTGTGTGACCACCAAAGGGCACAGCTCCCAAAACTGAAGTAGAAAGTCACTGCACTGCACATTTTATGTACTCCATGTGCAAACTGCACAAACACATTTTAAAATATTTCAAACCCCTTAAAATAGACAAGTGAGTTCAGCAAGTAGAAGCCGTCTCGGGCAAGAAACTTGAGGAGCGACATGGTGCCAAACAGACTAATGTGAGGAAACGCAGTGACGCAATGAAAACTACACCACAACCTGACTGCACCTATCCCTTCCAAAAAATCCTTTGCAAATTTAAGTAAGCACGCAAGTTTCCTTGCCCTCACACCTGGAGAAGGAGGATTTTCTTTTAAGATTCTTTCTGTCCAAGCAACAAGTTTTCAATCTTAAATTTCTGCAGTTAATACCGTACATGACTACGGGCAGTAAACAAGCTGATTCCCCAGGGTTAGTGTTCAAGTCAGGGGGGATGGTTGCCTTTAGGGGGGTACCTAGAAATGCCCAAACAAGCAGAACAGCGGTATCTGCCACGGCACAAACGCCTGCCCGGCACTCGGGCTCTGCATCGGGAAGGTGACTGGATGCAAGTGCTGTCATGCAACAAGCAGGCGCCTGCTGCCACCCCCAGCCTGGCGGGTCTTCTCCCCGGGCCGAGGCACAGTTAAGGGGTCCTCAGAGCCCCCCTCCCGCTCCCGAGGGCAGGGAGCCGGGCTCCGGAGGCCGACCAGCGCTGCGGGGCGGGATGAGGAGGACGGCCAGAGGCTCTCTTCGCCCGCGGCAACGCGCCTCCGGAGCCCGGCCCGGCTCAGCCCCGCCGGGCCAAACCCCGCCGCCCCCCGCTCCTCACCAGAAGGTCCAGCTCGGTGCGGTGCAGCCCGAGGCGGCCCAGGCCCACGGCCAGGTCGTGGATGCAGAGCGCGCCGTCGCGGTTCACGTCGAGCTTCTGGAAGAGGGCGCGGAGGCGCCGGTCCTGCTCGGATGCCTCACNCCGCAGGGGCCCGCGCCGCCGCCGCCGCCGCCCTCCACCCCGGGGCCGGGCGCCGCGCCGGAGGCCCGCGGGGAGCCGCAAGGGCAGAGGACACCGCTCACCACCGGAGAGGCCAGCGAGCGCCGCGCTCCCGGCATCGTCCCGCCGCCCGACCGCTCCTCACGCGCGCCGGCGCCGGCAAATGGCGGCGTTTCCGCCGCCAGGAACCGACACGGAGCGCTTCCGCCTTCGCGCCACACGCCGCGGCCGCCACGTGACGCTGGGCGCCGGCCAATGGCAGCGCCCCGCGCGCCGACGCCGGCCAACACGCCCCCGCCCACACCCCCGGCCTCCACGCGCTGCCGCGAGGTGGGCGGGTACTGACGTCAGAGGGACGCCTTCCCCTTCACCAATCGGAAGGAAACACCGCCCGGGGCGGAAGGGGGCGGTACAAGCGCCCAGAGCAAACGCCCATTGGTTGAAGCACCGAGGGGAGGCGGGGATAAAGCTACAACGTCTCCAATCAGATCGGGGACCGGTAGTCGCTTTGAGCTTGACGGACGTGCCGTGTATCCGGTAGCTTCCAAAGCAGGGGCCGCTCCGCGTTGAAGTACCCAATGGCATTAGAGCGGGGAAATTGATGAGCGGGCCCAGCCCCCCGCAGGCCTCACGCAGGCCCCACGCAGGCCCAGTGGCCTGAGACAAGCGGCGAGGCGGGGCCGTCTGGGGCCCCCGCCGATGGGCAGCGCGGCTGGCCAATGACAGCGCGGCGCTGCCGGCGGAAGGCGAGACCTCCGCCTGACGGGCAGGCGGGCTGCCCAATCAAGCGAGGCAGGAAAGGGGGCTGATTCTGGAAGCCATTACGCCAGTGTCGCAGGGTGGAGGCCGTTGAGCGGGGTTTGCTGGGCGGCTGCGGTACGCAATTTGCGTATCGTTGGCGGTGCCAAGGGGGGAGCGGTGGGGGGGACGGACACCTCCGGGCCCTGAGGGGCCTCGGGCCCCCCCTGTTGTCCCCGGCCCCGGGGGGTGAGCAGGGCTGGGGGGGCCCTGCCGCCCCTCGGCCCTGCCCAGCCTCCCCCAGGGCCCCCTGGGCCCGGCCAGCCCCCCCTGGCCTGCAGGTGTCCCCCAGTGCCCCCTCCTCGGTGCCCCCCATGGCCATGGCGTCGCCCCCGGCGCCCCCAGCCAAGAAGCGGAAGATGAACTTCTCGGAGCGGGAGGTGGAGATCATCGTGGAGGAGCTGGAGCGAGGCAAGCACCTCCTCATCAACCACTTCAACGCAGGCGTGCCCCTGGCCGCCAAGGCCGCCGCCTGGCACGACATCCTGCGCCGCGTCAACGCCGTCGCCACCTGCCACCGTGAGCTGCCCGAGGTCAAGAAGAAATGGTCGGACCTCAAGACCGAGGTGCGACGCAAAGTGGCGCAAGTCCGGGCTGCCATGGAAGGGGGAGGCGAGAGCCAGAACGGCAACGGCAATGGGGCAGAGAGCGAAGACCCGACGGGCGCTGCGACTGCCCCGGTTATCCTCACCCCCATGCAGCAACGCATCTGCAACCTGCTGGGAGAAGCCACCATCATCAGTTTGCCGAGTGGGGACTGCAGCGCAGGTGACGGGACCGAGATACCCATCACCGCGTCAGCCACCACGGTCACCCTGACCCAGAGTGAGTGCTGCGCCTGCTGAAGATGCTCTGTGCTGAATTTGGAAGGTCATATGGGGGGCCCTCACACCCGCCCATGAGGAGGCCCTGATCCCTGTGCGGGGAAAGCCCCAGCAAAAAGAAACCCCTGTGTCTCTGTAATGAAAATGCCGTTCCCAGTATGTCCTCTTGCTGTGGGGGAGTGACTGCAAGATACGTACGTACTGAGAGTCGGCTTTGATAGCTGAGCTTGGCCTTAAGAACAAGGAAAGCAAGTATCCTTTGCATCTTGCAGATTGTTCAGTTCCCCTCTCTGGGAACAAAAGCAGGGGGAGAAACATCTCCAAGGCTGATTTCCCAGTCTGCCCCAAAGAGCGGCTGTCCTTCTGACAAGTGCCATTCTGGGCCTTGTCTTTGCCGTTGTGTCAGTTGGGTAATCCTGCTCAGAAAGACTGTTCTGAGCTGGAGGCTGAGAAATGATTTTGGCTAGACAGATAAGGCATGCCCTATCGCTTTGGACTGAACAGCCTAGACGGAAGCTTGAATGAGGGTGGAGTAGTCTTAAATAGGTCATTTTGTGCATTGCTGTTCGTTGTATGTTATCTCACTGAACAGGCAGTATTCCTGTGATAGTCATTGAATAGACCTGTAGATAAAAATCCCTGTATCGCAGCTACTTCTTACCCCCTTTCTGTGCTTTGTTCTCAGTTCCTGCAGAGACAACCTACCACAGTCTGGAGGATGGAGTCGTGGAGTACTGCACAACAGAAGCCCCCACCACAGTCACCGCCGAAGCACCCTTGGAGATGATGGCGCATCAACACGAAGTGTCTGCAAAACCCCAGGAGCTGAAAAGCCGGATTGCTCTGAACTCAGCCAAGCTCTTGCAGGAGCAGCGAGTCACCAACTTGCACGTGAAGGAGATTGCCCAGCACCTGGAGCAGCAGAACGACTTGCTTCAGATGATTCGTCGCTCTCAGGAGGTGCAGGCATGCGCCCAGGAGCGACAGGCACAAGCCATGGAAGGAACACAGGCGGCACTGAGTGCCCTCATCCAGGTCCTCCGCCCCATGATTAAGGACTTCCGTCGATTTTTGCAGAGCAATACACCCAGTCCGTCAGTCACCGCTGACCCCAGCCAGACAGGGCAGCAAGATGGCATGATCCAGTGAAAGAGAAACAGTGATGGGACGTCTTTCTTGGAAAAAACCTGCCCATGCTGCCAGTGGACACAGGGAGTGAGGGGTGCTAGCTCTTGTCAATGTGAAATGGCTCGCCTTGGAGTCTTGCTGAGCCGAAACAGCTTTCTTTCTCTGCTAATCTCATGCTAATCTGCCTTTTCAGACTCGTCTTACAGAGCCATAGCAGGATGTGTGATAAACCAGGAACTTAACATTGGTTGCTTTAGTTCCTCAAACAATAGATTTATTAAAAAAAAGAGACAGTTATTTTTTTATTTCTGTTTGGAAAATACTCTTCTAAGTATGACACATCTATCTCTCTCTCTCTCTGTCAAGATCTATAGCCTTTAACTGACTTCTAACGTGGAGAGTGTTGTTGCAATATCGCAGTACTGCAGCTGCCAAGGTACAGTTATCAAACGGTGGTGAATGCATTTCTGTCTCTTGCTGAAAGCATTTACTGGAAACGTGGTACCGGATGTGGTACAACCTTCTCTCTGCACTGAGTTATGGATACTGCCCTTGCAGCATGAAATCCAGCACATGCAGGCCAGCACCAAGCCTACATACAGTTTAAATCCCACCCACGTTCCCCGAGGATATAAATGGGATTAAAATAGTGCATTCACCTCATGTTCTATCTGCGTGCAGTCATGAAATTTCACTATATACTTGGCAGGTGTGATGAAAATTTCATGTCTTAGTTACCAGATACTGTCCTGGGATATGTATCGGAAGCAACGGACTGCCTGTCTCAGCATAGTTAATACACCAGGGCCTGGATGAGTTTCACTGGGGTGTAACAGGTGAAACTCCATCTCTGTCTCATCTGCATAGTTTGTCACCACCATAATACCTTCATCCATCAAAGTGGACCTGGACTACAGAGCTTCAGCCACGCAGTAATTCCCAACAGTCTACTTTTAGGAGTTTGTTAGCCACTGATTTACTTGAGTCAATTTCGGAGCATTATTTGGTTCTGCTGGTGGCGGTGGTATTTGTTCTGTACTTCTTAGGAACTGGAAGTGACGAGTACAGCTGTTCTTTGTTAGTCTGCTAGCTGGCTTCGAGTGGCATTCTGACAAAAGGGTCTGAAGTTCACCTCACTATTTTCTTACCATTATCCAGGGTAAAACAATATTGCAGCCACTTTTCTCTTCTTTGAGGTGTTCAGGCTGTGGGGCTTGGTCCTCAGTGAGAAAGCTGCATTTCATGGGATGATGAATGTGATTCTTACAAACTTGCAGTAACTTCATAGACGTTTAGATGAAAAGCTCCACTTGTATGGAAGCAAACTTCAAAAAAAAAAAAAAAAAAGGCAGCATAACAACTTCTCCCCGTACCTTGCAAAGTGTGTCACATTTAACAGGCTTGTTGCTTGCCAGATACTGTTTTGAAATGGAACTTTTTCACAGCTGGTATTTGTGTGCTGTTACGTCTCCTTTAGGGCTGAGAAGTGGTGAGCAACAACTGATGAGGGAGTGAATTTGCACAATCAAATTAAACCTTTCCACAGCCTTTTATGGGAGGATGCTGGTGGGGGACCTCTGCTTAGAGCAGTGGGTGAAGCGGTCACCATTGCCCGTCTCTGGCCTTTACTCATCTCCTCGTGTCTGCAAGTCTGACGGGGGAGAAAAGGACAGCACGGTGAGAAGGGTTCACCCCCTGGAAGGCTCCTGACCCTTTGGCACTGACATCTCTGTGCTGAGTCACAGCAGCATCAGCTGCGCCTTCCCGCCTTGTCCAGCATCTCACCGCGTGAGTAACACTCACCTGATTCTTCCTCTCAGACTTTGTGGAATCAAATCAATTGCTCAATTGAAATTTATTTTTAAAGTGAAAACTATGTCATATGTGTTGGTTTACCTCATTTGTGTAATATCTCCTTTACAAATACGAATTTTAATAAAAAAAAAATGTTTTGGGTAAACAGGCTGTTTCAGTTCGTCGGCCTGTTCCTGGCCAAAAGTGAGTTCATGCCAATAAGTTTGCAACACAGAATCCTCCCTGAGAAAGGGCCAAAGAGAGCTGTGAACAGCCACGTGTCACAGTAGCTTTTTCTCTTGTTCGTGAAATTTGTGGCCTTGTATTTACATAATTATGGTCTTTTTTTTTTTTTCAAATAACAGCTTTTACAGCCTTACCTGGGAGCACTAGTTTTGCCACTGTGTGTGACAGATTACCGAAGTACACTAATCTCCCAATTGCTCAGAAGATGCCACAATAGCCTAAAATGATGGATGAAGTACCAGCCTTTGGCTTTAAATTGCAGTGTGCATTTTTTCAGTGACTAAGCACTTAAGCTGTGTTACTGTTTCATAGGAGTAAATGCGTTGCCCTTGGAACCACCTATTTTTCTTGTCTTTTCAGGATAAATATAGGGCTTAGTCAAGCCAGCAGCATTCGGGTGCGAGTTCCGCGTACACATTTTTGTCTCATTAAAAAGATGTAGCAACATTTTAAATACAGGGTGAGCATTGTGATGAGGGGCTTGGTTGTTGCTCACAACGAGGTCATCAAACTTGGGGAGGGAGAGAGAAAAGTGTCCCTTAAAGTCAAAACCAGGAGGAAGAGCTAAACAGGGCACTTACAGGGTGAACATGTACACGGGGTATTCAGCTGAACAGGGAACTTGTACCCAAATGGAACAAAAGCTGAGGAGTAACATCAATAGATGTTCATTTGTGCTCTTCTACTGTTCTTTTTGTACCTTGAGATTTCTATTCAGCATCCAGAGCGGGAAAGAGCCACACAGGGATGTTCTGCCGCAGGGTGGTGAGGTGAGGGCGAGCAGCTGGGTGGCAAGTGGCATCCTTCGTAGAGAAGTTTGGTGGAGGACTCTTGGTGGGTCAGAAGATGAACTTTGCAGCGATTAGAGGCAGCAGCCAAGCTGCCTGCAGCACCGCTAGCTGCTTCAGGAGCAAAACTCTGGTTGTGATGTGTGCAGTTCAGGCACGGCTTTCCAGGAGATGGCACTGCGCAACGGGGCAAGGCGCGGGGCTCCCACACTGAAGCAAAGTACTGCCCAGTGTCCGGCCCTGGCAGACCCACAAATCATCCTTGTCGTCAAGACTTTGTGTGATCCTGCTTGTTCCTCTCACTGGTGAATCTTTTTAGGACTGAGAGCCCGGAGAGGAAGAAATTCAATGGGCAGAGCTCAGGGATGAGGAACGCCTGTAGCCCTAGAAAAGTCCGGACGCCTGGGAACACAAACCGGGTCCCTCTGCTTCCCGCAAACACAGGTAGAGGACACTGAGATGTCAGGGGCTTGCAACTCTCTTTGGGGTGAGTTCACTGCAGAACCGAGCAGGCAGGCATAAAATAAAAAAACCACACAAATTCTTTAACTGTAGACAAAGGAACAGGTTTTAAGATTTTTAGCAGACACATAAATATGTCAGTATCCCACGAGTACTGCGCGCTGCCATAGCTACATCGCAGTTCTGGGAGCGGATCCCCGCCGAGGGACAGAATGACATCATCTGCATACTCACTTAAATTACCTTTACCTCCTCCAGCATGTTTTTAAAGTTTGTCAAGCCTGTTTTGACAAAGCACTCTTCTGGGGTTTTGTGTGTTTTTTTCCTGTTGCCATCCGAGAGGTTATTGCCAGCAGGTACTGTCAGCACAAGTGTGGCCTGTTAAGTATGAAAATCAAAGCATTTAAGATTCTTTGTCTTTCTTGAAAGCATCTGAGAAGAAGCTTCACACAAATGATCGGCACAGCTTCCAGGCTGCGTTTCGCCAGCAGGAATGAAGCCCACATCTCCTGCAAACTGGGCTCACGAGCCCTTGGGTCCCAGCCCCGCAAGGTGATGAACACAAGGCAGAAGCCCAGCCCCAGCAGGGACAGTTTCTGTCACCTCCACCGCCTGGGATCCCAAATTAGAGGTTGCCGTGTCAAGTGGGAACCACAGACTTACTGTTGTTTCTACCGCATTTGGGGTAACTGTGGCATTTGTGGGGCTGCAGCCAGAAGCATGGAACCAGTGGGAGACCCCACAGTCAGCAAGTCTCTTGTCCAGCAGAACGCTGAAGGCAACACCTGGGATACAGACACAGGATAACGCTTAATAAACACAACAAGCCTCAAGGCAAAGCGGGTTCCAGTCTGCAGATTTGGGAAGGGGCAAACCACCTCTCCTTCCACCGACAGGCCTCCCAGAAAGAAGCGGAGAGTCCTGCCGCACATTCCCAGGACACACCGGAGCAGATATGGAAACCAGTAAACAAAAAAAGCCAGGCAGCTGGATTTTCAGGTCTGGCCACATGTTTGGGGAAAGGAATCCACCAACTCCAGATTCCTGTGTTCCCTTTGTCTCTGTGGATAACAGGATCCCCCGTGCTGGCAGGCCAGAAACCCTCCGGCAGGTGTGTCCTTTGCACATCCAACAGGAAACCCAGCCTGGCACAGAAAGTGAAACAGTTCTGGCCTTTATGATGATGAGTTCAGTTAAATATGGAACTAGTGAAAAGCACAAGCAGATCAAAGTAGAGCTCGCAGCCTGTTATTAAATTAAGCTGAGAAGACACGAGCTTGGAATAACTCCACACCATAGGATAATCCTACGTAATGGGTATAGGTACCCATTCCCCTCACTGGGTTTCCAGCAGGGGCTCACACCGCTGTGGTGTCCTGCCCTGGGGGAGCTGCACCCCCCCACCCTATTTTGGGAGCTCTCCAGCCTGGGTCTGCCCCCCAGGTCCAGGGAAGGCACCCACCGCGGTACCCAGCCCGCAGGTCCCATGCAGCCCCTCGGAGCGGGTGCATCGCAGGTGCTTGGCCACCAGCAGCGCGAAGAACACCATTATAGCATAAAGCGTGGTGTAATAATCTTTTCTTTTTGGATGACGAGGCTGAAAGCTCATTAAAGCTATTATAACAGAGGTTACAGGTGTAACAGGAGAGCCATTACTGTGTTTACGCTGTTGCAGCAACGTGTATAATTTAGTTTTCAAACTTTAATTATTTGGCTGCCTAGGACAAATGGATTAGCGTGATGATGTTTTCCAGAGGAAGACGCTGATGATGTAGTTTACAGGGCTTGATGATTTGCTCATGTATCTGGGATTCCCCTGGGATAAGAGAGAGGATTTGATGGCTCACCAAACACATTACAGAATCTATCTCACTTCACCTCACTGAGTTTTGTCCCTTCTGAATTTATCTTGCCTTGTTTCTTCCCTGCTGCTTTATCTCGGTCCTCCAAGTGGGGAGGGAGGAGGCAAGAAAAGCCATTTCTGGTCCTGCTCACTCGCAGTCCCAAGGTCAGCAGAGCGGAGAGATCCCAGCCCCTGTCCGGCGAGACACACCTCTGGTGACAGCAGAGGTGAGGCCTGGACTTAAGTGCAGAGCCCAAACCGATACATTATCCCAGACTGATAAGACGATGCCCTGAGCCAGCAAAAGTTGAGGAAGTGGCGGCAGCACTGGGGAGCGGCATCAGGAGAGGCTTAGGTCAGGGAGAGCATGGGGCAGGGACGTGGCTGAGGTTCACGGAGCAGAGGTGAGGTGGGCACGGAGGGGTTGAGTTCACAGAGGAGAAATCAACAGCATTTGAGTCTGGGGTAAGCGCAATCAATATATATCAGAGCGTCCTGTTCACACACACGGCCCCTTAGTGAATGGATTGGACGTGGTTTGGAAAATAATATAAAGCCAACGGGGTGGTGGATGGACAGAGATACCCTACGGCCACATCCCCTCTGCGGTGCCTCCGTGGGGCTCAGACTCACCCACGCTGACACCTCTCCCAGCACGGCACACGTTCGGAGAAGCATTGTGCCTTTAAAAAATGTGAATTTGTCCAGAAGTAATTATGCAGCATGAACACAGAAAAATCAACAGGGTGAATTTCGAACTAATAAAGATTTAATCTCTAAGTCATGAGACTGCGTTTGTTAGGAAAATATACATACCCCTGAGAATTCAGCTACGGTTGCTATATTACACACTGTTCAGCAGCTTACTGGGCATATTTCCAAATCCGTTTATTTTTAACATCAGTCACGTTATTCAATTAATTATAAAAACACTGAGGTTTTCAAGAGATGTTTCTGATAAAACTGCAGAGTAAATATGCGTGAGAACAGCAAGGATTAAAATCTCTGTAAACCTTAGCATTTGGGGCTGTTGCTATAAACAAGAGAAGTCCTCCGAGGAGGTTATTTATCAGAGTGAATCATACCAGATAACGCACGGCCTCCTCCCACACCACAAACAGAGAGATCGTTTGTCCTTTACCTAGTGGTGGAAGCAAAAGATCAACACGTCTGTGAGCGGTATGCTCAGGGAATGAGAAGTGTGAGGGACTGGGCTGGATTCTTCAGATGCTTCCAGCATTCAAGCACCCCAGCTTGGCAAGTATTAAATATTTAGCAGGCCAAGCTCTTCCCAACAAACTGAGAAACAGAAAGAAAAAAAACCCCAGCCCATCTCTAGCAATGTCTCGAGGCCTTGAAAACACCAGATATCAACTGATGGAATGATTCAAGCCCTGCCTTTAAGAGTAGCCCCCACAAACCCTGCTGTATGGGAAGACTGGTATCTCCTGTGTTGGTTTCACTGTACCAATATGAAATGCTTTCCCAGCCCAAAGTCTGTGTATCTCCTTAACCTAGTAAGCAAGAACCACAACAACACATTCGGCTGAATCCAGTTTTTAACTTTTATCCAAGCACGTTGCTGTGTACTTTCCTAGCAGATTTGTTTTTAAAGACTCAAATTGTGGTAGAACTATTTGATAGCTCTGATATTGTCTGCAGAGATGGCAAAGATTAAAGGCAAGGAGTCTGGGCATCAAAGCCTGGCAAAGAGAGCGAGGGCTCCCAGGCTTTCATCCAAGCTTTGCCAGACATGCAAATCAGCCTTGGGAAAAGTCCCTCCCATATAAGCCTCAACTTCTCTGCCACAGAGATTCTTAGGCACATCCCTAACTTTAAAAAATAGGCAAATCACGTTGATGATTGCAGAATCCTTCAGGACAAGGAGAGACATTTTGTTCTGCTTGCCCTTAAACGGTGGAATCCTGCCTAACCAGGGCTCCCAGCCACAGCACAGGACACGGCAGCAGCACATAATAACAGGGAGCCATTTTGATGAAGAGATGCGCGTAACTGGTTGCCACATCTCACACACGGAGGGTGACACTCCAGCTCCCGGCCCTGCCTCACGCTGCCCGCGGGGGTGTGCGGTGCCACGGCCTCCCTCCCGCTGCAGGACAGCCAGTCCAGGCCCTGCTGGTCAGCCTGACTGACCCATGGCCCGCTGTGTGGCACCTGGAGGCACAGACTGAGGACAGGGTGGCCACACCGCTGCGTTTATGAGGCAGCGCTGCCTGAAGAGCAGTGTGCCTGCAGCTCACAGGACATACCCCTCAGGAGAGATGTCACCGAGAGCTGCTTGCGCAGAAGGTACTGGGACTAGGGCAGGGCAAGGGGTCCTGGCTGTCAAGGGGCAGCCCTGAAGAGAATGTAGAAACCACGTCTGTCAGAACTGCCTCTCCCATCACCTCAGCCCATGCAAGGACACCTCCACTGCAGGTTCCAGGGGCTCCTGCCATCCCCTCAGCCAGCCCGCTCCAGCCCCGCACACTCCAGTGCCAGCTCGGGGCTGCTCGGCCTGTGGAGGGGCTACGGGACATCCTGGGAAGCGGGAAGGCCCGAGAGACCTTCCCCCGCCCGGCAGCCACACGGCTGCCCAGTCAGCCAGGCCTCGCTCCCGCCACCCTCCCCGCTCAGACGACAGTGGGGCCGCCGCAGAGCCCCCCGCTTCCCGCCCACCCCCTCAGCCAGGAGGCGGGTCCTCCTCAAACCGACAGCCTTCACCTCCAATCCCCGCGCTTTCTTCCCCGCCCCGTGCCGGAGCAACCAATCAAAGTCTCGCTGTGCTCCACCCGCCTCCCAGCTGCTGGCCCAATCGGGCGCCGCCGCTCTGGTGCTCCCCTCCCCCCTCTCCGGGGAGGAGGGCGGCGGGGTGGGGGGGTTACGTAGTGTCGGGTTGGTATTCCCGAAGCGCGGTGGTGGCGTTGCTCTGCCTTGTGGCTGCCTGCGGCGTTGGCGTAGCGGCCGCAGTTGGCGTAGCGCTAGCAGAGGTGGCTGTGGCGGGGAGCAGTGGTGGCTGTGGCGGCCGTGCGAGGAGAGGGCAGGAGGTGCGAACAGGGACCGGACCGGGCCGGGACCGGGCCGCAGGTCGGTGAAGGGGGCCGGGAAGCGGGCTGGGACCTCCCCTCGGTCAGCTCGTGACTGGGGGGCCGGGAGGGGGGCTGAGACCTGGCTGCAGCTCGGGTCACGGTTCATGGGGCCAGAGCGTGGCTGTAGCCCAGCCACAGCCCAGTGCATGGCCCCTGGGACTGGGAGAGGGGGGTGAGACCTGGTTGCAGTTCACTCTGAGGTTGACGGGGCCGGGAGGCAGGCTGAGACCTGGCCACCATTCAGTGCGCGGCTCAGAAAGCGAGCTGAGACCTGACCACAGCTTAGTGCATGGCCCAGGGGTGCCAGGGGATGGGATGCAACCTCATCGCAGCCTGGTGTGTGGTCCACGGGGCTCAGAGGTGGGCTGAGACCTGTCTGCATCTCGGTGCACAGTCTAGGGGGCTGGAAGGTGGTCTGAGACCTGGCTGCAGCTCGGTGCAGGGGCAGAGGGAGCAGGTATGGCTCATGGAGGGGGCCAGTGGAGCGGAGCAGTCATCAGTCTGCCCCCTCACTCCGCTCCGAGGTGGCTGCAGGAGAGCGATGCCTCTTCGGAGGTGCCCGGGCCCCAGCGCAGTGGGCAGAGCGCAGCGGCTGGATTTACCCGCTGCCGCCTGAGCAGGAGAGGGGCTTTAACCGCATACCCGTGCAGGCAGCAGGAGCTTTGCCTGCGTTGGTTCACAGTCATTAATTCTTAGTATTGGTGAGGATTGTTTACTGCCTGGTGTTCCTAACCTCGTCCCTTTTAGATGCTAATCTTGGTCTCCCTGGCTTATGTGTTGCATAAATGTGTAATGAAATTACCGTCTCCAGCCCCAAAACTGAATCTGTGGGGCATGGTTTGGTGTGGACCTAGTGCCGGGGGAAGGCAGCATACTTGGTGGGCCTAGCTATTGGACAGCCGGATGACCTGATTTGGTTGTTACGCTGTATAATCTGGAGCAGACTGCTTTTTTTTTCCTCTGTGCTGCTTTCTCCATTTATAAGATACAGGTGCTAACAATTAGGGCTAGTCAGAAAAACAGGAAAGAAGCAGATTTTTGCATTTCTTGAGACAGCTTTGCTTACCCATGTTAGACTACATGGTAGATGGCTCTTGCTCTGTAAACGGCTTCTAAAGATGATGGGGGAAAATAGAGCAGATTTTTATTAGATGCTTTGCAAAACAGAAATTACAAGGGGGATGACAACAGTGAAGCTCGCTCTAGGCAAAGAGGGGAAAGAGGATGTTGGGGCCAGGCTAATTGGGGCCATACCTCTTAAGACTGGTATGAGTCTGGACTGAATGTTACCCATCCAAACAGGTTTTAGAGGAGGAGGAGGAGCCCAAGACTGGCTGGGACTAATTTACTCATTTCCCTCCCAAAGGCTGACCCGAAGACCTGTATCAAGGAGTTGCACAAGAGGAGGAGATAGAAACTGGAAGCTCTCTGAATGTGCTGCCTGCAGACTTAAGGCTCCTTCAGAGACTCAAGATGACTTCCCAGGAGAGATGCTTTCTGGAGGAGTTGTGCTGAAGACAGAGCGCTGCAGCCTCTAACTGGGACAGCTCCTGCTGGTCTGGAGCTGAGATCAACTTCTCTTCCCCCTTTTCCCTCGGAGATGTTGCAGAGATCTTATCTGACCTCTTCCTCCTCACCTGAAGCCTGCCGTGGCGATGATCCCACAGCCAGATCCGACCACCAAAGAGAAGAGAATTGTGCGTTTGAAGCTGGGCCATCGTTGTAACTGAACTGGAATTTACTCCCTGCTTGTGCTCCTGGGACGAGTGCTGTTCCTCTGCTTGTCTGTGTGTGTTTTGAGCCGCTCCTCCCTGATCTTGTTTGGAATTCCTGGGCTTTCCACGCTGAATTTGCCCATGGCTTTCCTGATGAAGAAGAAGAAATTCAAGTTTCAAACAAGTTTCACTCTAGAAGAGCTGACTGCTGTCCCCTTTGTGAATGGGGTTCTCTTCTGCAAAATCAGGCTGCTAGATGGCGGAGACTTTGCTAGCTTATCTACCAGGTAAGAAGCTGCTTGCAGACTTGCTTCCTGGCTGTGCTTCTTTCCCTGGTTATTCTTCACTTGAGCAGTTTAGCATATGGCTACCACTTGCCTACCCCTTGATGGGATTTTAATAGTTCTGTTGTAGGGCCCCACATGCCACATCATTCTCTGGAGCAGGGGAAGAACATAGCTGGAGAGCTCTGAACCTGGGTGGTGTTGGCTGATGAGAGCTGGATTGAATTTTTCAGAGATGTGGGGAGGGAGTGGGAGGTCAGTCCCCTGAAAGAGACAGGTTTGTGGATTAAATTCTCTCCTCCCCCCCAACTTGCTGAAGTTCTCACATGCTATTTCAGACCCTGTGCTATATTGCTTTCGTGCCTGACTTGAAACTCAAGTCTGTAGAAAACTGTATCTAAGCAAATCAGCCCTTCCCAACTTTGCTCTCCGTGTTTGTTTCCAAGTTACTGTTCTTGGTAAGAGTGGAAGTAGCTTGCTTTGCATTGCAAATTGCTGTGCAAGGGAAAACTGCTGCCTGGAGTCAAAGTTGTCAGTGTTGAAGACACAGTTTATCTCCTTGAACTGATGCCATTGCATCTCCAAGTTTATAGCTGCAGTATTTTCTTTCTAATGTGGTCCGACGTATTGGGATCATTCTGTTGCACATCTTACAATGCTGTTCTGCAATTGTGTATTGGCATTTCTCTGACTCCTTCAGGCAGGTCCGTCCCCACTCCTGCTACTAATTGCTAATAAAAACTTGTTTTGTTTCCAACTATGCACATAGATTATCACCAGCAGTATGCAAACGCGAATTCCATAACAGCCCAGACTTGCTTGCTTTCTGCCTCAAGATGCGAAAGAAGCCTTCAGTGGCTTTCAGAACTTGTTTTTTTGCTTTCCTGAGTGACTGCTTAGTTTTAAAGGTACAGGATTAGTTTGTGCTAGCTGTTAACTGCTTTGTCCCAGAGCTAAAGCCTGGTTTGGTCTGGTTTTCCTCTTTGTGGTGCTGCACACTGAGCTTTCTCGTCTCAGGAGGCAAGTTTTTATTGAGCAAGCATAAAACATTTCTGTCTTGCAAATAGAAGTGGTAGGGCATTGCTCAAAGCTTGGTTTTTCTTCCAGAGGCATAGCGCAACCTCATCTGAAGTCTGTAGAAGCCATGGGCGTGGAACACCTCCAAAAATGGACTTTGAATTAATTTCTCTTTTGAAGAAATCTATCAAAAGAGCTTTTCCTTACAGTGTTCTCCCCTGAGGCTAGATCCTTGGGTTTGGTGGAAGCAGCTTATCTAAGGAATTCAAACAGTATGTGAACTTGGAAAGAAATTAACCCCTCTGCTTCCTGGAGTCATAATAAAATGAGTTGAACCGGAGGGTGTCTCAGGAAAAGCCTGTGCTGAGAAATGTCGATCTCCCTCTCCTTGTCGTCCCTGAAAGCAGCTTCGAGGAGCCATCGCCAGGGTTTGCTGATGCTGCCAGTCGTTCGGGTTGCATTGGGTTGTTTTCTGAGCTGGCTAGGGTTCAGCAGTTTGCTCAGCACGGTGCGTTGCAGATGTGTTCCAGCAGCAAAATCGTCTGTAATTTAAACCAAACACATACATTACTCTCAACTGGCTTGATTGCTTATAAACGAGCAAAGGGGAAGTAGGCTGTTGGATTTGCCACCTTTCTCCTAACCTGTCTGTACTCTAACTGAAAGCACATGGAAACCCGTTCCTGCTTGAAAAGTTTCAGGTCTCAGTGGTATTGAGTCATTTGACCTCTTCCAAATATTTTCCCCTGTTACAGTTAGAGAAACTTCAGGAGGGATGAATTTCCAGGAACGGTGAGAAGAGTTACTGTGTGGAGAGGCTCCCAGATCATGCCTTGGCTCGCTCTACATATGTCCAGTCATTTCCATGACCTTTTTGATACTCTTTGGATCTGGGAAAAGATTAAAGGGAAGGAGATACTGTGTCTGTTTTGTGTTACAATCTGTACATTATTTAGGATCTGTGATTGTTTCTCTGAAATCAACCACTTCCAAAAACAGTGGCATTTGGGGTTGTAATGTCTGTCAGGTCATCTTATGTGAGCTGCTTCTGTAAAAAAGTCTGGTGTTTGCTCTGCAATCGATTTGGGCTGCTTCTGCAGCCTGTGGCAATAGAAGATATGCAGCTATGACCGAGCAGACCAGTAGCTCTTTCTGTCTATGAGTTTTCCAAGAATTGATCTGAACAAGGCGTCCCATGTCGTTTGGAGTCTGTAAATGGAGCGAGGGGGAAAAGTAGGTATATGAACCCGTCATAGGACGCACTAAATCAGTTTTCTTTCTCCTCGATTAAGTGACCTATGATGGGGAAGGAAGAGTGTTGTCTGAGAATATAAGAATCTCCAGCGATGGATTTTTCAGGTTATTTACAACAAATTTACTTGGCAGCTTGTGCACGTCTGCGGCAAGAGGTGGGGATATGATATATCCAATGAGTTGCTCAGTGGCACCGGGTTGATTTGACCTGTGAGTGGAGCAGAATTGGGAAGCTGTACTTGCCAGCTCCCATCGGCCCGGCCCGGTCCCAAGTCCACTTCAGCCTGGGTTGCAGGTACGTGCTGCAGCCTGGTGCAGTGGGTCCAGCGGGACACTTCCCAGGCTGTGAGCAGATCACACCTCCTCTGCCCAGGCTGGGACAAAGCTGCCTGGCTGGAGGGGAACCTGTCTGACATGCATTAAGACTTAACGCTCTTAGGAATTCAAGGCACTCGGAAACAGGTCCAGCTCCTGTCAGCACATTTGGCTTTGGGATCTGCCTCTCTTGGGTTTTCTGGTTTGTTTTCTTTTCTCGCAGGCAGGTACCCTTTTTCCACGCTTGCTGTGCTCAGGCCTTGCATTAAACCATGGGCATTTTAGTGACTAAAGTTGCAGCTGAAAATACCCTTTTGCTCATCCTTTCCCCTCCCTTTCTAAAGTCTCCTTACGCTCTGATGGGTCTTCTGAGGATAAGACTCACCCATTTCAGTTTACAGTGCTCTGCGTGAAAAGCATCTATTGTCTGTGGGTTTATTGCCCTCCCTTTAGATTACAGAAGTTGGTCTTCTGAAAATGCTTCTGAGCCAGGTGTAGGCCAGGCAGGTGCTGTATTTCCCTATGGAGATGTACTGGTATATTCCTTGAATTGTATTAATCCAGATACTTAAATAGCACAACCGCCTGTGAATTCAGTTGCCTCCCAAGTATCTTTAAAAATAGCAGGCGCAGAGCAGTAGGGATGTATTCATGGCAACCGTTTTTGTGAAGCAGATGGGCTGCTGCGTTTTGTACCAGTTTGAAGCTTTTGGGGGTGGGTGTGTCTTTGTTCCTAGAGAGATGATACGATAAGCTCATCAGGAAGTCTTGGATCCATGGATCGGTGCAGGCAAGAGCCTGTATCTCCAAATGAGTGCCTAAAGCTACAGGCTGATGTAGTTGGTACGTGTACATCTTTGGGTATCATAAAAGAGGAAGACTTGATTAAATTCCCCCCCCAGCTTACGGTGTCAATGTTGAGTGACAGCCAGATGCTCTTTACCTCCATGCCGATTGATTTCTGGCAGCATGTTGGCAGCGAGCATTGCCGGTGTGTGATGTGAAGGAAGTGGAAAGCCAGGTGTTATCCACAAACTCCTGACACTTCATCCTACATTGTTCTGTTAGCATGCCAACAGTTTTCACTCTGGTATTTCTGGATTTGAAGGAAGGGATTGTACTCTGAAAGCCCCTGGCTGATTCTAGAGGAAAGACTGTTTTGCATGAGTTGAGCAACTTTGAGGGCATTTCCCACCTTCCTCGTTGTCTTCTGAAGGCACCTCAGACTGTATTTCCTTTGGGACCATGCTTTTCCAAGCACATGCAGCATTTCAACTTGGTTTTCTGATCCTGGCGCTCCTGCGCCAGTTGAACTGAAGAATATAGTTAGTCTTCCGCAGCCCAGCAGCTGTTTGCGTGCTGCAGGCTTGATATGGGAAGAGCTGACCCTGTTAGGGTGGACTGGCCCCGAAGTATTTCAGTGCTGTAGCCTGAACCGAGAATGTTCTTAGCCTTGCAGTGTGAAAGGCCACTTCTTGTGCTGCACGCTTGCTTTCCCCTCCTCCACGGTGTAATGCTGCGTTCAGAAAGCCAAAGGAAATGCTGATACTTGGGGAGGCACCTCATACCAATAGCTCCCTGTGGACCGAGGTCAGCTTTTGTGTAAGTATGGCTTTGTCATCCTTATATAGGTACAAACCTAAAGCTACTTGCTTTCCTCAGCTGGCAGGATGCAAAGCATCATTATGTCTTAGTGGTATACGCAACTTTTTCGCTTCTGTAGGACATAAATAGAGAGGGAGAAGCATTGTCCTGCTACCACACGGCTAGTGATTCAGAAACCTTTGTGAAGGGATGTGCAAGTTGTACCAGCTCTGAAATGCAGCTGGGTCTCAGTGGTGAGAGTTGGAAATGAACTAATTCACTGTCTTCGCATAAATAGTCACTGTGCCTGATGTTACAGGATCCTTCAGGTAACTAGTTTCACCACGTTTGGCCCTTTCATACTGGAAAATTATTAATTGTTTGGTTAATTGGAGACTAAAGGTCTGAGATTCAGCCCAGTTGAGATCTAAATCTTCACCACTGTCTGCCTTAAAAGAAAGGTTAGGTAACTAAATAGTTTTCTTCTAGAGTCAGCATCCCCAAGAGGGGAAGAAAAGTAGCTGTGGTGAAAGAAGAGGCTGAGTTCTGCCTCTTGATTTGAGCTGGATTGCCAGGGTGTAGTGGAAGAAGGAACTTTGTTGCGGCTCTGAACCATTCTCCCAGTTCCATATTTTAGGGCGATGTGTGCTTGGCTTTACCCTCTGCTAGGGAATGGGGTGTGATAACGTATTTTAAAAATGCTTTTGTTGCAAACACATCTGAAAATTTAGTCCTTCGCTATGTACAAATGTATTCCTAATATACAGATCAAGAGAGCGAGTTTTAATGCTCCAGAGCAGCTTCATATGCTAACATCCTTCTTTCCTGGCTGCATCCTCAGTCGTGGGCTGGGGGTGCTAGCGGAGGAGGCATTTTAATACAAATGATTTGCAATAAAACATAACCTAGTTCAAGATAATATGAAGGCATAGTACCTGCACTGCTTGCATTCTGAAACAAATATACAGAGACTAGACAGCAAAGGTGAGAAAAAGGGGTTTCGTTCCAGCAGTGTAGCTAAATGTAGGTGAAAGTCATGAGAGCAGAAGCTGTGGATGAGGTTTAATCTCTGGCAAGTTGAGGGTGTTGGGAAAAGTGCGAAAGTGATACATAGCACTGCAAAGTCCCTGGCACAAACCATCCTAAGCTGCGCTTTGAATTTGCAGAGCATTTCTTTGCCCTTTTCTGGGCTCTGGCTGGTACATCTGCAGGGTCCAACAGACAGCAGAGGCTTTGGGGTGGGTTGATTTACTTCGTCCTGGACTTGCCTCTTCCTGTCATTGGTCACCACATTGGAGCCTGTCACAAGACAAGCAGAATTACATTAAAACTTTCCTGCCATGGAGGCTGTATCCTGTTGAGTAAAGAACAGTCTCTGGTAGTGCTCGGACTCCTGTTCTGCCTGCTGTTGCTCAGGCAGGGGCTGCTTTGTTGACCAGAAGCCGTAATCTAAAGCCCCGTAACTGATATGCTGTGTGTACAGCATCAGTAAATATGCATGGCTACAGCCAGCTTTCAGACTTCTCCCTCATCGCTGATTCTGAACTGGCAGCTAACTCTTTGACAGCTAACTCTTAGCAACAACCTTATCTCTGTGACTTCAGCAGCTCTTGGCTTAAAAAATTACTCATTGGAAATTAATGTTCTACTATGAGACTGGGGCCCAGGGGCCCACTTGATTTGCAGGGTGGCAATACCATCAGCTCCGGCCGAGGACAAGGGGAAGTAGGAAAGGGTTGTTCCTCCCCTTTAAGACATATTTCTGAAATACAGGGGAAAACCTAAATGGCTTCCAGTCTGTTTATTCTTTGTGCTCTTGAGCTGCCATCAGTGTTGACTCTAGCTTTGTAGCTGTATTTCTGAGGAATTCATGCATGCCTTCAGGAGCCTGTGGTCTCGCTGCACAGTGGTTGGTATTTTAATAGGCCATAAGTTGCCAATGGCAAGTTGTTCTGGTCCCAGTTTCTAGATAAATGAGGTAGGTACAGATTTATTTCTTATTATTATTTTATTGCAGGAAGCTACATCTGGTAGTGTTTCTGGAAAGAACCCAGCATCTCCGTCAGATCAGAAACCTCTCTCACTTCAGGGCAAGTCTGTATGCTCACAAGCCTGGTGGAGTGGGATGGTGAGCTCTCGCAGCATCCACCTGCACTTGGCTCTGTGAGGTCTCATCCGTGCAAGGACAGGCGGATGTGGCTCTGTGTGCAGCCTCCCTTTTTCAAACAGGATATGTTCTGCATCCTCTGTGGGTTGCTGTCTGTGCGGGGCTTGCAGCCTGCTCTGAAACGGGTCGGGAATTATTTTCTAACTGTGGCTTACTGTGTAATAAAACAGAAGCTTTTAGGAGTTCCCTGGACCAACATTTGGATCTGCTTGTTTCTTCTGTAATGGCCTGTGACCTCGTATCAGTAATCTGTGCTGTAAAGGTGATTATTTCAGGTGGCTGGATGTGTTACCCCACCCCAGTACCAGCTGCTCACCCTGCAGGATGAGAGGCTTTTTTTTTTTTCTTGCAGTTTAGTCATATTATGACAAGTGCACTTGCTGGGAGCCACCACGCACATCACTATCGTAACTCCGGATTTGGCATCATGATCTCTCTGGTACCATACAACGGGACTCGGTATCTCATTTTAGTGCCTGGGTTTGAAAGGCACTTCCCACTGGACAAACAGTTGTGCCTGTGTTCACTGGATGAACAGCCTTCTTGTTTAGTGTATTTTTAATCTGATGAGCAAGAAAGGGAATTGTTCTGCAGTATTCAAAATTGCTGCTCGTCATGGAGGTCATTTTCACATGCTTCTCATGAGTCTCTTGTGTAGCTCATCTGAAGGCTGAGGTGAGGAAAAGATCAAGGAAATGGGATGGGGTTATGGGGATGAGGAGGAAAATGGAGAGGAAGCACATGGAGACTAGGGGGTTGGGAGGAGGCAAGTGTGGAAGGGACAGGATGTTGTAGATAAGCAATAGCGTATACAGTCTGTATAACGGATACTTTCCCTGTGGATAGAAAGTAGCTGAGCTGGCAAGAGAGCAGGATTTTGGCTGAGTTTATAGTACTTCATTGGTGAGAGGAGGCCTTGAAGGAGGTCCCATATTGTAGTAGGAGATGGGACTGAAGCTAAAAATACTTTTACTGCTGTATGCTGTATTCTAAATAAGAAATGAACCCTGTCCGTTCAGCCTGAAAGTACTTGAGGGCGCTTACACGGGAGGAAGGAGGAGAGTGTATGGATTTACTGTCCTGGAAAGGCTAGAAAGCTGTAGCACTAATTAGCAATGCAGCTTTAGAGACCTACAGAGACCATCAGCCCTGCATGTGGTTGGTAACTAGCCTGAAATGTGCTCTCTGAAATAAACAGCTAAAGCTAGGAAACTTTCTTTTGGGATCGCCACTTCCTAGAGCTGCGTGTTTGCCTTCATGAGGCAAGTCCGCTCTCATGCCATTCAGTGTACCAAATGTAGAAAATAAATTTAAGGTCTTGTTTCCTGTCTTTTGAAAATTACCAAGTGTTATGCTCCGGTCTGGCTTTGCAATGAAAAAACAGATCAAGGAACTCAGTAATAGGAAACCCTTTGAAAGGGATGTGGCCTCGGGGTTTCAGTTTGGGGTAGTCACATACCTTGATTTTTGCTTCCAGAATAAAACTTTGTATAAAATTACTGTGGCAAGATGTTTCATTAATGGATATTGGGTTAATAATCAACAGACTCCCTCAGCCAGCTGCCACATGAAAGACTGGTCAGCACATGCCTACCTGTGCTCCTGCCTGCTGCTGGAGTTTTCGTTCCTTCTGAAATGCAAGTGGTGAGTGTGAGGAGTACAGAATGGGGAGGCCAGAGTGAACCCTGCCAAAAGTTTCCAATTGTCTTGTTCTCTGTCCAGTCACTTTTGTTTCCAGTTCTTAAGGGATAATCTTGCTCATCAAAATAAAAATGCAAATGGCCAGGAGAGGGGGAAGGAAAGGTTTGTCTGGAACAACTCAGGCTCAGAGAATTATTTTTTTTCCCCGGCCTTGTATTAGACTCTTTCAGGCTTTATCCCCGCTTGAAACAGCAAAGGTGAGGTTGGGTGTGGTATCATTGTTTTCAGTGGATTTTTTTGTTTGTATAGGTTGGGGAAGGGGTTGCCAGCTTGATTCTGTTTTCATCATGCTTCTTCCATTTCTCTTGCTAGTTCCTGTTCTTCCCATCATCGTTTGGGCTGCACCTGCGTGTCACAGAATATGAGGGAGGAATCTAGGATACTTATAATTCCGCAGTCTTTCCAGATCTCTTAATGCTCCATTGCCCTGGAATGGAGCAATAGTTTCAGCCTTCACACTTTGACATAGACTTGCTGTACCAGGTCAGCCCCAGCTAGTGCGGTGTCCTGTTTCCAGCCTAAGCAATAAGGGCCGTTCAGAGGTAGTCTGCTTGCCTCTGTTACAGATTAATTATGCAGTAACCCCTCTGTAGGAAAACTCTCTTCCTGGCTTCTGTCAGTGGCCTGTTATGTTTTATCTCATACTTCGGTAACACCAGGCAATTGCATCTGCATAAATGTTGAATTCCTTTCAAGTGCAGTGCTGCTCATCTTCTGCCTTCAGTAGCCTGCAGTGCTCCTTGCCACAAGGGAAATTCTGTGTTGCAGAGGAGTGTATTTCCTATAACTGTTTCTTACATTTGCTCCCTTTCTGCTTTGTTGAATACCCTTTTTCTGCTGTACAGTGAGGAGCTGATCATATTCTGTTTGGCCACTGTTCTGCTTCAGGTCCGTTTCTGATGTAGATTTATAGCAATGGCTTTTCCCGCTTTCTGTCTGAGTATGTTTGCTCTTTCAAAACAAATCTGCATGTTGTCTTCCCTCCAGAAGTGATGCATACACATCTCCTATGTCATTTGCTCTCAGTAGGGCAGAATCAAGGAAGCATGTCTGAATACAGCTGGTAGTGACAGCCACGGAGGAGGTAAAAACTCTCTGATCCTCAGAAACCTGCTCCTGGCAGCCGAGCAGCGGGAGCCTATGCTAACATCTCCCAGGGGCTTAACCAGCACCGACTGCTGTTGCAAAATGCAAAGCTCTCCTGTATTCTGCTTTTAACCAAGATGTAATTTATTAAATTACCTTTCTCTGATTAGAGCAAGTTGCATCATGAGGTATTGGTCTTTCTTAGAGAATTGCGTCTGTCTGGAGCTGTGGCTCCAGAGGAGCAAAAGCAGCTTTAACTGCTGTGCCTCAGACCTCTTCCTCTCCCTTCCTCTGGCACTCCAGCATAACACGGGGTCTGACACACTCTGGATTCAGGGCAAAAGGGAAGGGGGAGTTGGGACAGGCAGGGTCATCACCACCAGTATGGTGACAAGTCGGGCAGGCAGAAGGCTTTACTTGGCAGCCTCTTCTAATTTGCAAACCTCTTCTGCCGAGTAGCCTTTTTGCTGATAAACCCTAACAGTGACAGATATTGATGGAGGGGATGGAGGTTCAGGGAGAACACGTTTGTACCTTGTCCTTAAAACCAGTGACCTGGTTTGTACTGCTGAACGGTGCCTTTATAAAGGAACCATCGTACAACACCTGTATCCATCATGGAATGAAAAAGCTGCAGTTAACATATAAAGGGCTTTCTCCTGGACTATTGTGTTGGTTTTGACTAAATGTATACCATATAGAAGTGACTCATAGGGGAACATGTCTGAGCACGGTAGGGTGTTACCTCTTGGGTAACTAAACCTACTTTTAGCACCGGGGTTGACTTCAGGCAGCTTATTTACTGAAGGGCTCTTCAGCATACTCGAGCCAAATTGCAATGATGTTACATCACATGGTATTAATGAAATTATTCCAGAAATGAACTTGGCCTCATGTGCAGGTTAATTTGCACTATAAAGACTTCTTTGGTACAGCTATATTGGCAAACTCTCCTGGTTGAAACAGGGCTGATATTAGAGGGGAAAAAAAAAAAGGGCACTTAACTATTCTGGCATCAGTATGTCTTCACATGCCATGAATCTGCCTTAGAGGCAAAAAGATTTGTCTTGGTGTACTTCACTTGCATCAGGGATGTTGTTCCTAGTCTCGAGTTGATTCCCTTCAGGGTTTTCATTTTCCAGATTTACTATCCCAGCAAAGCCCTGGAATATTGAGTTTACCCATGTCTTGATTGTTTTCATGGGGGGTGGTGTATCTTTTGTGTGTTGAAAGGGTAGCTTGTTTACAAACACAGCTTTCTTTCATCCTGGAGCTGTAGCCATCTCTTGTACATCTCTTAGTAGGGATGTTCTGGAGTTGGAGTTTACATTACTGTCTTTCTTCACTAGGAGTTTAAATTTAGTCAGCAAAAGGCAAATCTGGAATCTCTCAGAATGACAGCTAACACTTACAGGATGAAGAAAGTTTACAAATATATCAGCAACAGATAATCGATGAATCTTCATTTTACATCTATGTCTGCCAGAAGTGAAAAGGCTTTCCAAGCTACACTGTGTTACAGAAACGCGTATTACCACTGAAATATGGTGGGTTAATTTACCTTAATCTTGTAAGCACCTGTACAGAACAAACCTTAGAGATTTTCTGACCTTCTGAAGCTTTAGTTCCTCTGTCTGTCAGAACCACAGGGGAGATTTGAATTGTGATTTGTCTAAAGGGTAAACAGGCCCTGGGAGAGTCAGGATTTTTTTTTCCTCTTTTAACTTTTGTGTTTTTTACTGTGCAATCAACTTGGTGATGAGCCTGAACACCCTCTTCCTCTGTGCCCTCCATCCCCGAGTCACATGGAGGTTTCTCCGCTTGGGTTTGCTCATCCCTTGTAACTCTGGCTGACTTGGCTGGAGGCATAGGTGGGAGTTCAGGAGCCCTTAAGTTAAGTTGTTCCCATACCTGTTTTACACATACAGCACATTTGATTGTTCAGTGGTCATAGTTGTGGAAAATCGGATCTGAAAGGTGTTTATGCCCAGAGTTAGACAAGTTCTTCAGAGTGTCCTGGGTGTGATCTGCAAGGTAGCCCAGTCTACTGCAGCACAGAGCAACCACGGGAACAAGAGGAACAACGCACCTGAGACAGGCTGGAGAAGGCAGCACCCATATCCAGCAACCTGAGTGTAGTAACTCATCACTGACCTGGGCAGACCCAAGGGAAATCTGCTGTGCAGACCGGTTCTTGCTTCTTCTGTAGCTGAAATCCTTGTGAATTTGCTTGTGAGAGGAAAGCAGTGGTGGTGGGCTTGGCAGCCTGGCACATGGTTCCTTCTTGGCTAATGCAGCTCCAACGTAGTCTATCAGAACAATAGAAGTAGGAGTTGGTGTGGTGACTCAGTGCATGATCAGAGTTCAAAAAAAAAAAGCAAATGCGTCTTTCAGTGTTCAATACGTACGTTATTACAGACTTGTGTTGCAGTAACTGAGTCATCTATCCAGTTATTCCCTTCTTTACACTTAAGAGTTTGGTTGTTCTTGTGATGTTTTTGCTCCTGGCACATGTCCCTGGCCTCTGACCAAAAAGAGCTTGTGCTCTGTAGATGTGGCAAGAAGTCCTTGGATATGTGCTGCTTCGGGTTGGTCTGTCTGCAGCACAGTGTGTAACAGTAGATGTATTGCAGAGCATTTACTGTTACAGTTCCTTCTTGTCCCTGTTTTCCTGATATCCAGCTCTTCTTCGCTGCTTTGACATGACAGAATGTAAATTATAAATACCTCAAAGCAGACTGGCTCTGTTGGGCATGTTCTGTCTGTAAAGTGCCATGTACACGTCCCTTGCTGCTCTGTGGCTGAGTCTGTTAGAATTATTTCCCCTTGCCTTCTCCCTGCTCCACCCTTACTTACCCTTCCAAAACTCATCTGACTTGTTCTATAGCTTAAGTTTTAAAGGGTCATTATTCTGTGACTTTCTTTCTCCATTTGGCACAATTTTTATTTCATTATGCAACTTCTACTGTACCACTCGGTCACCAGCTGCATGATAATTTTTAATATTTTCCATTGGTTTTTACAGTACTTTTAACATAGTTCATGTTAGGATGAGCTTGAAGGTTTTAAGATTTAGATGGTTGGAATGGCTGGAAATATTTTTGTCTAAAATAACCCCCAATGCCAGGTTTTAGAAGCCCTGGATGTGCTGGAGAGTGTAGCTACCCAGTGCAGTGATCTGGAGTAGGTGAGATTGTCTGCGCCAGAAAGCTCTTGCCTATGGGACATTCTGCAGGAGGTGCAGGATTTCTGTCCCTTGGAAAAGACACGTGTCTGGATGCACATGACTGGAGTCCAGACATGACTGAATTACTGCCTTTCAAAGAAGCTGTTAATACACAACCAGGAATGCTGATGCTGGAGGGTTTTCTACTGGTGATTGACTGCCACCCCCATTCTCCAGTAGGTATTATCACTCTCTGGCTTGTACTGGTGGACCTGTATCAAGATGGATCACTGCCTTGGAGGGAACTGTAATATGCAGTTCAAAAGCTGTGCTTCTACGGAAATAGGCTTCTTCTGGAAATAAGGTTAAAGCCATAAAAAGTCAATCACTTGCCTGCTAGATACCAGCTTATTCCTAAGGAGGATTTCTAAGTCATTCTTTGTATCCCGTTTTTGTTTCATGCTTGACTCGTTGTTTTTGCTCCAATTCTTTCCTCTCCTGCCTTTCACATACTTGGTGCTGTCATCGTCATCCCCTGTCCTCCAGTGAAACAATCTTGACTGTTTCTTAGCTTGGTTTCTCAGCTGTGGCTGAAGTTTCTTCCATTAGCTTTTTTCTTTCACATATGGTTGCTGTTTAATCCTTTTTCCTGTATTTGTCTCTTCTCCAGTCAAATAGGCATTATGCAGGCTGTGCTGTGAACTGCGTAAGTGGAATCTAGTTTCCTGAGCTGACTTTCCCCTACTCCTCCTTCTCAGGTGGCTTTTCCCCCACCTCCCCAAGTGCCAGCGAGCAGCAGGAGTGGATGGATGTACGTCCATCTGTCGGTGCGAGGCAGAACTGAGCAAGCATGGTGAAGCCCTCCAGAAGTGTTGGAGCTTGCCTGGTTCCCCCCAAACAAATGCCGGATCATGCGAATGCTTCATTGTAAAAGCATCAGTGTTCAAATTTGGCATTTAGAGAGCCTGTCCCTATCTCCCCTGCGGTGCAAATGAAGAACTAAACTGATAGGTGTAAGCTGATGCGAAGAGGGAGATGTGGGTAGGTGTCATTCTCCACCATGGGTCATCGGAATGGGTTTGCTGGGAATTTAGAAGTTAATTTTGCGAGTAGGTGGTAGATGTGATGACCTTGCTGCTGAACCCTTGTTTAAAACACTTGCAGTGAAACATCCAAATAAGACTTGTTTCAAATGACAAAGGCTTGCTTAGTTCTCTTAGTAACACAGTCTGCATCATCTGTCCCTGAGCCATTTTTCCATCATAACTGCTAATGTCTACTACACAACAACCAGCACTTGTCAGCTGGAGAATACGGGGTTGTTTGCAGTGAGGGAGACATCCAGCTCTTTGGGTTGGCAGTTGTTCTGGTCCGTGATGCAAGTCCAGTAAAAACAGACTAACTTTATTGTTGAGAGCTACTTGCAGCCCTTTGTGTGCTTCTGCTCAGGGAAGGCAAAACCCTTGTAAATAACTTCCTGTAAAGCACTTGTATGCATCCAGGTTAAATTGCCTTGGATTTCCATACATCGTGTATCCAGATGGTTTTTTTTATGATCCTGTATGGCGTTCTCCAAGGAATATGGTGTGTCACCTCTTGTTCTTGGGATGCATTTCCACTGAGCTTCCCAGCACTCGGCATCTATTGCTGCATTGTGTTTGCTTCTGCTTTCTACCTGCGTTTGGCCTGTATGAGCTTGGGAACGAGATAAAAATGATGACAGTCCTAAGCCTTTGCTAATGTGATACGTGCCTACACTGCTGCTTGGTGTGCTGTCTGCCAGTGGTGCATCTTGTTTGCTGTTCTTTCTCTCCTTTTCCTTTCCAGGCATCTGGATGGCAAAGCCTCAGAACTGCAGTTTTCTTTAATAATACATGTGCTGCAGTGAAGTGCCCTGTGCTAAGCCCATATTTGGGGATACCTACAGGTTCTGGATTATATATCTAAACCAGCTAATGGGTAAATGAAGGCTCACTTTCTATTACATATATGTATATATATGTTCACCCACTGTTGTATTTTCTATGCATTATAGGCAGTGATGAGGCAGTCTGTTTGTAGCAGGACCTGCTGTGTCTGTAGGGTGATATAAATTTTGGCATGCTATGAGCACAGTGGTGTGAATACTGGTTACTGACCTGGGCATATTAGAAAGTCAGTTTTGAAACAAGTTTTTCAGGGACTTTTCCTTGCCTTTACCAAAGGTCTGTCCTACAGTTTTGCACTAGATAACCTGGTTAAAACAGTAGCTATCTTCTCTGGAGCATAACACAGGATTGTTCCAGACTTTGCCAAGCTACGGGAGTGTCAGTGATCCTGCTCTAATTCAGCCATCAGAAGTGCTGGGGAATAGATGAGGCTGTCTTAATGGTGGGTCTCTGCAGCTGAAAGCAGAGCTGTGTAAAGACATGCTGTAGAAGATGCCATTCAGATGCAATCTGCTGAAATAACTTGATTTCTTTTGTCTTTTCCTCCCTCTGTGATTGAGGGGATTGTATCCTCATCGCTGAGGTTGTGTTACCTTCCTCCCCAAAAGACCCACTGCTGGAGTGTGTTGGGGTGCCTTTGAGGGCTGCTTTTCAATCCATTGCACTTAAATGAATCTGAGCTGGGACTTGGCTCCTTGGCCTCTTTGAAGCGGTGTTATCAGACCGAGATGCTGCTTCAGTGATGTTGTGCTCCTGTGCAGTGGTGAACCAGCAAGGAGGATGCAGAGTACTGTCTGCTGCGAGCAGGCAAGAGGATTAGTTCTGCTTGAAGGGTCTGACACAGATCCACATCTCCAAGAGGGAGAACAGTGAGCATGTGGATCAGGCGTCAGAAATAGGAAAGCTTGCCCTCCCCTTTGTGTAGATGAGGAGGAGGAAACCTGAATAAGACGCTCTTTGTGTGTGTTTATCTATATACTGTCTCATTTAGCCTGAGGTTTTCCCGCATCTCCTCCTGTGCATGAAACATCAGACTGAGACACACTGCTCTACTGAAATGTTTGGCATTAGAAAGCTATTTTTTGTTGTTGTTGCCCTCCCAGTAAGCCTGTGGCCTTTCTATCATGTTTTGTACTTTCAACTGTCTTAACGTGTGGCTCCTGCCATAAAGTGGGAGTGAAACATCTGCTTTTCTAAATGTTTCAGAGGGATGTGTGTTTGAAGCATGATACCTAGTTGGGTGCAACTTAGCTTTGAGTCTGTAAATAGAAGTTTTAATCTCTGTTCTGGTGTTTCATTAGCTAGGCTTTCATGCTGGACAGAGGCCCACGGTAGCCCAAGATAGCATGGGTCATATACGTGGCCTTTTTCTAGAAGTGTTTGCTTTAGCTAACTTGCATTCATAGTGAGCTTTGTGGCTTTCTGTAACAGTGCTACTCTGTCCGTGGCACTAAAATCACAGCTGGTAAACATCTCTTCTCTAAAACCTGTTTGTCGTGTGTTCCTCTGCCTGTCTCCAGAGCTGCAGTCAGGCTGTGCGTGAGACCCAAACCCAGAGAGGCCTTGGTGGCTTCACTGAGCACGCTGTTACTTCTGTAAAAGTAGATAAACCAGTGGGTCACAGCTGTGCATCATTCCCGTTACTTGGATTCGTACCAAGCTATGGGGAAACATCTTCTAATTGCTCTTTTTCTGGTAAATCTTCTCTCGAGGGGTAGGTTGGTGGTTGGGGGATGTAGTAAACAGTCCCTTTTGGCTGGTGAAGGAGCTGGCAGTAGGTGAGCAGCTCTGGGCTTGGAAGACCCCAAGAAGCTCTTTCTGGAACTCTGCTTTTCACAAAAGCTGCTGCAGGGTTGCATCAGTTTATTCTGAGGAGGTATATTTAGGTCTAGAAGAGTAATTACACAGCTTTGAATAAGTCTCAAGTCAGAAGAGGGCAAAGCTTAGCTTGGCAGCGATTCAACCTTCTGGGAGTTTTTCTGCAAAATGGTACAGATGGTTTTTTTAAAATAAAATTTCTGAAGACCCATTGAATTGGCACCTAGTACCAGGCATTGGTCTGATCTATTTCTGGCTCTCCAAATACAGACTAAAACTTAAAATTAGACACTTCTGGTTTTAAGCTGTTAGTTTGTGCTTTGTTTTTAGGTGCCTTGTGATTAGGATGGAAGGAAACGCCTCTCAGTGCAGCCTTCACCACGCTTCTTGTGTGTTTTCGGTTTCAGTGTGATGGTTCCTAATTGTACATCAGAGAATATTCTAGGACTAAACACTAAACTGCTTCTCATCTGAGTCCACTTTTTTCCTATTTTAGTGTTCTCTAATTACCAGCCTAACGATAGCTTGGTGGGAGGTGGATAGACAAAGCCCATCGCTTCCCCACATGCCATCTTCTGGAAATGTGGAACTAATTTTTTTAAGAGTTTGGCTTGAAACAATAGTGCTGTCGCTTGCTTGTCTAACAATACAGACTCAGCCCCCCACCCTTAAAAGCCACTCTTTAAAGTAAAAAAGAAAGTTGAAAGTCATTGTTGATTGATTGTGAAACTTGTGACTGGAAAGCAGCTCTGAATTTTATCTTGTAAAATCCTTTCCACCCTGTGCAGACTCTTCTGAAGACATAAAAAGCCCCAAGCTACGTTGTGCACCTGCAGCTCAGGTTCATGTTCGCGGTGCTGTGGGTAACATAACCCACCCCCACCCCCCCAGATCCTTTTCCTAATCCCTTGCACAGTGTGGTATCTACAGCAGTTTTGGAAAGCCAACATACATCCTTAATAAGAAGCAGAATGTCTGTTAGCAGAGCTTATGCTAACAGCAAATTAGCTATGAAGGAGCTCTATTACTAATCAGTACTTTTTGCCACGGTTTGAAGTAATTAGCCTTCATTGGACTTAGCAGCATCCAGCAGATGCTTAATCATAGCTGCATTGTAATACCAGTGAGAACTCATGAGTAAGGAAACTCGCGTGCTAGAGCAGTTCTTGCCGATCCTACTGATGAAGCGGCCGTGGGGAGCCAGGCGCATGCGATGGGCGTTGAGGAGCTGGAGCTTAGTCACTTCAATATTCACTTGTGACAGGAGTTAGAGCTCTGAGCTGCATTTGTGAACGAGGTTTGCAGCAACAGGCTGTTGTACTTGTCAGATCTGAAGACTGTTTGCTTGTAACTGCCTTCCAGGGTTCAGCTTGAAGCTCTGGTGTCGTTAGCAGTATTAGCGTTAGCCTTGCTCTCTAGAAAGTAGCGGTTCCTTTTTAAAGACAACTAGTGCTGCTAAAATACTTGATGTTTTCTGCATCCGATGTACCTTCATTGCGTTTCTGAAGCATGTGTGTTCTCAACCGTTTTTCTGTTCTGTTGCATTCGTTTTTTCATCGGTATCTGAGTTTTCTTTCCTTTAGGTCATTCGAGATACCTACTATTAAGTCAGCTTTAAGCCACCTCACATCCGAAATCTAACTTGCCTAATTTGGCTGGCTCAGTGAATATTTTATTATGGGCAAAGCCTTTTTAATCCCTCTGGAAGTGTTTCTTCTCCTGTATGAAGGAGCTGGAGTGAGTTGAGTGGAGCAATGAGAACCAGATCTCATCTTGAATTACTCCCAGATTCAAAGGTACTTTCGGCACTTAGATGTCTCACTTTTCAATGACTTCACTAGCTAGCCTTAGTTCTGTCTGGAAAGAGTTTAAGTTCACTGCCTTGAAGGAATTGCTGCCTTCTGTTTTCCCACGTTTTTAACAGGGACGATCAGCTCTTATCTGCATTACAGGGGATTACAGGTTTCAGTTATTCGTCAGCTGCTCCTTTTCTGTTTTCTGTGTTTGACTTGGCCAGCACATTCAGGTCGCGCAGAATAACTCGGAGGACTGCAGGGACCTCCTGGGTTAGGATCCCATCCCTGGTATATGTCCTGTTGGGCTCACCTTGAGGCTGCAGAAGGACTTGTTGGGCTGCGCGCCGGCCTCTGCCCCTTTCTTCCCAGCAGAGTTGAGGCGATGCCAAGACTGATTGTTCTCCCCTTTGCCACCAATCTCTTTGGCTTGCACCGTCCCGGGGTCAGATGGTGGGAAGCCTCCCTTTCCCTGCTAAAGCAAACACTTTATCGGCTGCCCTTGCCCCTTTGTCCTGTGCGAAGAGGAGAGATAAGAGCGAGATGCAAACTTGCTAGCTCATAGCTGTCAAAAGTGACTTCCCCCCTTGGGCCTCATTACTCTGAGAACTTAATTGGCTGAGGACCAAGCTCTGAGCCATAAACAGATTGGGTCCTGCAGAGGATCAGTGGGGAACCAGAGCCCTGTGGAAGGACCCACACACCTTGTTTCCTGGTTCCGCTGAACCTGCCTCCTCTGAAGGGTAAAATCCAGCTTTCCCCGAGGGCTCAGCAGAAGCCAAAGCTATACCTGAAGCAATTCCTGCATTTGGGAAGCCGCCTTCTATTTCCTCCTGTGGGCTCAGGCTGTGCCAGAGCTATGTGCTCCTCCATTCACCCTGGAGATCAGGTGGGCTGGTGAGAGGCTGTGCAAGGAAAACTGCCCTCTCCCTGGCTGGGATTGCTCCCGTTCCAGTTACAGTCTAATCTCCCCGCCATGATTTGAAGCACAGCGTTTGCTTGGCGTGGTCCGGTCTGCGTGCACCCAGGAGCATTTCCATGTGCATTTTTGTCCTCCTTCAAGCTGGCTGTCCTCACTGGCTTAGTCCCAGCGTAAGAAGCAGGATGGCTGCCTGGTAAGGACAAGCTGTCCAGGACACATAGCACGTTGGCTGTACAGAGGCTGTACAGAACAGGCATATTGTAGGAAGATGCGTTTTCAAACCTTCAGCCCAGTTCTGTTGTGGAGGTTGGCTCTGTCCAGGCCGGACGATGAATGAGCTAAACCAGCTAAGCAGGAAATGTCAGAGAGCTTGTGAGAATTTTAAAGGCAAACTCTCCTGATGAGTTGATTAGTCTTCCCTGTAAGCTAGGTGGATTTTACCTGTATTGACTAGTGAAAAACTTGATGCTAACATAACACCTTTGTGTGGTGCAGTTTCAGATGGTGTCGACTAAGCTGGGTTCTAGAGGATCTTTACAGGCCAGTTGCCAGTCATTAAAAAAGGTCCTTAATAGTCAGGATTGATTTCATTTTGTACCTTTATTTGAAGACTGTATTATATTTTTGCATTCTTATAGAGAGGAAGTTCAGGAAAACTGTGTCCGCTGGAAAAAGAAATTCACCTTTGTGTGTAAAATGAGTGCCAACCCAGCCACAGGACTCCTGGACCCCTGCATCTGCCGAGTATCTGTCCGTAAGGTGAGCATCTAGCTTCTGCTTCTGGCAGGTAGTACTGGTTACTAGCTGCTTTTTTGGCAGCAAGAAGAATTGCATGGAAGTGGTGGGAAGGAAGGATTGTTTGGGCTAGGGTGTGATTCAGATGGAGCCTCTCTCTCCAGCAAGGGTGCTTGACGGAGAGTGGGAGCAACCAGGGTGGTGGTAACGCTTGAGAGACAGAGGTTTGTGAAATCCTGAGAGCAAATTCCAGGATTGAGTAATGACTTTCCCCCTGTTTCCCCAGCACATATAATAGCTGCTTTTCCTGTTTGTTTTGTCTCCCATTATAGGAGCTGAAGGGCGGAAAAACCTACTCAAAGGTAAGAGTACAGAAAGGGCAAACGTGGCAGAGTAATGATGGTCTTATCTTCTGTTAGTGCTTTACACCCATTAGGAACCAGTGGCTTGCTGCGTGAAGCAATTTGGAGAAATGGTCATTAGTTCTTAATTTAAGCCTGAGTTAAGTGATTTCCCAAAAAAATCGCCTTGCTGGGACAGGATCCAGATTGCACTGGATGTGGATTTGAGAAGGGGGTTGGGAAGATGATCTGCATGTCCTCAAACTTTGGGGAAGTTCTGAGTCAGATGTGAACTCTCTGGCTTCTGGCAACGTCTTGCGAATAAAGAAACACAGACTCCAGTTCTTTTCTCCAGAATACAGCAGCCAGCTGTAGCTGGGGTAGGCACTGTGCTGCCTCACGAGTGCAGGCAGAAACCTACAGCAGAAATCACCACTTTCCAAAGCACAAGAGACCTTGAGGCAAAACCCAAACTGGATCAGCAGGGATGTTTTGGGTTGTTCCCCCTGTTTTCTTGCCTGTGCTATGGGAGAGACAATGGGCCACCCCCTTCTCTTTGTGCTGGAACAAGAGACAATGTTGGCTTAGAAGCTGAGCTCACGCAGAGCCTGAAACCATGTTTGTTTGAAAATGAGTCACTGCTGCTAGTTTCTAATAAACAGATGTTCAGGTCACGCACAACCTTGTAAGAATTTCTTCTAATCGATATCCTTCCTGAGACTGGAGGCAACTGGCTTTGAAGGGTGAACTGCACTCACTCCTGTGTACTGCTGTGCTCTGTGATAGAGGGCAATGTTGCTGCCCGCAGTGTTCCTTTTTTGTTGCTAATTAGGACATGGTCTCTAGGGCCATCAGTTTCTCTTTCACTTATTTCACACTGGGGGGAGGTTATTCCTTCGTTCTGCAGAGCTGCCTGTCCAGGCAGGGCAGCATAGCCAGAGGAAGACATGCCTCTGAGACAAGGTAAATGCATCAGCCTGCTCCTCCCGCAATGTCCATCCTCAAGATTCCCACAGTATTTATAAATGCAGAATTAAAGGAAGCCTGAAGGCATGTCTTCATGGTAGAGTTAACCTGGGCTCTTATTCAGGCCTACTGCCTGAACCTACTTCCCTTTTACTTAGTCTCCCGTCATGTTTTGAAAGAGACGTAGTTGCTCCAGCCCAGAATTGCAGACGAAATCTTAAGTACTTGTCACCTCTTGGGCTGGTATCTTGCTTGGTCTCCTGTGAAGACAGACGTGTTCTCCTAGAATTCAACAGAAGATGACCCAAGCACTTCAGCAGCACAGAGACAAGGGATGTCACACCAGACAGGGTGATTAAGCCTTGCAGTTTTGCCCTGTGGACCAGGCTTGGTCCAGGCAGGTCCTCATGGCAGAACTGACTTACTTGGGACTCATAATGTTTCTAGCAGAAGTCTGTAGTGTATATTCATGCAACTATTTTCCCATTCTAAACAATGAGTCCTCACCTTTTTCAACTACATTCATTCAGCTGAAAACTACTCCAGTTGTGGCCGCAGATGTAGGAGAAAGCGCAACTTGTGAATGTCTTCTTTACCTGGTCCCCCTTCAGCAGCAACTGAATGTGATGGAGCTGTTTGTGCTCAAGACAGAGTTTCCATCAACTCGCCCACCTTTTGGTTTGACGTTAATGTCACTTCAGTGTCAGGGGTTATAGAGCGGAAGCCAACAGGAAGGACTGATAAAGCGGAAACTCTTTCCCTGAGCTGGAAGAAACACCATCAGCTGGCTGGAAAACTGAGGAAACTATTCTGAAAGGTTACATCTGAAAACATCCTTTTGTTAAGGGATCCTTCCTCTATATACTGGGAGTCTGCTTCCTCAGAGCTTCTGACCTCAGCGGGTCGTTTGGGTCGCAGGAGGGTTCTCCCACACTCTGTCCTCTGATATTGATCTTCTCGGAGAAGTTAGTGCTGTGGTGGACGAAGAGGCATCTGGGTCTGGGCCACTCTTCTGCCGTGTTGTTCTGCTGGTGTGGTCATGCCGTGTCTCCTCTGTCCTCCAGTTTTGTCACAGTGATGGATTGCAGCTCCCCCTGTGGCTTTCTCCTGTCCTGTTTATCTCTGAGAGATAAAAATTCACTGGTTTTTCCTTATCAGTGAATATTCAGCAAGCAGCGTAGCCCTTGGCTAGAAAAGATGGAGGAATATCTACAGCAAGGGGGAGAAACATTGCATTAAGGGAATTCTTAAGAAGGCAGAAAAGTTAGGTTATTTTTTTCCTTCCTTCTTTTGCTGAAGAAGGGTTCTTGCTCTATCCTACACACTTTTTTTCCTTTGCCATCAGCTCTTGTTCCCCTTTGAGAATGGGATGGAGGAAGCAGCTATGCTAATCCTGCTGCTCCCTTCCCCTGAATCATATATCTTGTGCAGGCTGTGGTTTAGACTTTTGATTTGGAGCAGTGAGAGCCAGAGTTCATACGGCAGTGCCTGTGGTTTGTGCTGTGACTCCCTATCAGCTTCCACAGTTGACAGAGCACCACATATCCTTAGAATGGTGCTTCTGTTTGAGGTTGCCAGTTCAGCTGTATCATCTGGCTGTCAGCATCAGGGCAGGAGAAACATACAGCAATGCACAAGATAACAGCTAGGCCTGAGCTGCTGCTTCTCTACTTTCTCTCCATGTTCTCATGGAAGCTGGGCTGTACTTTGAAGTGATGCACACTTTCCATGCTTGGATGGTTTGGCCAAATATGGGGTACAGCATCTCTTCCTGATCAGATTAGATGACACATGACTGGCTTTTATTGCTAAAGCTCTGCATAAAAGAAGCTGTAACTTTTTCTTTGAGGAGAACACTGTAATCATATGCTAGACACTAAAGCAGAAAAGCAAAAGTTCTCTTTCAAACACTCCTCGTTGTGTTTGCCTTTACTCTAGAGGCATCAGTACCCTCTTTGAATTTGCCTGTGACCTTACCTATTTGCTTCCCCTTTGTTAGAGAAGGTTTAGAGAGCTCACATCTAAATCTCTCCAAATATTTCTCTTCCCTTCTGCCTATCAAACATACCACTTGCTAGTTAAACCTCAGCGGTGTTAAGGAAACTTTGCTCCAGGAGTTCCCCAGCCCAGCAGCTACATCTGTGGGGGTGAGACACGTGCACTGCTGCATGGCTCTGGACTTCCAGCTTGCTGTGCTGAAAGTCTCGGGTTTGTTTTTCAGGACAGTGTCACTTTCCTCTGTAACAATATCCTTTCATCTCCTGGTTCACATGCTCCACTGCATTCTGGGATGGCCCAATACAAAGAGTGCCTTATTATGTTTGTGTATGTGTGATTCTGTTTTTTCCACATCATTGACCTAGTGCCTTCCATGTCCTTGGTTATGCAACGGCTGCGGGCTGGTTAACGCTGTCCTGGCCAGCACCACTACTGTACATCCGTCCTCCATGCAGGGCTGTCTTCCTGAAGGCCTCCAAGTGTCCACCTGGCTTGGGATGAGGAATGTGACCCTGCCCATCCTTGAGAGTAGGGGGTGTTCACTGTGGGTGTACTGGCTCCTGTTTCTGCCCTCGCTCACAGATACGCTCTCTTCCTTTGGCCTGTGTGACACCACATATCCCTTTATTGAGTGATTTTTGTTCTCTCCCCTTTCCCTCCGTTGTTTTCTTGGCTACAGCTGGGCTTTGCTGATCTAAATCTGGCAGAATTTGCGGGCTCTGGATCCACTGTCCGTTGCTGCTTGCTGGAAGGCTATGATACTAAGAACACCCGACAGGACAACTCCATCCTAAAGGTACGGCAGTTGGTACTGCCACAGTGAAAATCCTGCTATTGAATTCAGAAAGATCAGAGCCAGAGTGCAGTGCTGGGCCTGAGAGAAGGTCCTGTTATGTGCGGAGACAGGATTTTGCTTTTATGCTGCTAGTCTGACATGGGAACTTCCCTATTATCAAAGATGCCCTTTGATATCTTGGCATCCCTTTGGCCAAGTGATGACCCTCGGTACCATTCTTTGTCATCAAAGAAAGTGTGAACAGGAAGGGGGAAAGGAGTTCTAAGTGCATTGTCAGGCTGACCAGGCTGGTGTCCTGCTGCGCTGCGTCAACTTGGAGTTACTGACGCCAGTGATTTGGGGCAGGGAGGGAAATACCTTGCTAAATCCCTGAAGCTGATTTCCTTTGGAAAGGAACTAGGTCTTGCTAATCTTTACATCTAGCCCTTGACCTCCTGGCTGTTGTGAAGTGAGGAGCTCACTGCAGCATGGCTAACGATGTGCCTTGTCCCCCCTCTCCAGGTCACAATCGGAATGTCCCTGCTCTCGGGGGACCCCTGCTTCAAAACGTGAGTTTCTGGGTACTTGCCCTGTTCTGGGCAGACCAGGACACCTGGTTCTTTTGCCATTCTCTGCTAGGGACTAAAATTGATGGGGAGGGGGAAAAGATGCCCTTGATATTGAGAAGTACAGGGGAAAACTTGAAACTGGTGGTCTGGCTTGTTGAATCAGCCAGAATAGCTAAGCCAGCCTGTGCTGTTGGTGGGTTTGTTCTCTGCTCTGGTTTTCCCAGCTTGGTTATTGGTTGTGCCAGTATTTTCCCTGCTGGTGTTAGTTAGGTTTTGGAAACTAATGAACATTGGTAACAAACTTCATGTTTTGCGTGAAGGATAGAATTTCTCATAGCTCTGCGGTCAGTTTTGCTGACCTCTGAGCAGGGAAACTTCAATGAAGAAAACAGTCTTTGAAATGGACACACTTCAGCACATATCATGAAGAATAAAGATCTTGAATTGAAACAGCAAAAAAATACTCCAAGGCTGAAAGATTTTAGTTCTCCTTTTCTTCTACAGGGACCTATGTTCACAATTAGTATTAATTAG
This sequence comes from Himantopus leucocephalus, assembly GCA_003993805.1. Taxonomy (NCBI): domain Eukaryota; kingdom Metazoa; phylum Chordata; class Aves; order Charadriiformes; family Recurvirostridae; genus Himantopus; species Himantopus leucocephalus. The sequence goes on from RSEF01000017.1 coordinate 5,373,126, forward strand.
CAGAGAAATTGTAATTATGTACTTTTTTTATGCATTGTGATAGGAAAGAATAAGTACAGTTAAGCTATGAAGGAGTTTTGTTGCTTAAAGATTTGTTGGGGGATCAACTAATATATACTGGCAACGTGTACCTTCGTACTGCTGTATATATCTAAAAGCCATCTAGATATGGTGCTCAGGGACATGGTTTAGAAGTGGGCCTGGTAGAGTTAGATAACGGTTGGACTTGATGATCTTAAAGGTCTCTTCCAGCCATAACAATTTCATGATTCTGTGATAGCACTGCGAGCTCTGCAGTCCAAGCCAACCTGCCCTAGCGTGCTGTAGGGTGTGTGACTGTACAGGACTGCCATGTGCTGATACAAATATTTTGTGTTCACTCCTAACAGTATGAGAGAAGAAAGGCTTTACCTTGAGGCCATGTCTTGTAGTAGTGCTATTCTAGGCTAAAAAGGTTTAATTTTAGGAGCTAGCTTAAAGCGTATACATTAGCTTGCATTCTTGTTATAAAATGCTGCATAATTTTTGGTTGGTTTATTTTGTGAATGGCTTTTCATAGCCATTTTCATTTCTGAGACTTTTAAACCCTAAGTGCAGTGTCATCTGATTCTGAAAAATTTCTGCCTCAGAAGGAAGTGTAATAAAGAAGTTTTAGATATCTTAAACCATAACTTTGTAACAGTAACAGATGTTTTAAATCTAGGGTACTAGAATGTCTGGCAATAATATGTCTGACAAAAATACCTGTTGCCCCTTCACTGGGGAAGCAAGTCCCACTGTTAAGAGTGCCTGAAAATTATACAGAATTGAATATATATATCCATTTAATATAAGTAGGGTCAGTCTGAAAGTCAAACCTCCTAATTTTCTTAAGGGATTTTTGCAGTCATTCCTGTTTTTTTAATATGTTGATGATGTGCAAATGTCTAAGAATGGAAGCTTTGCATGTAGAATAGTCCTTGATCAGTAGAGCTTTTGAGAAATGGCACTCATTAGGGGATTAGGCAGGAATTAAACTGTGCTGGGAAATCACTTCCGAGCACTGACTTTCTGCAGTGCTCAGATGAACCTTCTCGTCCTGGGTGTCGTCCAGGAGGGCAGAGCAGGCTGTTTGCGTGAGCTGACAGACCCAGGGGCTGCTCCAACAGCTGCTGCAGGAACAGTTTGCTTGATTAAGGCTGCAAAGGCCTTATTAACCTGTGAAGCCAAGTCCCCAAAGTACCCGGGTGCATGTAAATCACTGGTAACGTGATTAGGGATGGGTTTTGGGTTTTTTTTCCTGGGGAAGGCATGCTGTGGGTTTCCTGAAACCTTTATGGCTGTTTGGTTGCCCATATAAAATATTCTCGGTGTTTTATTTTTTCTCCCAAAATACTGCAAAGGTCCTCTCACATAGCATCTTCTCTCAGAGCTCCAAGTGAGACAAATAATTCTCACTCCTCACTTAAAAAGCATAATGTGATCCATTAGTTCCAGTTCAGACTTCGGGCTCCAGGGAGGTTAGGACTCCAACAGGAATATCCACTTTGCCACGCTGCACATGCCGTGGCTTCCACCCAAAAACACTTCTGGAGGAAGGGAGGGGGCTCCAGGCACTCACCACTCTACCCTGCAGTCAGCATTTACAAAGGGATGATGGGAGCACGCAGAATAACCAGAAAAATAATTTTGACAGCTGGAAAAACACTTTAGTCTTACTGAAAAGGAGTTTAACCATCAGTTAAAAAATGGAAAAGTTATTTGATCATTGTAAAAGTACTCTCACAGCGCGAGGGGGTTGCTGGGATAAAAGGCTTCTTTTGACCTGAGCCAGAAAGGTGTAACAAAAGGGTGGTGGAATTTAGAGCTGGACAACAGTAAACCGTTTCCTGTTTGTGAGGCCAACTGGCCACTGGACACGTGTTGGGGGAAAAAGGGCAGCTCTGGATGGTCTTAGTGCAGGCTCTAAGCCTGTTGTCCTGTATATAAACGATTTGAATAGTCCCTTTTTGCCTTAATATACCTCAGATACTTGCTTTTCCTTGTAACGCAGTCCACATGCAGTATGAGGTAGGGAAGACCTGAGTCTTGCGTGTAGGAAAGCAAAATCCAATGTCACGCTGCGTCACTAGTCACAGAGGCCTGTCAGCTTCCCCCCTCCGCACGAAGGGTGGGTGCAGGCGGGGGCACCCTCCTGATAGAGCAGAGTGGGGATTGCCAATGCGGTGGGGTGATTCCCAGTCCCTGCCTGGCAGTTTGTAACCTTCTTCACTTCTGATTACAGGCCTCCCTCCACCGCCAAATCCATCACTATACCAGGACAGGACTCTACCCTGCAGCTGACCTGTAAGGGCGAGGGAACCACAAGCAGCAGCAGCAGCAGTTCAGCCACGATTGGCTCTCTGCGTCAGACCAAGCCAAGAACTGCCATTCTCAGCTCGGGTATGAATGCCCATCCTGGAGCCATGCAATGCTTGGCTGTGCTTGGACACTCTTTTGTTTTTCCCAGCAGTTGCAAGCACAGAAACTCTTTAATATTTCATGTTTTCCCGCACCCATCCTCACCCCTCTGCTCATTAGGAAAATTGAGAAAAACAAAACTATCTATTAAGTGCAACTGAAGAGAGGTAGCATGAATCTTTGCCACAACTTTCTGTTAGTGGAGATAAAGCAATTTGGTTCTTTTTACTGGGGATTTAATAATTCATGTATTCCACTCACCCCTGCTTTCCATTGTGTTCAATGACACTTAACATTGTTCTCCACTCAGCTATTCTGTTGCTCGGACTTATCTTCTAGAAAAGTTCCTCTGAAGGTTTTAGAGGTTGATTTGAGGTCTAATGGCCTTGTTCCAGCTGCTGATGCGGAGTTCTTTGGCTTCTGTATGAGCCTGTTTTCAAGGGCACTGCGTTTTCCCATAGCGTTTTATTCTTCCCAGCACACTCCAAATGTGCAGGCAGACACACTGGACCAAAATAGCACTCTAGTCTCATCGCCTCAGTGACTTAGCGCAGTGTGCAAGTGCTCTTCTTAAAAAGCTGGCTAATGTGTTACACTTGTGCACTTTTGGATAAGCTTGCTGCAAGAGAGACAAGCAGGGGTGATAGCAAAGGAGCAGAGGTTATGCTGAGGTTTCTGTATCAAATTCAGATGTGATTTAAATGGCATAGGCTCTCTCACAAGTAATAGAAGGGAAAAGGTAGTAATAGGGGAAGCACACAAATGGAGGTTGTAATACTTTACTACCAGTGGCCACTTGATGCTTTCTTGGTCTTAGCTTAATGCTTTTAACTAGGGAAATCTTCAGATATTACGTGTCCTTCTAGACCCTTCAAGCCCCCAGAGATGCTTGTAAATTCAGGCGCTGGATGCTACAATTAGTGAAAAGCTTGACAGAGAAGCTCATTGTCTCCCCTACTCTCCACCTGCTTTTAACCTCTGCTAGCCTGTACAGCAGGGCTCTGCCAGCAGACTTGCCCTTTCCTTGATCTAGCATCCCCAGATCAGCCTCCAGTCCAAGGTGATCAGCAGGCAATGTGCTGGCTTGGGTACAGTGTAAGTGGAGTGCCCTGTTGTTCCTTGGCAGGTGTCCCAGAAGAACCGGATCAGAACCTGTCCAGCCCAGAGGAAGTTTTCCACTCGGGACACTCGCGGAACTCCAGCTACGCCAGCCAGCAGTCCAAGATCTCCGGTAACCATTGATCCGCATGGCTCTGCTAGCACTGGCCCCGTCCCTTTCTCTTTCCTGCAGCAAGTTCTTGTGAGAATGATTTGCAGCCATCTCTCTCACCTTGCTCTTTAATATCAGGGTCTCGTGTTTAGTCTCTGCAGATGAGCTCATAGATGTATGTCTGAACCTCTGTATATGGGAGCAGAAATGCTGGTCTGAAGCTGCCCTGCCTGTTAACTGTGCTGCCAGGAAGGGGAGAAGATCTGCTTTGTAATCACTCTGTTTTTGCAGGTTACAGCACGGAGCATTCCCGTTCTTCTAGTATGTCCGACTTGACCCATCGCCGGAATACCTCCACCAGCAGCAGTGCGTCTGGAGGGCTGAGTATGACAGTGGAGTGTCCTGAGGGAGAGCGGGACCACAAACTAGAGAAGCCACCTCGCCCCCCCAGACCAGCCCTTCTGCTGGATAGACCCTCCCGGTAGGTAACTGAGGAGCAAAGTGCCTTCTCTGGGAAGGCAAGGCAGAATCTACTCCTCTGTCTTCATGCAGTGGTAGATCGGAAATAACCACTGAGGAGGAGGCTATTGCCAAGGGAAGCAGGAGAGAGTCTAAAACTCTGTGTCTTGAAAAGCTGAGTAAGTTTCCCTTTATTTTCTCTCCCCAGGAGGAAAAAGGATTCAGTGGAGAGTCACCCAACCCGAGTGGATGACACCAGGATCGATGCTGATGATATAGTGGAGAAAATAATGCAGAGTCAGGACTTCACAGATGTCAGCAATACTGAAGGTGAGTCTCAAAGGGGAGGTCTTGGCTATTCTTTTAGCAAGGCTGCCAAGCTCTCACAGTCAGATCTGATTTGCCGTGGACTCCCTTCTCCTTTTGACAGCAATTTGCTTTCAGTGCTTGCTAGGTGTTTCTATGGTAGGTAAACAAACCGTGTGGATTTGAGAGCTGCACATCCATTAGCAAATAGCACTTGCTGCTGTTCTACACACTACAGCAGAGGTTGAACAGTAGCTCAAACATACAGGATGAGAGGGGAAAAATACCGGTTCTTCAGTGCAGTGGAAATCAGCTACATCAGCTGTCTGCACTGCTCTAGTGGCCTTCGTCCAGGGTCAGCCCAAGGGTATTTATTGAAGTAGGAGAGCACAACTGGAGGGGAAACAGCGTGTCTCTGCAAAAAGATGGGAAGAAAGATGGGTCACAGTGTGCTGGTGATCAAGTCTGTCTGAGAGCCTAAGAAGGAGTTTCCTCCATTGCAATCACAGCATTTGTTAAGAGAAAACTACTAATATCACTGCATTTGTTTTAATTTTCTGGTTTAGCCTAGAAATCAAGCTTTTTCATCTAGTTGAGGTTTTTTGGTAAGTTTTAAACCTGAGCCTAGCTTGTTATTAATACTTCTGTAGTTAGTTACACTAAAGCATCTCATATGGCAACGTTCTTGTGATATGGGGATTTATACCTCACTCAGCATGGGTTAAAACTAGACTGAATGTAGCCACCTCTCACCAGCAGAACAGGCTGAGTTTGTCGTCCAGTGAGCCTACAAAAGCAGCATGGGGCCTCACATCTCATCTGTTCAGATGTGTTTAAGCTGACCAAGAACTTGCATCAATGGAATTGCCTTAAAAGAAGCAGCTGGAGGAGTATCACTAAAGTAATTTCTCTGCGTTTACTCTTCCAAAGCGTTAATGCTGTGGTTGATTTGTACATGAGGCTCCCTTCCAAAGCAAGAGGAGGTGTTCCCAGGGGCTCTATTACTGTGGGAGCACCAGAAAGCGTGCACATGGATTCCCAGAAATGCACTGGTTCCCGTGCTGACCTTTGTGTAATGCGGCTAGGAGGGGAGCACCTGGCAGCCGTCGGTAGTTCTGGATTTTGATGTCTTACTTCCTTTTCTATCTGCAGACAGTAACCTGAGGTTGTTTGTGAGCAGAGACGGAACAACTACATTGAGTGGTATTCAGCTGGGAAACAGGTAGGCTTCCTGAAAGGCTGGCAGACAGAGGCGCTCCAGAGAGATTAGTTAGCACTTTGTACACAGGAAACTTTCACCTTTTGCTGTTACAGGAGAGATTTCTAAACATAATGTGCTACATGGTGGCTTTATTCCCACATTAACACTCCTGGGATCCCTCTGGTGACAGGCTACAGCTGCATTGGAGTGTGAATGCAGTTCTCAGCAGGAGCTCAGAGGGATAATGTGATCCTAGCTGTTAGATCCAAGAACAGAAGTTAAGGAGTAAAAGAACGACATGGTAGAGGTTGGTTCCCGTTTGCTCCTGCGCCCGACTGAAGGCAGGAGCTTTGCCTCCTGCTGGCCTGCAGCAAAACTGCAGCTGCCTGGGTTGTCCTTTTTCCCCGCCTCCTCCCTCTTCGTTGAGTGAAAGCTTGTTCTCTCATGAAAGTCTTCTGAACAAATAAAACTTTTTGTTGTCACAATAGCTCTCAGTACAGTGTCTTGGCTAGTTGCATTTCAGCATTTTTAGCACTTTTCGAGGTTAAAAAAACCTCAACCAATAATTGTAATGCAAAGATGTGTCAAGTCGGTGACAAAATTGGGAGAAAAGCAAAGCCAGGAACACTGGCTCTTTGCGCAGGATACCCCCCCTTTCCTCTGTCCTTTAGAAGGATTCGGTTGTTACACCCAGCTCTTTCAAGTGCTCTAGTGTTAGCTTGCCACGTAGCTGTCTGTTTTGTGTTATGAGGGTTGACTTCTCGCCAGACTGACTTGTTTTCAGTATTTTGTGTGGGGTTAGAGGGTGATGTTTGTGAGTGGAGAGCTCTGAATAAGAACTTCCTTGCTCTAAGTGACTGAGGAAAATAGCGTGGCTTTCTCATCTTCTTCCCCTCTGCCTCCCCAGGGTCTCATCTGGAGTTTACGAGCCAGTGGTGATTGAAACCCACTAAATGTGAAGAACAGGGTAGAGCTGCTGGAAACAGGCCCCCTACCCAGTCCGCTGCCACATGGATGCCAACCTTTACCTCTCTTCATGCAGCATTCCAGAAGGGATTTCTCCATGCCCCTCCCCATACGTTTGCACTGCAGAACTACTCCGAGACCACTCCAGATCATGCACTTTCCCTGTGTTGGCATTACCCTTCCCCGCTTCCTGGTTCTTCCAGTGCCTGCCTTCCCCCTGTTTCTGATCAGATGCAAGGTGTCTGTTGAGCTTATCCTTAGTCCTAGAGGATGTTGCTCATCTGCATCCCTTGCTCCACCCATTCACTTGCAACAGGGGACTTCTCAGCTTCTGTCTCCCCAAAACATTGGGTAATACCACTGTGAACTGTTTAAACCACTGGGGGAGGGGGGAATCACTCTAACCAAACCGAGAGCTGCTTGTTGGCGACGTGGTGAAATGGCCACTTGCAGGACGCTTTATTCCATTGACTCTGCAAGGGAACATCACCTTCTGAGGCAACGGTTTGACTGAACAAGGTATGCTATGGTGCGCACTTCACCTTCCTACCCTCAAATCCCCAGACATCCTCTTCTCATAGGAAATATCTCCCAAAAGTGCATTTCAGAAAACTACCGCAATCCAGATGGGAGTTGATAAACGGTTAAATGCTAGTGCTTGTTATACCACTAACTGCATTGTGCTCTTCCACTGCTGGGCATGGAAGGGCAGCGTTCATCTATTAGCATTAGCAGGAGCACTTTAGAGGTTCCAGATTTGACCTGGAGGAGGCTTCTACTTGCTGTTCCAGGAGCGTAATCCCTGTTTGCTGGACCGATTCAGCAAATAGTCACTGTTGGAGCTTGGAATACAAAGCCTCTTTTTTTATTTTATTTTTTTTTTATTTGGCTCAGGAAGGGACCTGCCCTTCTTGGACTGTGAAAAGAATCTGGTTATCTGATAGCCCTCCCCTGGGCCAGAGCAGGATGCAGTTGACTGCAGTGGTCTCTCCGTTGTGGTGGTGATTAACAGTTGCCTTTCTTGGCCTGGGCCAGTAAGGGAGTTGGTGTTGGTTGGCCTTTCTTGCCCTGTCACCAGGGATCTATGCCTGAGCTGGTTCCTTTTCGGGCTGGGGAGAAGCCACCTTCTCTGCCTTCAAAGGTAGAATGGGTGTTTTCTGCTGCGTTAGCCACAGCAGCCGTTCTTACCTGCTCCATGGCAAGTGATCTCTTCTGACAAGGCTTCAAACTGTTTTCTGGTTGATCTTTCAATTGCTCTTCTTTGGGTTTGGTTTCTGCAGTTGTTTGACACTTTAGCTGCCTCTTTTCCTTGCAGTGCGTGGCAGAGATGTCCGTCCCTTTCAGCTCCCACTTATAGATTCTCCTGGCAACTGAATTGCAAAGGAGGATCTATGCAGACTCCAGCCGTGGGCCGTCAGCAGGCTGTGCTTGCAGCCCTTCCTGTACAGAGACTCTCAGCCAATAAGCTATTTCTGTGTAGTGCCCTTTCCCCTTTTGCCAGTGTACTGTAGTAGCACTCGGCAGCCGTGCACTCGGAGTAATGGCACGCTCCCGGGCATGGCTGGGAATGTGCCCTCCTCTGACACACGTGTGCATGCACACACACACAGGCACACACTTGTCCCATTCAGCAAGGAAACACTTGTAACTGATCACATTGTTGTTCAAGTTCTTAGTTATTGTAAAGCCTTTTTTTAAAGGCGGAAAAAAAAAAAAAGGATTAATTGTGGTCTCTGTGGCCAGAATGCATGCAGATGAGCTGCTGGAAAAGGGAGTTTGGCAGAATGAAAAATAAGGAATGAAAGGGCCTTGATTTATTAATTTTTTTTTTTTTGCCCTGCTAGCTAAGGATGGCTGCATGGGGAGGGTGCTAGGCAGTGTGGTAAAGCTGTACAGCTGCTTACTCTGTTTCGATGGTTTCTCTCTTTGAGTCAAGAGGTTTCTTTCTGTATTTTGACAGACAACATGTAGGATATAGATCTTTTTCACCCTTTCACTTCAAAGGGAATTAAATTTGGAGTAGGGTAAGAAGGGGTGTAGACAACACCTTGGTTTGGTTTAATGTGGGGAAAAAGTATTGGATCTTTTGAGTCTGTCTAGAACAAAAACTCTTTCACACTTGCTGGTGTCTTTTAATGGTGATCTCTTCTTCATTCAGTCTGGGAAGGTTTGGCACTCACTAGCAGGCTGGTAAGCATCCTGCCCTGTTCCTGGGGTGATGCATGTCTGCAGGAAGGGGAGAACTGCTTGCTTTTCTCTTTCCCTGGGGCTCTGCCAGAAAGCCAGGCCTGGCCTGACCCTCTGCTCAGGTCAGGGTGAGGACAGAAGCAGGCTCAGGCAGCAATGGATGTTCCTGCCCTGTCTGTGGATGGCTCTGCGGAGCTGAGGGTCACGCTGCTCCCCAGCACTGGCTGCTCCCCAGGGGCCAGCGAAGCCCCTTGGGGAAATTGGGTCCAACCAGGACTTGAAAGGAGCAAACATGAGCCAGGAAAGGGGCCAAAACCCTGCTCATTTCTGCTGCTTTGCTTCTATTCCTATGAAAAACAATGGCAGTCACTGTCAGAGCAGTTGGGAACCCAGGGCTTTCTTCTGGGCTTCCATTGGCAAGAGTCGGCTGCTCCGAGGCGCTGGCAGCATGGCATGTCACAAAATCCCCAATAGGACAGAGGGAGGAATCTCTTCCCAGTGAAGCAAGAGGAAAAGCAGTTGAGCTTTTCAGAAAGCTGGTTTCATCGTTCCAGGCTGGCAGAGGCATAACCTGCTCCATCGCATAGCTGTGGCCAACCTGGGCACACCTCTGGCTTCTCTTCCAGTGGCTTGGCATGTCACTGCTTGCATTTTTGATAACTGTGTCTTATAGGATATCTCTTCCTTGTCTCCATGTTATGACTGACTCCACAAATCCCGGTCTTTACAGCAGCTTTTCAGCTCTCCTACCCCTTGTTTTGAATAAGAAAGCAGCCCTAGTCATTCAGCCTGGTGGAGCACAGCCAGGCCTGGAGCCCCCAGAGCAGACCTGGAGGGAAGATGGAGCAGTCTGTTCTTATTTCTAGATCCCACACAGAGCTCCCGCTGTGCATCCCATCACAAGTGATACCCAGTGGTCCCTGGCCGGTGGTGGGCATACGAGGCGGTGGTGATGGAAGTGGGGTCACTTGTCCCGCAGACTCGCTGCCGTCTCTCAGGAAGCTGCATCTCGCGAGCACTTTTTCCTTGTGGCATCGCTGCAGTCTGTTCCTTCTTGGACTTTGAACATTTAAGAAGTGAATCAGTTTCCAGAAACAAAACGCTGGCTAGTTTCCTTTGGGTTTTGGGTTTTTTTGTTGTTGTTGTGAAGTTTATTGACTTTTTTTTTTATAAATCCAGCAGGCTGGTGTTTTTTTGACTGCATTATTGTTTCATTGATATTTTATTCCTGGGGAGCTGAGGGGGGATGTTCTTCCCCACATTGTTCCCCTTCTCAGGGGATTCAGAGGTGGCTTAAACAAGTAAAAGGACCTTATTGGCAAGACTCTGCATCCCCTGGGTTTCAGATGCTGACGTGCAGGGCTGCTCATGCCTGGCAGACACCAGAGAGCAGAGCTGGCTCTCTGCTCCAGTCTTGGGGCCAGGCAAAACGTGGGCTCTGCTCTCCCAGTTTCTGGACCTTTAGTTGGTGGAAGCCCGTTGCAAAGAGTTGGAAAATTCAATGTAGCTTTTTTACTAACTTTTTTTTTAAAAAAAAAACAGTATAAACTGAGTGAATGTCCAAAAGAATAGGCTTAGTTGTGACTTGGTGAAGGAGATAGGTTTCAATTGGAAATTGTGATGGAAAAAGGGGGAGAAGGATGTTGCTCCTCCATCATCTTTTGTATGGTCGGCACTTTAAATGGGGGCCTTTGTACTGTCCTGACCCTCGGTGCGATGGGCAGCAGTTGTGTGATCCCGGCCCCCCCCCACGTTGCCACATCACTTTGCCCCCTGCAGGAAGTTAATAAGCCCTTTTAAATGTTTGCTTCAGTTTTTAGAGGGTTCCGAACCAGGCCAAGACCTGAAGAAATATGTATTTCATTCGCATCTTAATAGGAGGGGTTGACTTTTTTTATTTATTTTGTTGTTGCTGTTTCATTTTAAACTGGTGGCTGTGCAGCTGGACTCTGCACACGCTGTTGTGAACCTCTGGGAAAACCTCACTCCAGGTACGCTAGAGCACCTAGGTTAAACACCCCTCCTGGAGAGGGGCCCCCCACTCCCCTCGCTGCCTTACCCGGGAGCTGCAAATTCACCCTCTGCCCCTCCTGCCCCCTCCCTGCCACCCCACCTAGTCTCTAGCTGAACGAGTTCTTGCTCTGGTGACTTGAGCCCTGTGGACAAGGCTGGTCCCCAGGGGCAAGTTCCTACAAACACTGCCTGGTTGCAGGTGTTTGTCCTTGAAAAGCCACTTCCTCGCTGGGGAGGAGGGGTTAATGAGCGCAAAATTCACCCCTCACTTCCCCCCTGAGAGCTGCGTCATCCATCAGCCCACCCGCACCATCCGAGCCTGATGCCCTCTGCAGCTCCGCGTTGCATTGCCCCTGCCCCATCGGGAGGGAGCGGACGTGGAAACCTGGGAAATAAAAAGGAATTTGGATGAAGCTGTGAGCGAGAGGTGTGGCTGAGCCTCGTGACTTGCCTCAAACACAAGGAATAACGGTAGAGCCCGTATTTTTGTGGGGGGAGGGAGGGGAAGGGGAGATCGTGTTTTATTTTCTTGAAAGTGAATTGAGCTTGGTGATCTTCAGATGAGGCGCGCACTTGATTTATATCAGATTCTATAGAGAGATCGCTGATATTTTTGGAAAGGGAATGGGTCTATGCAAACTTCCAAAACTGCTTGAAAGATAGTTTAACATTTTTTTACTTTGAAATCTAAAGATAAATCTAACTTTTTTCTTAAAGCAGAAGTGCGTTTAGAAAGAGAAGCTACTTCCACTGCTCTATTTTGATGATGATTCTTGGAAAGTTTGGGCTGGAGGGAATGACTATTTTTCACCATTTTTATCTTGCTCCTCTAGTTTTTTGTTTCTTTTTCTAACGGAATGCTGTGCCGTCTTTGATTCAACAGATCGTGTTTGTATTTTCTGTATCTGGTTCCTAACGTAGAGAAATAACAAATATATGAGGAAATCAATATAATGTCAAATGTTGTTATGGTTTGGGGGAAAAATAAAGGTTTTTGGTACTTCACACTGATTCTTCTTGCTTTGTTTCTTGTTTTAGATGTATCTTTGATTCAAAAAATATCTGCTAAGGAAGCAGAAGGGTCAGACAGTGCTTGCTGGCATGAAGGGCCCTGGAATAGGATTTGGTTTTGCCCTCCAGGATTTCCTTGGCGGCTGGGAGTGGAGATCCCTGCCAGCCCTTCCCTGCGGACGGGAGAAGTGCTGGAGAGGGGAGCTGGCAGCACAGCACAAGTCCAGTGGAAGCAACAGCCTGCAATCCAGGGGGAAGGTCAAACTGGCGCGAGTCGCTGGCAATGTCTGGTGTTCCCAAACACTGTGTTCTAGCCAAAGCCGTGCTTGAACAGCCCCGTCCTGCCCTGCTGCGGAGCAGGGCTGCGCACCCCTGCCCAGGGCCACCTCACCAGGCTGGCCTGGGGGAAGGTGCCGCAGCCCATAAGGCTCCTGCGGGCCCTTGCCGCTTGTGCCAGGGCAGGCCTTCCTCTTCCACCGCAGGCTGGCAAGCCCGTTAATGGAGATTTGAGCCAAATTCACTGCCCGGGTACTTGCTGCAGATGCACGCAAAGGCTGGAGGGGACCAGGGCCCCTGGGAGGAGGTGGCTTTGCCTTCCCCACCTTCCCTCCATTCCTATGGAGGGTCTTCCCCTTTCCCTCGGCTGCGTCCCCATCCTCAGACAATCCCTTGTGTCCCTTGGCTGTTCCATCTCGCTTTTCCCTTTCTTCCAGCCACAGTGTGTGCGGAGAAATGGCTGGGGCGCAGGTGTTGAGCCAGTTGGTTTCAAGCTGAGTCATTTCCACCAGAACTCACAGACATGGGGCGGTGGGTGAAACCAGAGCGCCATGCTGCCCAAGGGGACCGTCGTCTCCTCTCGCCAGGCGATGGCACGGGATCGGGGATGCTTTAGCAAAGAGCTTCACTCCCGGCCTTTCCCTCTGAGACCAGCTTGCTTCAAGCTGTAAAAAAGGACCTTGGTGCTGTGGGGGAGGCACCGAACGCGCAGGGGGCAGCCGGCCTGGCCTCGCAGCCTGTCAGGCATTGCCCTCCGTGATGCCTGAGAGGAGCCAAGGCCTCCTTTGCACGAACAGGGGCCTTTCTGAGAATTTCATTTCTTTCACACCCCGCTCGCCTTCCCTGCTCGCTCCCCGGTCGATGGGGAGGCTAACGCGGGGCCTGGGGGCGTGATGCAGCCCGGCAGAGCCCCCCCGTCCGCTCGGCTCCCCCCCGCCGGAGAAGGCCGGGCCGGGACTACACCTCCCGTCATGCTCCGGGCGAGCGGCCCCGGCGCTTCCCACCATGCCGCTGGCCCCAGGTCGCCTCCGCTGATTGGCCGCCTTCAGCCGGGGGAGGGCGGGGTTGGCACGACAGGCGCTGATTGGTGGTCGCTCCCGGAAGGGCGGATCTGGCGGGCGGGGGGGCCGGGGCTGTCGGTCGCCATGGTGAGTGGAGTCGGGTGTGCCCCCCGGCCCGGCGGCCCCGGGGCTCCGCTGGAGGAGGCGGGCCGTTAACATGGGGGGGCTTTGGCTGAATGGTGGTCGGGAGCCAGCGTGAGGCCTCCTGGCTGCCCGGCGCCCGGGGGGGAGGCTGGGCCCCGGCCGCCTCCTGGGGCCTTTCCGGGTCAGCGCCGGTGCCGGCGGGGATCGATGCTTGGGAGGACCGGGCCGGAGCTGCGGGGGTGTGAACTGCGGCGGCCGGGCGGGAGCTCCGGCAGCGTTGCCCGCAGCGGGACCCGGCCGCTCTCCCTGCTGCCCTGGCGGGGGGGTTGTTTCTGGTGCAGAAGGTCTCCGCTCCCCTCCCCGTTTCAGACCCGCGGCGGTGCATTCGCGTGCCCTGGGGCTGAACAAACAGCGGGTGCCCATTAACTGTTCCCCAGCAGCCGCCGCAGCCTGCGGCTACCGCTCTCACGCTCTCTCCCTTTGCAGGCCACAGCAACAGACCAGGTGGTTGGATTCGGCTTGGTTGCCTTCAGCCTCGTTCTCTTTGTTTACTACACCCTCTGGATCATCATACTGGTACGGGTCTCGTCTGGCCGTTACAATCCCAGTCACTTCACACTCGGGTGTTAGCCTAGGCTTTGTTTAGGGTGCTGATGTGTCCGTGTGCCTGAAGGACTCTGCCTTGCCAGCTTCCTGGTTAAAATTTCAGGGCAGAGCTTACTCTCTTTGCTGGCGCAGCCCTTGCCCCTTCTGGGTGTGCAGGCCCTTGCCTGGGTGAGACCACGCTTCGATCGTGCGCCCTGCACTGCTGCTCTCACACAAGCTGACCCAGCCGGTGTAAGATCCGAGGCTCACTTGAGCTGTCAGCGAGAGCTGGAGCCTGGTCCCTCTGGAGGTTTTGTCGTTGATGTTCACATTTGCAGTTCTCCAGATTCCTGGTTCTGGTGGGAGATCATGGAGGGAAACACAAAAAGAGCTGACTCTTACCAAATCTGGAGCCTGGTAGGGAGGAGAAGGGTTTGGGGAATGCAGAGCACTGGAAAAGCGATTGCGAGCCTGGTAGTTTGCCCACTTCTAGTGATGCATCAGCTTGGGTCATTAGTGGTTTTCTTCCTGGAAAGAAAGGTCTCCTCATGAGCTTTCCAGTACAAGAGGCCTCGTTCAGCCCTGGGCTGATGTCTGAACTCCTGGCAGCTTCTCCCCTGCCCTCTGAGAGTTTTGAATTCCAGTCTTGCATCTGCTTACTCTGCTGTCTGATACGTGTTTATACACGTCTGTAGTCCCGGGAGCGCTTAGGTGTGCTCGCTGCCGGGTAGGAATCCTTACACTGCTCTCTAGTGTCTGAAGCCTTCCACTGGCCTCCGCAGAGGGATCCTGGTAGGATTGCCACGAAGCAGAGCCGGTATCAGCCGGTATCTTGTGCAGGGCAGAGTCCAGGGGTTTGCTGTGTTCAACGCCAAGCGGTCCAGCAGCTGTGCCCAGCCTGGCACCCTGGGGCTGCGAGACCTCTGTGCCGGCCTCGTGTCTGCCCAACGCTGAAGCGTTCACTGCCTGTCCCCTGTCACGTCCCTGCAGCTGTGGGCCGAGCCATGTGCGGGTCTGGGCGCCCTTTTTTTTTTTAAGCTATCTCCTCACGCCTGATATTTCCGTCCTGCTTTTGAAACCACGAGGCTGCAGGTGTCAGGGACTTGCCCGGGTGTTGTGCCCACCTGCTGACACCCCTCTCTGTCTCCTGCAGCCCTTCATCGACAGCGACCACGGGATCCACCGGTACTTCTTGCCTAGGGAGTACGCAGTTATCATCCCCGTGGTGGCTGGGCTGCTGTTACTGCTATTTATAGGTGAGTGTTATTTCTGTTGTTCTAATTAGAAGCTTCTAAATTAGGAAGAGAGAAGAGGGTTGCTAGGGGGTTAGCTAATGTGTGACACTTGTGACACGCTCTCTGTGGCTCCTGACACAGCTCAGTCTGGCATGGACTCTCGGGGCCTGTGTTTGTGTGTAACTTTGGCTGTTTGAGCCTCTGGACAGCGGAATTGTTTCTCGCTCGCTCTGCTGAGGTTCTGCTTCTCACTACAATGTATTTTAAAAGTGCCCATAATTAGAAGTTTTCTGGCTGAATCTGTTCTCTCTCTCACGGTAGGCGTCTTTGTAATGGTCGTGATGTGGAAGAGCAGGAAACCTGCCAAGAAATCAGACTGAAGGCCCAGCTGAGGGAGATGAGAAGGCGCCCACCCTGCGGCGGTGTAGCCAGGAAAAGACTTTGCCTGCAGCACCTCCTCCAGAGCGCTCAGCGCCGAGCTGGCTGCGCTCTCCCACGTTCCTTCCTGCGGAGACGAAGTCTTCTGTAGTTTACAACGTACTGACCAAAGGGAAGCAAAACTGACCTCTGGGGCTCATTGAGAGAGGGACCAGAGCTCTGGCTGTGAGGGACCTGCTCCCCAGCTGGGCTGCCTGTACCAGAGCTGGCTGGAAGAGCTGTCGGGGTCCAGCAGCTGTAACGGCCAGAGTGCGAGTCGAGCCCTGTCCACTGCTCGGCCTTTGAGTAATCATTCCCCTCTGCTCTTGCTGTGTGCAGTAGTTTGTTCCTTCTGGGGTTTTTTAAACGTTTACATACCGTTTGTGGGGGTTTATTAGTTTGGTTCAAGATGGAGAGGAAAGAAATGAGAGTGAGCTTGCAAAAGGCAGGCTTGCGTTCTCCATTTGCCTGCTGGGAGGACTAACCATGGTGCTGGTGGGCTCTTACCTTTCTGAAGAGGGACACCCATGAGGCCGGGCGTGCAGAGGGTGCAGGGACAGTGCCACTGCTGCTCTCTGCATCCCCCCCTGCGGTCGTCAAGCTGAGGGGGTGGCGAGGAGGTGCCCTGGGTCACAAGGAAGCATTCGGCTCCGCTGCTGACTGGTGTGGCTCACATCACTGCTGTCAGCCGCTGGCTGGGTTCCTGCTCCCGGACCAGGCTCCGCATGCCAGCTGGGCAGGTGCGGTGACACCCTGTCCTTCCCCCACGGCGTTTCCTCTCCTGGCAGCAGCTGCTGCCCTGAGGTTTGGTGTCACAGCAGCTCCCACAGACCACAGCGAGCAGGATCACCCTCAATAAAGGTCCCCAAGATCTCGATCCCTGTCCTCGGCCCATGCCAAGGGTGTGCCATGGGCCTGCTGGGATGGTTCCTGCTGCGTGGCCCTGGCAGTGCCTGACACTGTGCTGCGGAAGGTCCTGCCCTGGGCTCTCAGTGGGTCCTGTCTTGCCGGTGGGGACAAGCAGGGAAGCACTGGAGAGAACGTGGCTGGGCAAACCCAGCCTTCTGCTGGCCCTGCTGTGCTGGGTGCTGCTTTACCCTGCCTGGGGTAGCTCCAGCAAAAGGAAGGCAGATTTGGGGGCGCTCTGATCCTTCTCGCACATGCTGTGAACTTCCCCTACCAGCCAGCCATGTGTCCCATCACCTCCTGTCCTGCCAGGGGGTGATGCTGCTGGCGCAGCCTGGGTGCTGCGGGTCTTGGGCTGAACCTGGCTGCGGTTTAACCTGCTGCATGGCTGGAGCCGGCGGGGGGTCCAGAGGCTCGGCTCTGGCTGGAGGCTCATTTCCAGCTCCTGGGGAGGCTGCCTGGCTGTCCCGGGCTGCACACCCACCCTGCTCACCTCTCGCTGCGCCCTCCCTGAGGCCAGGTCCTCCATCCCCTTGTTTTCCCTTACCTGTGCCTTGCTGCTGCCACTGCTCCTGGTGAGGAATCCCCCACTCCCCAGCCCCTCGCCTGCTCAGCGCCGCCCCCCGCCTCACCCCGTGAAAGCGGGTTTGAGCTGGGACAGGGGGAGGTAAAAGGGGGAAAAATTCGTTCGTGTCTCTGAGCAGGTCCAGGTGTTCCCCTGCCCGGCAGTGTCCCTGTCACCTCCTCTTTCCTCCCAGTCAAAGCCTGTGGGAGACAGGGTTTGGACCAGTTTCAAGGTTGGTTGTCATAATTCTTTGTCAACAGTGGGAGAAAACAAAGTCCAGTACCCCTCCCTGGGCAGGCAGCAGGCGGGTCGCTCTGGGGATGTTTCCCACAGACGCTCTGCAGCTCGGGCCGAGCAGGAGAAGCTGTGGGTGACGGGTGGCCCGCCGGGGCCATCGGATGGGGACCCGGGGTGCCGAGAGACTGGCCTGCCCCTGCCCCATTTTGGATCATTTTGGTCCCTGAGCTGTTCCCACTGCTGCTGAGCGCGCCAGTGCCCGGCCTGGCTGGGAGCTACTGGTGCACGGAGGTGAGGAAGGGGCTTCGGGGGGGCGGCTGTAAGGGACCCCCGGGCTGGAGGGAAAGCGGAGAGGGCAGAGCAGGAGGTGCGGAGAGAAACGGGTCCCGGGGTCGGTCCCAGGACATAGGGGATGAGTACC
Organism: Himantopus leucocephalus; assembly: GCA_003993805.1. Lineage (NCBI taxonomy): Eukaryota > Metazoa > Chordata > Aves > Charadriiformes > Recurvirostridae > Himantopus > Himantopus leucocephalus. The sequence continues at coordinate 5,390,705 of RSEF01000017.1, forward strand.
GGGGCCGGTCCCGGAGCCGCGGGCCGCGCTGAGCTGCGGGCGCGTCCCCCGAGGAGCCGGGGGCGGGCGGGGGCGGTCCCGGTCCCGGCAGTGCCCGCTCGGCTCCGCTCCGCTCCGCCCCGCCGCGGCCCCGCCAGCCCCAGCCCGGTGCCGCCCGGCCGGGATGCGGGACCCGGTGGTGGCGGCGGCCCCGGGGACCGGGGAGCGACGCCGCCGCGGGGGCTCCCGGCGCGGTGAGTGGGACCGGTACCGGGCACCGGGGGCGCCTT
>RSEF01000017.1:5394957-5406344 GCA_003993805.1 Himantopus leucocephalus
CCCTATGTTTTCCCCTTGACTCCCTCCCCTCTGTCTGTCCCCCACGTCCGTCCAGCCCCCCACGTGCCCCACGTCCCCATGGTCCCTGCCAGCTACTTGGCTCTGTCCCCAGCCCCGGGGATCGCCGGGTGCTGGAGGAGTTGAAATTTCAGCCGGCTGTAATCAGGAGATGGGAAAGTGGCCCTGGAGTGTCTTGGCTTTATTTTTAGGTCTGCCTCCCCCCGGCAGCATCGCACCCCGGCATTGCCCCGTGCTGCAGCTGGGACAGATCCTGCAGGTGGTGAGGGACCCTGTGCCTGGGTGCTCGGCAGGGGACAGGGCAGTTAGTGCCACCTGCACGTCGGCCACCAGGCCCAGGGACTGATGCTGGGGTTCAGGGGACTGCCAGGGGTTGCGCCAGGCGCTTGAGGTGGCCAAGCTGAGCCTCCCGCAGCTCCTATTAGCCTGCCGGGGTGACGAGCCAGCCGTGGGGATGGATGTGGACAGTGACTGTCTCCGGGACACCACGCGGCAGTGGGATTCCAGCCCTGTGGCCATGGTGCCATGGGGTCTTTGTGCTCAGCCATGTCCAGCCCGGCCATCCCGACCCACCCAGGTGACGAGGACGAGGGGGACACGTGGCTGCTTCCCACCTTGCCTTTATCCCCTGGGGGCCTGGGGTGGGTCCCTTCCATCCCTGGGGACACCTGCCCTGGATCTTGTTCCCCTGGGGACACCTCACTCCCCAACATGCTTTCTGGCTTTTGGTAATTATTTGTTTTCTTTCTCTCCCCCAGAAAAACTCAAGCACCACAAAATCATCTTCGTGGTGGGTAAGTTGGTGTCTGGATCCTGCTGTTGGTGGGGTCAAGGCCACAGCACAGCCCCGTCCCCCTGTGCCTCCAGGTTGGGGGGCTGCGGGGAGCAGCCAGTGTCCAGGGCTGGGGCTGGAGGCTGAGGCTGTGGGACCTCTGCTGTCCCCAGGTGCTGTGGGATGGCCGTGGCTCCAGCCCGGCTCCTTGAGGCCATGGTGGGGTGTGCTGGGACCAGGAGGGCACCTCTGGCCGGGCATGGGGTGGCAGCGTCTGGAGTGATATGACAGTAAACACCTGGGCAGTGACATCCTGGGTGCCATCGGGCAGTGATGTCCTGGGTGCTGATGAGGTCAAGATACCCTGGGTGCCATTGACACAGTGATGTCCAGGTGCTGATGGGGTGGTGGTGGTGTCCTGGATGCCATCAGAGTGGTGGTGCCCGTGTGCCAGTGGCCAGCAGCCCATGCCACCCCCAAGGACCTGCCATCCCCCAGCCCACCCCAGGAGCAGCCCTTCCCATCCTTCTGGCGCTGGGCTTGGGGACGCCGACCCCCATCCTGTTGGGCTCTGGGGACTCCTGCAGGTCTGTGCTGCTGCTTCCATGTACCCCGCCAGCTCCGTACCCATGGCCTGGGGCACGTGTGGCCCCTGTGTGACTTGCAGGTGGCCCCGGCTCAGGGAAGGGGACCCAGTGTGAGAAGATCGTGCAGAAATATGGCTACACCCACCTCTCCACGGGGGACCTGCTGCGGGCGGAGGTCAGCTCAGGCTCGGAGCGGGGCAAGAAGCTGCAGGCCATCATGGAGAAGGGCGAGCTGGTGCCTCTGGTGAGCGCACGTGGGCCACCGGCTGTGACACGGTGGGGCATGCAGGCAGGGGTGGCTGTGGGGACTCCAGATACCACGGTGACAGTTGGCACGTGTCCCGGGGACATCTCCATTCCTGCCACCCCGGGGGTGATTTGCAGCAGGGGTTGGGGGCGGTGGGTGCTGAGGGGGGTCGTGTTGTCCCAGGTCAGCCCTGGCAGCTCTGTCTCCCCCTCACCAGGACACGGTGCTGGACATGCTGCGGGATGCCATGATGGCTAAAGCAGACGTGTCCAAGGGCTTCCTCATCGACGGCTACCCCCGCGAGGTGAAGCAGGGAGAGGAGTTTGAGAAGAAGGTGAGGGCTCGTGCCGTGCCGTGCCATGCTGTGCTGTGCCACCCACCATCCAGGCAGAGGGGCTTCATCCAGCAGCAGACTGGCCCCCCATCCCGGTGAAAATCCCGTCTCAGCAGGGTCTAAACTGGGCACTGTCCCAGCCAGCAGGTCCCCCTCCTCGGGGACAGCCTGCGCCCAGGGTGCAGTGGCGGGGGGACATCTCTCCAGGATGTCCTCAGGCTGACAGAGGATGACTGCAGTGCTGGCGTGATGGTGATGGCAGAGAGCTTGGCTGCAGTGTCCCTCTGCCTTCCTCCGCATGGGTCTGCGGGCCAGCGAGACACGTTCCGGTGTCCCCGTGGCCCCCAGAGCCACGCTGACAGAGGCAGAGGATGATGTGGGGACATCTGTGACCCCTATGCCCACTGCCACCATATCCCCAAACCAAACCAGACCCTCGGCATGGTGACAACCATGTTCCCCCTTCCCCCAGATCGCCCCCCCCACGCTGCTGCTCTACGTGGACGCGGGGAAGGAGACGATGGTGAAACGCCTGCTGAAGCGAGGCGAGACCAGCGGGCGGGTAGATGACAACGAGGAGACCATCAAGAAGCGTTTGGAGACCTACTACAAGGCCACTGAGCCCGTCATTGCCTTCTACAAGAGCAGAGGCATCGTCCGCCAGGTAAGCATCCTTCAGCCCCACGGCTCGGGGAGCACGCGGTCCTAGGGCAGGGGAAGTGATGGATGGGGATGATGAGGGAAGGGGGAAAAACTCAATCCTGGCTCCTTTGGGGTGAGCTGGACCCCGTGGAGCCAGCTGGACCCCCTCCAAGGATGGCCCTGCACTCCTTTGCCCTAAATTGGCCCCGATCTCTCCACCCACGGCCAAAATCCATCCCTGGAAGAGCTCCAGTCACGCCGTCCCCTCGGGTGACCCCTCCCAGCTAACCCCTCTGCACCCAGCTCAACGCCGAGGGCTCCGTGGAGGAGGTTTTCCAGCAGGTCTGCACCCACCTCGACAGCCTGTAGCCGACCCCCGGCCCCGCTCCCCCCGGGCGCGCTCCGGCAGAGACAGCGGAAGCGGCTTTATCCTGTTTTCGTGGACGGAGCCGCGCGGAGGAAATTTCAAGGACATTGTGTTTGGCTCTTTCCCGTCTCTCCCCAGTAAAGTTCACTTTAATGAGCCCAGACTTTATCTTTTTCTTCTGTCGCAGGAAATGAGTTTTTCTTTCCAGAGATTTTTTTTTTCTCCCCCCTGTCCCCCCCCAGCCCCTCTGGAGCTGATTAAGGGCAGGAAGCGGGTGTTTATCCCACCGGGGCAGCGGGATGCTGCGCTCGGAGGAAGGGAGGGAGCATCCCAGCCTCTCGCCCCAGCTTCCCAATCCGTGGGCTGCGGGGAGTCTGCGGCCGCATCCTTCAGCCCGTCCCGCTCGCCCTGATCCCGTCCCGCTTGCTGAACCCCCCCTGTGCTCTGGGTGTGTGTCCCTGGAGACACGGGCAGCATCTGAGCTGTATCCTGCACATGTATCCCCTCCCGACGGCTGTCCCGCAGGCTGTGGGGTCTGGGGAAGGATGGATTCGGACCCCCCTGTCACCCCAGCTGTGCCAGGATGGGGATTTCCACCACTATCACACCTTGGCATCTCCTTGTTTCTTTTGGGGGGTACGTGGTGGCTGGAACGTGGTGTTTCGGAGTGGCACAGTGCCCTGGAGTGGGGTGTTCCCTGCCCCCCTGTGCCATTGGTGCCACCTCTCAGGCCGGAGTGCAGTCCTGTCTGGGGATCAAGGGACATGCTGGGGGCACCCAGCTGAGGCTGGCCACCAGGCTGGGTGTCCCTCTGGGTGGGGATCTTTACGGGGGGTGAGTCGCAGGGCCCCGGCAGACAGGAATTTGGGGGTGCTGGTGTGGGGGACAGGGATTTGGAGGTTCCCCAGCACCCCCAGAGCTGCCCAGGCATGACGCCACAGCAGAGGGGCTGCGGCAGCGTTTGAGGCTGGGCTTCAGCCAGGCACAGGGAGAGCAGGAGGCAGCAGAGCCCCGACCCCGGCAGGGCCTCCCACCGCTCGCTTTTGGGCTGCTGGGAGCTGGGCACAGAGCCAGGGGTCTGGGGGGGGGTGTGGGGGGGCAGCAGTGCCCGGGGCAGCCGAGGTCACGGCGACGGAGCGGAGGAAGGAAGCGAGCAGGGAAAAAACAAAAATCCCCAAGAAGAAAACCCAAACCCGCCAGGCTCCGACGTCAGCCCCGTGCCCAGGGGCCGAAGGAGCCACCGGCAGAGCCCGGGGCACTGCAGGGAGGCAGCCGGCGGCCGGGCGGGAAGGATGCGTCTGTCCGGCCGGGGCTGGGATGCTGCCAGCACAACTGAACTGGGGCTGGGGCTGGCAGGCGCCCACCTCATGCCGGTGGGGACGAGGGGATATGAGGGACAGGCAGTTTGGGATGCTACGGCCAAAATCCATGCAGCAGCGAGCAGGATGACTGATTTCCCATGTGCTTCCATCCCTGTTTGGGTGTGCGGCGAGGGTGCCTCAGTTTCCCCAGGTGGTGTGCAGGGTGGTGGGGGCTGGGAGGGGGGACACCACGGTGCCCAGCAGGCCCAGGCACCCTGCCCTCCTCCCCAGCACGGCCCCTGGGTGCTTGGTGATGGCGTTTTGGATGCTTTTGCTCTGGCTGGAAAGCCCGAGACCCCCCCATAAGCTGCAGCAGGGGGAAGATGCTGTGCTGGGGCTGAATGGGGCGCATGGGGCTGCACATGCGGCCACCACACAGTGAGAGCCACCCTCCCCTCTGTCACCCTCCAGCCACCGCCATCCTGAGGGCCTCTTGCTCATCGCCCTGCGGTGTCACTGTGGGGAGAGGGGTGCAGGAGGGCAGGGGTGGCTGTGCCTGGTCCTGGTCCCCATCCCTGTCCCCATCGCTGGGCGAGCACCCGTCCCCGCGGTCCCCAGGAGATGGCAGTGCTCTGTCATGGGAGATGTCTGCTGCTCACCCCAGGGTCACGCACATCTCCGGGGACATCCTGGCTGGTTGGGACAGGCCTCGCTGGCTTCGCTGATGGGTCCCCATACTGTCCCCTTGCCCGCGGCCACGTCTCGGGATGGAGACCACCCCTGGGGTCCTGCACCCACCCCCAGCACGGGGGTCATGGCTCCCAGCCCCACCATTAGCTGTGTGAGGGCTCTCACCCCGGGCAGCAGTGGCTGGCACGTGTAGGAGGAATGGGGCAGGGGTGCAGAAGCGGCTCCCTGGGTGCCCCCAGCCATCCCCGTGGCTCCCACCTCAGCAATGCTCCGCTGTGACCCCCTCGCCCAGGCAGCCCAGTCCCGGGGGACCTTCTAACCCCAAACCCTCCTGCCCAGGCAGGGATGTCCAGGCAGCCCAAGGGTCCAGGCAAGGCAGGCAGCGGTGCTGGGGGGCCCTCCGTCTGCCCCATGGCCCCGGAGTGCGCATCCAGGGCCATGGGGCAGTTACCAGCCTGGGACATGGTGACCCTGCTGGGGTGCTGGCTGTGGGCTGAGTGTCGGGGTGCCGTGGGGCAGCCCCTCTCCCCATTGCCATGGGGCATCCCCTCCTCACTGTGGGGGTCGGGCTGCAGCAGTGTTCGTGGGCACATTTAGGGGACAGAGAGGGCACATCCCACCCGGGCACTTCCAAACCCCTGTGTCCCACCCCTCCACTCACCAGTGGCCACCCCAGGACGTGTCCCTGGGGACACCCACCCCGGCTGCCAGTGGCCACCAACCCCCCCCCACCCCAAGTGCTCGGGGCACTTCCAGCGCACCCCTCCAGAGGTGACGCTGTGGGGAAACTGAGGCACGGCGACTCCCGGGGGGGAGGGAGCCGGTGTCCCCCCTCCCTTTCCCTTCNCCCCCCCCCCCCCCTCCTCCGCCGCCGGCACGGCCCCAGCGCCGCCAGCGGCATTTCCTCCCGGCGCGGAGCCGCGCCGCCCGCGGACCCTCCTCCGAAGGGAGTCGGTTTCCTGCCGCCGCCGCCGCCCGGCACTCGGCGCTGGGTCCCGGGGAGGACCGCAGGCGGACATGGGTCCCCGCGCCGCCCCGCTCCTGCCGCTGCTGCTGGCTCTGCTCGGCCACCCGGGTGAGTGGGGCTGGGGAGGGGAAGGGAGGGAGGGGACACCCCCGGGATGGGACCCCCTGGACGGGACCCCCGGGATGGGACCGGCTGCGGGACCCACCGGTGACTCCGTCCCGGAGCAGCCTGCGCCGGAGGGGGGTCCAGCTCCCTTGGGGGCAGCGCGTCTGTGGCCGAAGGGGTCCCGGCTGTGCTGGCGCAGGCACTGTCACCCCTGGGAACCCCCCGGGAGAGCAAGTTTTGGGGGGCAGCCCCAGAGGTGGGGAGGGATAACCCCCCCCCAGCCCTGGAGGGGGACACACACAGCACAGCCCTGCCACTCCCCGGGGACCCCCGAAATCCAGGCTGCGTCACTGGCACTCGGGAAGTGTCGAAGGCGCCGTTGCTGTGCCCCGGCAGAGGCAACGGCAGCCGGGGGGTCTGGGGCAGGTTCCGTGGCCTCCCAGCACCACGGAGTATGGGGGATCGACCGGGAATCAGGGTGAGGAATGGGAAAAACCCCGTAAAGCCCCATGTCGGCCCTGGGGACGGGGCTGGGGACTCATCTGCCTCCGGAGCATTCGGGGAAGCACTAAAGCCACCCCAAGGTCCCTGCAAAGCCACAAAGGGAATTTCAAGGGGGGACAGGCATGGGGACACCTGTGCCGGATGGAGGGCAGGGAGCTGGGGGACCTGGGGATGAGACCCACCGGCAGAGGGAAAGGGAACTGGGAAGGCAGCGGCAGCCTGGGGACACTGAGGCCGGTGGCACAGCCTGTCCTGGCTGGGTCAGTCCCTCCAGGCCACCACGGGGGCCAGCGCCGGTGGGTGCTGCTGGGGTGTCCCCGCTGCCAGTCTCTGCGCCCCCTCCCTGCCTGCTGTCACCCCCTGGTCACTGCCCAGTAGCTGTGCCAGGCGGTCCCTCTCCAGGGAGGCTGTGCTGTATGGGTCATGTCCCCTGTAGCTGTGCGGTACAGTCCTCATCCTATACAGCTGCGCCATAAGGTTGATGTCCCCTGTAGCTGTGCCATACAGTCCCTGTCCTGTGGCTGTGCCATGCAGTCCCCATCCTATGTAGATGTACAGTAAGTTCTGTGTCCTCTGTAGCTGTGCGGTACAGTCACCATCTTATAGCTGTGCCATAAGGTCCGTGTCCCCCGTAGCTGCGCCGTGCAGTCCCCGTCCTATGGCTGTGCAGTGCGCTCCCCATCCTACTTAGATGTGCAATAAGGTCTGTGTCCTATGTAGCTGTGCCATACAGTCCCCATCCTATAGCCATGCCATGTGATCCGCATCTTATGTAGTTGTGCCGCAGAGGTCTTGTCCTCCCTATCTGTGATGTATAGTCCCTATACCGTGTAGCTGTGCCATCTGATCCCCATCCTACACAGCTGTGCAAAGCTGTCTCTGTCCTACGTAGCCGTGCCATACCGTCTGTGTCCTTTGTATTTGTCCCATACAGTCTCCATCCTATAAGGCTGTGCCATACAGTCCCTGCACTAACGTGGCTGTGCTATATGGGCTAAGTCCTATGTAACTATGCCATATGGTCCCCATCCTGACTAGCTGTGCCATATGGTCCCTGTCCTATTTAGCTGTGTAATGCAGTCCTTGTCCTAACTGTGCTATATGGTTCCTAGCTTATGTAGCTGTGCCATATGCTCCCTGTCCTACGTAACTGAGCTATACAGTCCCTGTCGTATATGACTGTGCCTGTATGGTCCCTGTCCTGTGTAGCTGTTCCGTATAGACCATGTCCTATTCATCTATGCCATACCATTCCCAACCTATGCAGCTGTGCTATGTGGTCCTCATCCTATGTGACTGTGCCATATCACCCCTATCCTGTGCAGCCGTGCCATATGGTCCCTATCCTGTGTAGCTGTGCTATGTGGTCTCCGTCCTGCGTAGCTGTGCCATATGGTCCCTGTCCTGCCTAGCTGTCCCTGTCCAGCTGCTGCCTCTCCCCTGCGGGGACCCGTGGGGCTGGGGGTGCCCACGGCAGGTACAGTGCCACGGGGCCTCATGGACACAGCAGGCTTCCGAAGGTGGGGGACTTTTTGCCCCTCATCCCGGCAGGGACCAGTGCTGCTCCCTGCGGGGCAAACACCATGCTGGATCATCCCTTCCCGTCCCTGGGGACAGGCTGCTCAGCGCCCAGTTGACTTTAAGAGAGGGGCAGGAATGATGTGATCTGCATCAGCCCCAAAGCCTGGTCCCATCCACCCCGTCATCTGAGCCCCGATGACACCTCCGCATGGTCCAACAGCCAGCAGTGGCTCGGGAGGAATCTGTGTGTGACAACCTCCACTCCCGAGTTTGCAGCACTGGATCCATCCCCGTTCCTGACCTGGCCTGAGACCGGCCAGCTCGTTACACAAGTGCCAAGGCGGCACAGCCGGATGCCGGGATGCCGGAGTGGCGCTGCCTGTCCCATGGGGCACCCTGGGTTGCTGGAGCCACCCCAGCCCTGCACCCCCCATCCCAGCACCTCTGGGCGTTGCTGTTCACCCAGGGCCTTTGATCTGCTCCCAAAAAACCACGCATTGTCCTCCCCAGCCCCCGACCCGCCAGGGAGATGTGGCGACACCTTCCCTGCCCCCTAGTCTCAGCCACGCCGGAGTGAAGGAGAGGGCGGGCGGCTGGAAAAACATAAAGTGGATTTTCTTTCTTTCTTCCTTTTTATTTTTTTTCCCTTTCCCGGAGTACAAAAATAACAGTGCCCTTATCTGATCGCCCCGGCGGCCCAGCTGAGACCCCTTATCTGATCCTGACATAATGCTGGAGCCCGCTGCCTTCCCCAGGGACTGACGGTGCCCGGCTGGCACCGTACCCCATATCCCCTCTGCTGGCATCCCTGCCCTGTGCCGGGGGCGAGCCCTGCCGCGGCCCCCCAGCCCTGCCCACCCACCCTGTGAGGTGCTGCCTGAGGTGTGATGAGCTGCCTGTCCTCTGCTCGGCCGTGCCGGGGACCGCATGGCCGTGCCCGGTGCCGTCGGGGCAGGAGCAGAGGGGAAGAGGGACGCAGCCTGTGGCGCCCAGATAAGCAGCTGTTTATCTTCCTCCTGATGCTGCCGGCCACACGGCCGCCGCGCCGGGGGGAGGAAGCATCGGACAATAGGTGGGCCCGTGGCAGCGTCACCGGGGGGGTCTGCGCTGTGACCCCGCCGCCACGGCCGTGCCGCCCCGACAGAGAGACACGGGCTGGGGACGCTGTGATGGACATGACATGACACGGGTGGCCCTTTGCTGGCTGCTGCATCCCAAAGTTTCGGCGCCTGGAGCATCGCACCCTCTGGCCCCGGTCCAGGCAGGGGTGGCTGGGTGGCCCCTGGCACGGTGGTTGGAGCCACCGGGGATGGGAAAGGATGGGACGGGAGGGGATGGAGCTCAGTGGCCACCTCCAAGCCAAACACAGTGCCCCAGACACTGTGTGCCCATGGAGAGCCCCCAGCTGTGGCGTGGGGCTCCATCCTGCCTAGCCCCCTGCAAAGGGGCACCCATGGGTGCAAGCAGGTCCCCTCAACATCTCCCAGCACAGGGGCCAGCTTGAGGACAGCCCGGCCGCAGCAGGGCTGCCCAGGGCAGGGGAAATGGCCGAGGCAAACGGGGATTTACAGGATCAGGCCTTCAAACGGCTGTTTGCACTCAGGATTTCCCTTGGCAGCCGCCCCCGGCCCCGCTCGCTCGTGCGCCGCGCAAGGGGGTTCGGGATGGGGCGAAGCTCACGCCTCGGCGCCCGCGGAGGATGAGCTTTACAGCCATTTCCATACCTGAGCTTCCCGCTTTCCTGCGGCACGGGGGATGCGGGGGGGCTTCCGCCGCCGCCCGAGCGTTCAGGGCAGCCGGGTGCGAGTTTTGGCACGCGGCAGTGCCGAGCAGGGACAGCGGATTTTTCCAGCCCGGATCCGAGGGTCATTAACGTGATTGCGCCAAGGGGCCGGCAGCGGCAGACGAGCCCCGAGCAAACACGTAGCAGATGGTCCCGCAGGCACTGTGCCGGCGGCGGGACGGCGGTGACGCTGTGCTGGGGGTGCGGGGGCAGCACCAGGGCTGGCGTTTCAATGCAGCCCCCTCTCATATCGCATCCCCCGGCATGTCGTGTCACCCCACGTTCCCTGTCCCCACATCCGTGCAGGAGGGACTGACGGTCTCTTATTTTCCACCCAGACCCCGGGAGAGCCGAGGGATGTGACTTGCAGCCGGTGACAGAGGAGCCACCCATCACCCTGTCCTACACCACCAGCACAGTACCGCGGGGCTGCGTCAGCAGCGGCTCCGTGGGCAGCAGCCGTGAAGTTCACATCCTCAGCATCGAGTGGTCCAAGGTGAGCGAACGGGGTCCTGGTGCGTCACCCCANTCACCCCGGCACTGTCACCCCAGCACTGTCACCCTGGCACTGTCCCTGCCGAGCAGGGCATCCCGGCTGTCAAACTGAGGTGCAGCGAGCGGACCCAGGTTAACCTTTTCCATGGTGCCCTTGCTGAGCTTCCCCTCCCAGCGCAGCCGCTGGTGTCTGTGGCCCCAACAGGGATTTAAAGTCTTTAGAGGCAACTTCTCCAACAGCCCACGCTGCCGGGGCTGTCCCTGCGCTGGACGTCCCAGGAACCCCTGTTTCCCTGGGGAGGTGGCCTGGTCCCGATTCAGGAGCAGGGCAGAGCCACAGGCACCCGATGGGGACCATGCCAGGGCGGGATGGAAGAAGGGAAGGAGGGATGGAAGGAGGGATGGCAGGAGGGACAGAGGGAAGGATGGAGGGAAATGCATCACTTGAAGGCAGCCAAGCGAGCGGAAACCTGGTCGCCAGCGTTTGCACGGCCTGCCGAGGGGCGATAACCACGTTGTGGGTGCCCCAGGGCGCAGAGCAGCGGCGGGGCTGGGGCTCCATCCCCGGCTGGCACTGCGGCTGGCTTGCACTGGTGAGTGGGTTTACACTGGTGCATGGATTTGCACCAGCACGTGAGTGTGCACCGGCTCATGGGTTTGCACAGCTCCTCTCGCGCTGGCTGGGCCCCAGCACACCCAGCACCCGATTTTGGCCCGGCTCTGGGCCACCCGGCGCCACGTTTCCTCCCCCCGCCACCTCCCACCTCTCCCAGTTCTGCTTTTCGGGGGGAGGCGGGGGCCGGGCGGGGAGCCACTGGGGAGGGTGGGATTTGCAAGGGCCCCTCTGCCCCAGCCTGGTGCGACCTGTCCCTGGCACCCAAGTGTCGGGGCCGGGGGTGCCCTGGGGTTGTCACCGGCGGCGGCGGGAGACACACATTGATGTCACGGCTGGGGCACCCAGCCCTGCGGCATGCAGGGGGAGCCGGGCAGGGATGCAGCTCCACTTATAGAAGAATTACTGGAAGCCGCTTTCTATAAGCAGATCCCCACGATG
>RSEF01000017.1:5406423-5459044 GCA_003993805.1 Himantopus leucocephalus
AAAAAGAAAAAGAAAAAAATAACCTGAAAGGCGGCGGCAGGGCAGCGGCGAGGCTCCCGCCGCTCGCGCAGCCAAACAATGGAAAGTCGCAAAACACACGGCAGGAAAAACAGCTGCCGGCTCCTCCCCGACACCCGGGGCCACCCGGGGTCCCCGGCCACCCACGCTTGCCACAGGGCCACCACCAGGCCAGGATGCCCACGGCTCCATCCCACCGGCCCCGTGCCCGGCACTGGCGGCTGCCTCCACCCCCCTGGCCCCCGGCTGGTTTTCCCTGCCCGCCGCCTGGCTCAGTGCTTTGCAAGCGGTGATTCAGGCGGTGGTTGCCAAACTTTGTGCCTGGTGTTTCAGCTTCCCCATCCGGATTTCCAGCTGGAGGCTGCCGGGCAGTGCCGGCCATGGGGAGCAGTGTGCGCCACCGCTGTGCCCCCGGCATCCCTGTGCACCGGTACAGCCGGTCCCGAGCCTGGAGAGGCTGCACAGTGCTGGGACCGGCCTGGGAAACCCGCAGGGGGATGTTGCGGTGCCTGGGGTGGAGATGCTCCAGTCTTCAGTGGGGGGACACCCTGGTGCCTATGGTGGGCACTCCAGTGCCTGGGGTGGGGATGCCCTGACCCCAGCGTGGGGATGCTCCAGTCCCCAGTGTGAGGATGCTGTAGTTCCTGGTGTAGGTACACCCCAGTCCACTGTGGGGCGACACACTGGTGCCCAGTACAGAGACTACCCAGTCCCTGACGCAAGGATGCCCCAGTCCCCAGTGCCCTGCACCCCAGGATAGGGAATGCTCCCGTCCCCAGGGTGGGAATGCCCTGGTCCCTTGCTCGGGGCAGCTGGGGGGTGTTTACCCTCAGCATTGTGAGTACACATCCATGTGGCATCTCTGCATCCCCCAACCTGCTCCCTAAACCCAGCCACGGCTGCTTCCTGCGTGGTGCGTGCTTGGAGCGAGCCCAAGGGCTCTCCCTGCTGCCTCCATCTCTGGGTGGCAGGTGGGGCAGCCAGGTAGGTGACAGCAATTGGGGCTTGGTGACCGCGGTGGTGATGCTCTCCCTTTCTCCCCCCCGCAGGCTTCTGCCTTCCCACTGAAGGTGTCTGTCACACCACAAGCTGGTGGCTGCACCCGGCCAGCGGTGCTTGTCCTCCTGTGCGCCCGCTGCTCGGCCATCGTCACCTCCTCGTGCCCAGACCTGCTCATCTGCACTGTGAGTGCCACAGCCCCGTGCCGGGAGCAACCCCAGGGGCAGCAGGACTGGGGCCATCCTTGGAGATATTTGTGGGGTGTCCCTGGAGGAGACTGGCCCTCCATCCTCGGAGACGATGCTCACGGTGCCCCGGGGAGGAGGGGACACGCCTGGCCACTGCCGGCAGCGCTGAGCAAGGGGCTGGCTGGGCAGGGAATGACGCACAGTGCTGGAAAAAGCTCCTGTTTCCTCCGGCCGGCGGGAGGAAGGTCAGGGATGGGGTTTGGCTCCAGCGAGCTGAGCCGGGGCCGGGCGCTTTGTTAGCAAAATAAACCTCCTGCTTTGTTTGCAGCTAATAATAAAGTGGGCTGAGCTCTCCGCGTGCCGCTGGCCGCCAACGCCAGTCTGTGGCCCAAAAAACCCCCATTCATCCAGGGTCACCCCCAGCCACGATGGAGCCGGGGCTCCGGGGATGCCTGCCTGGCTTAGCTTTACAGACGCATCCTCCATGGCAGGGGAAAGGCTTTCCATGCTTTCCCCACACCAGCCTGAGCCGGCGGGGGGGATGTGCCTTTTCCCCCAACCCTGGCTCAGGCTGCTGCTCGCCCTGCAGGACGCACACCTCAGCCTGGGGACCACTGTGGCACTGGGACCTGAGCCGCCCGCAGCCATGGGCGAAGTGCAGTTGCTGGCCTGGGCTCAGGACACCTATGGGGGCATCACATCCTACAGCAAGCTCCGGGACCCCCGGTGGGTCCAGCTCCGCCTGGGAGAAGGTGCGTGGGGCCATGGGCTGGCACTGGGGGGACAGGGTGGAGCAGTGATGCTCTCCCTGTTCCCAAAGGGTGACAACCCGCCATGAAGAAGCACAGTTCCAGGGGAGATGCTATGGGGACCGATGCTACCTGGCCTGGAGCATCAGGGCTGGCCCCAGGCATCTCCCCACCACGGAGTCTGGTTTAGCTTTGGTGACCCCCGTGCCTCCACAGACACCGGCAGCCCCCAGGACTGTGTCCCCCAGGAGCACTTCGATGCCATGCCACACCTCGAGACCGAGGTCTTCTTCCACGGGGTGAAGGGCTGCTCACGTGGGGATGCCCAGAGCACCAAGGCTGCCCACATCATCCGCCTGCAGCCCGAGCCCAGGTACGGTACGGTGCAGGTGGTGGGACCCCTAGGGTGGTGGGACATGTGGTGGGACATGCTTGAAGATGCTTGGGAAGGTATTGGGGTGTCTCATAGGCAGAGCCCCCCCCCACATCCCAAGGTGGGCTATGAGATCTGCTGGTGCCAGAGGCTGATGCTGGCAGCGGGGGGTGTCTCATGGTTTTGCAGCTTCCCCGTCGCAGAGGTGAACCTGTCCCTGAGCTGTCCTGAGAGAGCCGTGAGCAACCAGATCCTCATCCTGCAGAGCCGGGCCAACCTCACCTGGTCCCTCTCTGTCAACAACTGCCATATCCAGTTCCTGGTAGGGCTCAGCGGGATGTGTGCCTCCTGACCCCTGCCAAGGGGGCTGGTGGCATGGGGGGGGTGGCAGGAGGGCACCTGGGGACATTGGGCACGGGGAGGTGGCAGCACCCTCGCTGCAAGCCCTCCTAATGGGGACGAACCCAAAAGCCGTCCCTGCCTTGAGCATCCCCAGCTGTGCCTGTCCCCGCTCAGCGTCCCCCGGCTCTATCCCCACCTCACCGTAGGTCTCTGGGAACTACAAGATTGCACCCATCTCCTCGCTGCTGCTTCCCGGGAAGCTCCTGCCCGACACGGAGAGGGGCCTCATCGCCAAAGCCTTCGAGAAGAACTACAGCGTCATCGCCTCCTACTCCACCATCCCCACCAGCGCCCGTGTCAGCCTGGAGATCCATGAGCACGGTGAGGCCCCTGGGGCTGGGCAGGATGAGGGGGAGGTCCCGCTGCCCCCACTAAGTCTCCCCATCTCCCCGTCCCGCAGAGGCAGTCAGGAGGGTGCCTGCAACGACGAACCCCCCGGCCCCCACTGTCGACTCGCTGCCCAACGTGCTGCTGCTCATGCTCCAGCCCTGGAAGTGCACGGATGAAACCATGGAGATTGTCATCGCCAGGTCCCACCTGGAGGTGAGGAGAGGGCAGGAGGGGGAATCCCAATACCTGCCAGCATCACCCAGGGGAGGTCGCATCCTGCTCTGCGTGCTCAGGGTGAATGGCACGGGGCTGTTGCCAGCTGGTGGGTGACCACTGGGTGCTTTTCTCCCAGCCCATTAAGGATGTGGTGAACATCACCCTGCGGGACATCAGCTGCCAGGCAGAGAAAAACGCCACTCACTTCATGCTGAAAACCCCCCTCAGCCACTGCGGCACCTCGCTGGAGGGCAAGGGCCACGCCAACAACGAGGTGAGGCAGGGGGCTGGCTGGGGGGGCTGCTCCCAGCCCCGCTGATGCCCACTGGGGGCTTCTCCACTGTGACCTCCTCGCTTTTGCATGGCTGGGAACATCCCGCTGCAGCCCAGAGCTGAGCCCTGCCGCTGCACCCGGGTGCTGGCAGAGATGGGTGTGGGACCTCCCCCCCGAGGTGGGACACTGTCCCCTATCTCATCCCAGAGTGGGACCCCTCCACCCCATCCCATCCCATCCCATCCCATCCCATCCCATCCCAGTGGGGACAGTAGACCCCTGGCAGTGGGGACCACTTGGCTGACTCAACCTTCCCCACTTTCTCGTAGCTCATCCTCAACCTGGCCAAGGGCGCAGCGCTCCGGAGCGTGCGGGTAAGAGCCAGGTTTCCCAGTGGGTCCAGGGTGGGACCGTGGGAGAATGGTGCCAGTGCCACTGCTGGCTGTGTGCTGGGTACCGGGGTTGGGGGCGTGGGGGGGGGGCCTCAGCACCGTCCCCGCTTGCAGGTGGCCTTCCAGTGCAAGATCCCACGGGAGCTCTTCCTGCGCCTCTTCCCCACTGCTGCCTTTGAGGCACCGCAGATGGAGCTGGAGGTCAACAAGGAGGCCTTCGTGCAGGTACCACCACCGGCTCAGTGCCCAGGCTGAGGGCTGGGGAGAGGGGGGT
Organism: Himantopus leucocephalus; assembly: GCA_003993805.1. NCBI lineage: Eukaryota > Metazoa > Chordata > Aves > Charadriiformes > Recurvirostridae > Himantopus > Himantopus leucocephalus. Next base: position 5,410,639 of record RSEF01000017.1, read on the forward strand.
CCGGCCATCCCTGGGCCAGCGTCCCTGATGGCATGTCCCCCCTGTCCCCGTGGCAGGCATCCATGCGGTGGGAGGATCACCCGGCCGACTTGCAGCTGAAGGAGTGCTGGCTGGTGGCACCGGGGCGGGAGCCGGTGCTGCTGGTGCAGGGTGGAGAGGCACGTGGCGCGGGGGTGGTCGTTCTGGAGGCCCCCCCAACGGGCCACGGGAGGAAGGTCTGGCGCTTCCGCTTCACCTACGCTGTCCCCGAGGGCGGCCGCGTCCCCTTCTCTGCCACCCTCAAGTGCAAGGCTGGCTTGCAGGTCAGCGTGAGTAACGCCCACACACACCCCCCATGATGCCACCATGCTGGTCCCCACCATTGGTGATGGCAGCCTGGCGGGTTTGTCCCCAACCGCTGGGCTCCGCCACCCAGCTGGGAGCAGCATCCCCAGTCCCCGAAGAGCCTGGGGGCTCCCAGCCCCATACCCCACTGTGGGGTGTGGGAGGGGACAGGGGTCTCCCCCGTCTCACCCTAACCTCCACCTCTGCAGAACAACACCATCTTTGAGAAGGTCCTGGAGGTGACAGTGAAGGACAGCTGGCGGCCACCCAACAGTGAGTTTGGGGCAGGAGAGGGGCCCAGGGCAGGAGTGGGGGTGGAAATGGGACCCCCCCATGCACCAGCGTGGCAGTGCTGACAGCGTTGTCCTCTTGCAGACCGCGGGCTGGGGCTGGCCGCCGTCCTGGGCATCACCTTCGGCGCCTTCCTCATCGGGGCGCTCCTCACCGCCGGGCTCTGGTACATCTACTCGCACACCCGTGAGTATCCAGCACCCCATGGGATGCCCACCGTGGGACTGGGGGGGAGCCACATGCATGTCCCTTGCTGGGTTGCCCATGTACCCCCCTGGCCCAAAGCCCCCATGGCCAAGGTCCCTGGGTGAGCGAGGGACCAGGCTGCTGTGTTGCCATCATCCGTACGGCTCTCCTGCCAATGCCACAGGGGAATGACCCTACTCGGGGTGGCCACGGCTCCTCAGGGTCCCTCCCCACCGCCCTGCGGTCCGCCTTGCCACCTGCACTCCCTCCTGCTTCTAGTGCCACCATGCCCATCTCCATCCCGGGGGCTCGGGGGGTGGCTAGGGAGTGATACGGGAGGGTTGGTGCATGGGGGCTGTAAGGTCCTGTGGCGACGAGCCCATGGCTACCACCGGCCACCCTGAGTCTGGTTTCCCCTTGGTGTTTCTCCCCCTGGCCCCACGGCGGGCGGCGTGAGCCAGGTCCCATCTCCAAACTGCAGCCGGTTTCCAGCACGGCGCCGGCCTCGGAGAGCAGCAGCACCAACCACAGCATCGGCAGCACCCAGAGCACCCCCTGCTCCACCAGCAGCATGGCCTGACCCCCCCGGCCCCCCCCGAGCTCGCCCTGCCCCTGGCCGCTGGACTTGGGGACCCACCCCGGCCCCATTAAGCTGGTTTTTTGCCCCAAATCTCAGGCCGAGCCCGGAGGGGGCCTCCGTTACTCATTCAATGAATGCTTTGGCTCCCCAAGGGCAGCCCACGCTGGGGGGGGGGCACCCCGCAACCCCCCCCAGGATCCCCTGCTGCTGGGTGCACCGGGAAGGCGGAGAGAGCAGCTATTGCCAAAGCCCCCCCCAAGGCTCCCCATCAAATGGGGGGTGGGGGGGCAAAAGTGGGTGCCCCCAGGATGTGCCCCAGCACTTGGCGTGACCCCCCCCGCCACTCCCGTGTCCCCCCAAAAAGGCAGTGGGCACCACTGGGAGCAGCAAGAAGTTTATTGGGGTGGGGGGGGTGGAGGGCTGCTGCCCCCGCGTGGGGTGATGAGCAGAAACCACCCCCCCCGAGCTCCCCGTCCAAGTTACAAACTCTTATTAATAATAATAAAAATCTTCCCTATGTTAAATTAGTCGTGCCCCGAGGCCGAGCCTCACTGCGACATGAGGGTCCCACCTACAACCCCCCCCAAAACAGCCCACCCCCCCGCCCCCCAGGCGCCGGGACCCCAGCACAGCCCTGGGGCACACACCCCCCCCCAGAGCCCAGGGCTCCCCCCAGTCGGTCTCACCGAGGTGGGCTGGGGGCCGGGAGTATTTCCCCCATGGCCAGTNGCGCGGGGGGGGGGGGGGGGGGGCACAGGCGAAAGGCACTGGGGTGAAAAGGGCTGGGATGGGGATGGGGGTCCCACATCCCCCCCCCTCCCCGGCCGCCCCCAAGCATCATCAGGGGCAGAACCGGCGCTTCAAGTAAAAAGAGGTGCAAAGGCCTGGGTCCCCCCCTCCCCGTTACTGGGAGAGCGTGGGGTCAAGCAGCCGGAGGACCCCCCCCACCAAGTGCAGGCTGCCGGTGACCAGGACGCGGACGGCAGCCGCCTCCCGCAGCAGCACGGCCCCGCTGGTGGCGACGGGGTGGGGGTGAGCCCCCACGGCAGTGGGTGCTGCCAGCTGGGGGTCCCGGCCCTGTGCCACCCACCGCAGCGCCTGGGCCAGGCAGGGGAAGACGAGGGAGGGGGAATTGAGGGGTCGCGGGGCCGGGGGGACCAGGAGCAGGGTCCCTCGGGTGGGGGCCGGCTGCAGCAGCCCCCCCGCCCGCAGCGGGGCCGGGAGCCAGGGGTCCTGCCCCCCCTTCTCCTCCAGCAGCCGGGTCCACGTCCGCTGGTTCTCCAGGCAGCGGGTCAGGGCGTTCTCCAGCGTCACGTTGAAGTTTTGCTGGTCTGGGAGGGATGAGTGTGGGGGTCAGGGATGGGGGGGTGGGGTGTCGAGGTCGGGGGGACCCCGGCTCCCAGGCACTCACCCGCATTGCCGGCCACCGACACCTCCGTGAAGTTGGGGCAGAAGACGGCGTAGTCAAAGTGGCAGGGCTGTGGGGAGAGGGGGGCTGAGCGCTGTGGGAGCCCTCAGGACCCACCCGTGGGATTTCCAGTGGGACCAGTCCCACACCACCGGGGTTACGTGGGGTTTGGTGCAGGGAGGGGGTGACCCGAGCCTCCCCCGACACCCAGGGCTGTGAGACCCTTGAGGGGGACACCGAGGTGGGGTACAACCAGGGACAGCAGGGTGGACAGACAGACAGACATCAGCTCCACCTCGCGGCTCCCTGCACCCGCAGCAAAGCAGGTCCCAGCACAGGCAGAGAACCCAGGCGTCCAGGCGCAGTGACTCCCCCCCGCGAAACCCCCCCAAAACCTCACCAGCAGCAGCTTGAGCAGCGCCGCCGTGTCCCGGTCCCCCGTGGCGTTGAAGAGCAGCACGCGCACCTCGGAGCCGCTGCGGGGAGAAAGGGCGGGTGGCCCGTGCCCCATGGGGACCCCCAGCACCACCACCGCACCCCACCGTTTGTGTGTGTGTGTGTCCCCAACCTCGTGTCCCCTTCTTACTCGTGGGGCTTCTCCTGGTTGAGGGCAGCTTGGCGGAACCAGCGGACGCAGGCCTGGACGCTGCTGGTGGTGTGGGCTCCGTCCAGGTACCACGTCACGGGGCCGCGGGGCAGCACCTGGGTCCGGCCAAGCCACTCCGTGTCCCGCAGACCTGGGCGGGGGGAGAGGGGGTACAGGGCATAGCTGGGACCCCCACGCCCCCCTCCACCCCCAGGACCCCGGGGCAGGCAGCCAGGCTGTGCCCTCCAGCACAGGCGGCACTGGCTGGGGTCCCAGCATAGCCCCCCAACAAGCCCTGCGACATGATGGGGGGGGGTCCCGGCACGGCCATACCGCACCTTGGATCATGGCATCGGTGGGTTGAAAGGCGGGCGCCAGCGGCACCGGCCTCCCCGCCAGCTCGGCGCCTGGCAGCGCCTCCTTCAGCTCCCCGAGACCTTGGGGGGACAGGCACCCCGCTGAGACCCTGGGGACCACAGCGGGGTCCAACCCCCCCTGTCCCCGTCCCCGTCCCCACGCCTTACCCCAGCAGCCGCGGCGCTGCAGCCAGGTCCGTGCCAGCTGCAGGGCCAGGGCGGCGTTGGAGCGCTGGTGAGCACCCGCCAGCCCCAACTCCAGCGCCCGGTGGCCCCCCTCGAAGGCGTCCAGCTCTGGGCAGAGGTACAGGGGGCACTGTGGGGAGAGGAGGCTGAGTCCCCCGCCATAGGGTACCCCCCATCCACCCCCCTGCCACCCAACTCACCTCCCGCTCCTGGGCTCGGTCCCTCAGCACCTCCAGCGGCCGCTCCGGCTGCGCCACAGTGAACGCTGGCACGCCAGGCTGCGAAGGATGGGGGTGCTCAGGGCCATGGGGGAGCACACCCCAAAATTGTGAGAGGGGTAGGACCAGGTCTCCCTACCTTAAAAATGCCCCCCTTCTGCCAGGCGATCTTCTCCATGGTGTCCCCCAGGATGCTGGTGTGGTCAATGCCGAGGGAGGAGACCCCACACACCACTGGCGCCCTGGGGACACAGCGTGGCAATGTCCCCGCTGTACCCCTGCTGTGAGGACACCAGGCAACGGCACCCCCAGGGGACAGGCTCGTCCCCACCGGCTCCTACCTGATGATGTTTGTGCAGTCATAGGCGCCACCAATGCCAACCTCCACCACTGCCAGGTCCACCTGGGGACACAGGGACACTGGAGTCACCACAGGGCCACCAGCAGCATGTGTCCCCACGGATTCAGGGATGCGGGTGGGGCCAGGTCCCTGCCACCGCCCCTCCAAACCTGTGCCTGAACACGTGCCCCACTCGGGGGGACACCATCCAACTGACACAGCATCCCCTGGGTACAGCCATGACAGCCGGACCGATGCAAGTTCTGCCCCACGTGGGTGCTGGACCCCCATGTCCCCCCCCACCCCGAGGTCCCTGCCAACCTGACATCCCCATCACAAGCTGGAGGCCACCACCACCTACCTTCTCCTGCAGGAAGACGTGGAAGGCCATGATGGTGAGGAAGCGGAAGTATGCCGGCATGCTGGCGTGTGCAGGGTCCTGCCAGGCAGAGCAAGCATAAGGGGACAGCACGGGACATGCCCAACCGGCGCTGGGGCACACGGCCCCAGGGGGTGCCCGAGGGAAGGAGCACCCCCCACAAGCCCCACTGCCCCCACCTTGGTCTCCTCTAGGCGGTTGTAGACGAGCCAGAAGTACTTGCTGAAGAGTTCCTTGCTGATGGGTTGACCGTTGATGCGGATCCGCTCGCGCACCTGCACCAGGTGAGGAGAGCTGGGGGGGCAGACCAGGGGGGTTACGGTCAGGCACAGCACCACCAGCCCCCCCAAACCCTCCCGATCCCCCCTGCCCACCTGTAAAAGCCCGTCTTCAGCCCGTAGCTGCGGAGGATGCACTCGGTGAAGGCGCATGCTGAGCCCTGGGGAAATGGCAGCATTAAACCCCCCCTGTGCCGGGGCAGGGGCAAACGGAGCCAGAGATGCTGTCAGCCCCCCCCTCGCCCCCCCGCCTCACCTTGCCCTTCGTCCCCGTGACGTGGATGATGTTCAGTCGATCCAGGTCCTCGACCTGCGGGAGGTCAACCACCCCGTGAGACCCCCGCAGCAGCCAGTGCCGAGCCTGGCAGCACTGCTGCCGGGATTTGGGGGGAGGGGGGGGGGGCCTGGGACAGGGGGACACCCCCCCCTCACCTTCAGCCCGCTCCTCTCCAAAAAGCCCCGCATGGCTTCCAGCTGGGCCTGGGGATCGCCACGCTCCCGCTTCACCTGCTCCAGGTAGCTGGCGTTGGTCTGCAGGGTGTTGAGGGTCCGGATGGCATCCTGGGAAGACCGCCGGGAGGGTGGTCACGATGGTGCCCATCACCGCGGCCTCGGGGCTGCGCCCACCACCACGGCCCCGGGGGGCCAGCCCGCCCTGTGCCCACCGCACCCCGACCCACCCCATCGGGCTCGGTTCCCTCGGCGGTGCCCGCAGCCGCCCACGCTGACAGCATCTCCTCCGCCATGACCCCGCGGGGACGTGTCGGCAGCGCCAGAGCCGGTCGCAGGGACGGGCTACTTATCTGCGGGGGGAGCCCGCCCCTTGTCCCCCCCGGGGGGGGGGCACGGGGCAGCCCAGCACCCGGCAGCCACCCCTGCCCCAGCGGGACAAGGCCGCCCGCGGGTGCGAGCGGGAGGTGCTCCAGCGCCCGTGTGCCCGCCCCGCTGGTGTTTAATTAGAGGCGCAAACGAAGCAACAGAGCTGCACCTGCACGGTGCGCGCGGGACGGAGGCGGCTGCGCAGCCCAAAGGTCACCAGTGCCACCGAGACCCCCGGGAACCTGCGCCGAGGGGACACGCAGGCCTGGCCCCGGCACCGCTGCGTGCTGCAGTGGGGACACCTGGCATGGGACAAGCCCGTGTCCCCACTGCGGGGACACCCCACCCGAGCAGCCGACGGCAGAGCGGGCACCGGTGGCGCGGGACAGACAGCTCCCGTCTCCCCGGGGGGGGCTCCGTACCGGCCCTCGGCACGGTGGGGACCACCGTCGTCCCCACGACGCCAGGCAGCCACGTGGGCCCGGGACGTCCCCGTGTCCGCCCGGGATGCCCCGTGGCTGCCGGACCGGCTGCCGCTGCGGGCCGGGGTCAGCCGGGTGCTGCCACGGGGGACGGGGGGTCTGCGGGGTGACGGTCGGGCTCCGGCTGTCCCCGGTGGGTAGAAGGGCGAGATGGCGAGCAGCGGGAGAAGGGCAGCCCCGCAGGAGGGACGGGGAGGAACGGGGAGAGGGGGGGAGCTCGGCGCTCCGCACGGTACCGGGGCCCGCCGCCCGCCCCGGAGCCCTGCGGGTTTGGGAAGGGCCCCCCGGTGCTGGGGACCCCCGGCCCCGCGGCTGCCGCTGCCCTCCAGCGCCCGGCTCGGTGGGATGCCCCAGCCCGCCGCTGTCCCGCCGCACGGCCCAGGCCCCCGCCGCGGCACTCGGTCCCGCTCCCCGCCCCCCGCCGGTACCTGGTAGTCCATGGCGGGGGCTCGCGCCGGCCGCGTGCTGAACCGGCGCCCGGTGGCGGCGGCGGCGGCCGCCCGCAGCGCCCCGCGCAGCGCGCGCAGCCCCCGCGCCACCATCCCGCCGCGCCGCGCGCTGTGCCGCCGGGAGCCCGCGCCGCCGCCTGGGGCGGGACCGAACCGACCCGCCCCCGCCCCGGGCCGCCATCTTTGAAACGGGCAGTGCGGCGCCACGTCGGAGGGGGGCACCATCTTTACGAGGGGCACTGAGGATGGAGGGCGGCCGGGCGGGGACCCTTCCTCCTCCCGCAGAGCCACCGGGGGCGGCGGGGGGAAGCACCGGCCGCCCCCCTCGGGCGAGGCGGAGGGGGTGGGCGCAGCACCGAGCCCACCGTGGCTCCTCAGCCCGGGCCCCCCTCTGCAGCCCCGGCCCCCACAGCCCAACACCGGGGCCCGGGGGTGGCTCAGGGGCACAGGGACCCCCCCGGGTCTGTCCGGCCCCCAGCCAGGCAGCATCACCCTCACAACACCGGTTAATCTACCGCAGCGATAATTGCACAGAGCCTCCCTCCCGTTAACAGCAGCGGGACCCCCAGGTGGGGAGCACCGCAGCGGAGTCACCGCATCCGAACCCAAACGTGGGCGGCCCGTCCTTGGGGATGACAGAAGTGCCATTTTACAGCATCCCGGATGCTGTCCCCGTTTAGGCAAAAGAGTGACACAGGGTTAAAACCAACCGTTTGGGACAGGATCGTGTTTATTCACAACCGGCAGAAGTCAGCTGGCTTATTGCTGGCAACCAAATTCATTTTTTCCAAAGAAATCAAGTCCTCCCTCCCCCCAACCAGACGCTGTTTCAGAGCCCCGGCACCACGAGAGATTTACCTTGTACACGTCCTTTATCATCCTCACTTTTTGTCCTGAGAACAGCCCCCCGCTCACCACCGTTTCCTCCCCTGAGACCTTATGCTACCGACGTGGCTTTTGCCATTAGTCTAGTTAACGGACAACCTATCAAATGCCAAAGGTTATCAACCGCTGCGTGTCGTACAGGTTATTTGTTTGAAAGTCTTGGGATCCATGGGGCTCACCGAGAAGATGGCCAGCTGCACCTGACAGCCATGGAAGACAAAGTGTTCTGCTGCAGCGGGCCGTGAAGGAGCTCTCGCTCTTGATGAGTCCCGACAAGCTCTGGCAGAAGGTGTGCGCACACCAGCGCAGCGCATCGGGCTGGTCCCTGCACCCAGGGAAGGCAGCGGGCTTGCTCCAGACTCATGCAAAGAGCTCCAGGCCAGAGGAGCAGACATGCAAGTGTTTAAAGAGTCACTCTGCTGTGGTGACATCCCTGCAGACAGCGGGACGGCAGCTCTCACCCCAGGCTGAGACCAGCGCTCACAACTCCCTTCCCTATCCAAACTGCCGCCGCAGCCCGCGCTATGGGGAAAGCACGCAGCAAGCTGGGTGTGTCCCACAAGACTCCTAATTGCAGTTTGCAATGAAGAAAGCGTGGACGCCGCGTGCTGTTACAGAGACCAACGATTCCCCCTGTAAATCCTGGCTGTATGGAGCAACCAGCTCCGGCAGCCACCCCTCTGGTTTGCCCAGCGAGCCCCTTTCTAGGCTACAGCCCGAACTCCAGCGAGAGTTAGTCATGCTGTCTGGAGTGACTCTGCCTTCCCCAGGACACCTCCGCATTACTCAGAAGCACCTGCCTCGTCCTACATCAACGCTTCAGTGTTCAGAGGATACACCGTGCAGGAGCTACGACCAGCTGAGAGAGAGGTGAAACATCTCCCGGCAGGGCCCAGTTTGGTCCAGGGCAGCTACGCCCAGTCCTGCCGGTCACAGCACCATTTGCCAAGAGCCCCAGCACCAACAGAGCTGCTTTCTCCATCACCAGGTTCGTAACGATTGATCCGCAAGATTAATGTAACCAATACAGACTGCTGCAGGGGGGACACGGGCTCTGTGCCAAAGCTACAGCGAAACAACCCCGGGCTCACAGGCGTCACCTCCCCAGTCACGCAGCTCCGCGGTGGCTGAGCTGCTGCAGGAGGAGAGGAGATGGCAGAGCTCAGTTAAAGCCAGCAGACACTTCGCCTTGAAAAAAGTCCTTTCCCAGACAGAAAGACCTCACCGGAACATCCCCGCTCAACGCAACTTGCGGAGTAGCCCAGCCGGGACCCCGCTGGGGAAGCCCCCGGTCAAAACACCCTGTCGAATTCAGTCTGGTTGGTGGCAGCCGGGTTCCTGCCCTGGTTAGCCGGCTGCTGGGGCATGTGCCCACCCCTCCTGCGCGGTGGGGCCAGGTACTCGAACATGGACTGGTTGTGGGTGGACAGCATGTTTTTGAGGTCCGAGGGCATGGGGTCTGACCAGAAGAAGTCATGGTTCAGCGCGTCATCACTGTCGATCCGCTGGGCAGGATCCAGCACCAGTAATTTGTCGATGAGGTCAAGTGCGTAGGGGTCTTTAACGTAGGCTTTCAGGCGATCCTTCACCTTGCGCTTCTGGCCCTTGGGGAGATCCAGCTTCTGGTACAGCTCATATTTATCCACATTTGGCCAAACCTGGGAAGGAGCAGGAAGGGAAGGTTGGGAAGAAATAGTTACAGAGAGGAGAGGACAAGCCATTTTTGATGCTAACACCCTCAGGCAAACCAGGGTGAGGTCTGCCGAGAGAACAATACTATTTTATAACCTCCAAGCCGGCAGACCTTGTTCCCACAGCATGAAGGACGCACTAAAGAGTGCACTAAAGCCTGGAGACACGTGGACAAGTCAGGACAGAGTCCTCCTGGTGTGGGAATGGCATGCAGGATGCTTCAGGATTTCTTGTTCTCCCACAAAAGAGCTACTAGAGAGCACGGCTCAGGCCAGCTACAACATCCAGAAAGGTAAAATGACAAAACTCATTGCTAAAAAACAACCTGGATGTACGCGGAACCTTTTATCATTACAAAGCAAAGCCTGCTTCTATCACCAGCTCTTACCTCAACCCTGAGCTGGGAGAGACCACAGCAGGTATTTACATGCAAAAGAAAGTGCCTTCAATGTATGCAACGGAGGCATCGGGCCTCTGCAGCTGCCTGCCTATCGTACCCCCCAGATTACAGCTCTGACAAGAGATCCCTCAGCTCCATCCCCCACAAGAGGGCAGGACAAGCTGCCGTTAAATAAGGAGCTGAGAAAGGGCTGAGCGCTCACACCAGGGCTGAGCTGATGCCACAAATCAGAAGCCAGAATTAAAGAAGCTTTTCAAGGTGTCTGGTGCAAAGCACCCGAGAAAAACCCCTCAATACAAAACAAAATACCCTTCTTTAAGCAGAAATTCAGAGGGCGTTTATCTGAGACAACCCCCAAACACAGACTAGAACAGACTCCTACATGTAATGTTCTGTTCTTTCACACTTGGAGCAGCCAGTGCAGAGAGGTGCTCAAAAACAAAGACAGGAGTCGCCCCTCTCAAAGGAGATCTGGGAGGATCTTCTCTTATGTTTAGAAGGTTGAACATAAGTAACATGAGAGCTGTAGTTTACACAGAGCAGCAAGGAAAGCCACTGGGCACTCGGCTCCCTGGAGGCAAATAGCATTTGCAGGACCTCCCCAGGCTCCCTACCAGCACTGAGCAGGCACACTCCAGCGCCAGGAGCGTGAAGCAGCCAGCACACAGGGCAGGGAAGAGATCCAGGAGTGCCCGGTCCCAGACTCTGCCCACACCACCCGCTTTGCGGCTCTCCTCCCACCTTCCGCAGCATCCCACGCTCTCGCCCTCACCTCTGGCGTGATGGATCCACAGAGCTGGCTGATGAGGGCGAGCTGGTGCTGTTCTGTGTTCCCCTGCATGATGGGGCTGCGGGTCCACATCTCTGCCATGATGCAGCCTCCGCCCCAGAGATCAATGGGGGGACCATAGTCCCGCTCCCCTAAACGGAGATGCCGTGTTAGTCACCGGGGGGGGAACAAGAAGGGCAGAGAAGCTGGCAGAGCCCATCACTTCCTACCTAGGAGCAGCTCTGGCGGCCGATACCACAGTGTCACCACCCGGTTGGTGTAGCGGTTCGGTTGGCTATTCTTAGCCAGGCTGAAAGCTCGAGCCAGCCCAAAGTCCGCAAGCTTCAGGACTCCATCCCGCGTGATCAGGACATTCGCAGCTTTCATGTCTCGATGCAAGATCTGTACGAGGACAGACATCAAAATAAGCCATTAAGGTACCGTCCTTGGGTGCCTGGTGCCAGCGGGGCACTCAGATTCTGAAGGTGGAGGATGAAGAAGGATTTCCCTCCAGCCTGTGCTAAGACACCTGCTCCTTGCAAGGCCACAGAGAACAGGGTGACCTCAGGGCACAGCATGGATCTGGCCCATTACCTTGTTCCTGTGGATGTAGTAAAGTCCATTCAATAGCATCTGCATAACTTTCTTGATCTCTGAGAGCGTGAACTTGACATGGGCATTGCTGAGAAGGCCAGCCAGGTCGTGCTCGCAGAAGTCAAACACAAGGTAGATACTGCCCTTGCAGCGGTTGTATGGAGAGGCTACGGGAGAGGCAAGGAGGGACTGTTAGCAAGGGACCCTGAGCCCCATCACAGCTCCTCCTGACCTCCAGCCACTCTGCTGCTTGTACAATGCTCACTACGCAAAACCTCAGGGCACAGGAACACAGGGAACCAGAGACACCCTGCAGGCCTCAAGATCCTTCATAAAGAGGGGCTAAGACAGCACAATTAGCAACAGAAGAACAGGGGATGAGGATCCGAGGAGTGAATGTCATCAGCCAGGGAAGGAAAGGGCATTAATATCTTTGAAAGCTTCATTTTGTGTTGTTCTGTGCATGTAACGGCTGTGGGGTTTCCTCCCTGCAAGCTGTGGCTGGTAGGTGCCCATACTGCTAGCTGCCAGCCTAGCACCTATCACTGATTGCATCAGCGATAAAGGAGGCGCCCACAAAGACAGCCCCAGGAAAAATGCAGAAACAGAGAAAATCTGTCAATTGTAACATTAGAAAGTAAGGTTTACTGCAACCTCAGACAGCATCTACAAAAACGGACTGATCTGGATCAAAGTGATTTAAAACTCCAATCGCAATTTAAAGTCAATAACAGGAAACCTCAAATGAAGCAATCGATTTCAATCTTGTTCCTAGAGCACACATGCAAATCATTATTAAAAAGAAAGGCTGATTTTCATCAGCTGTAATCAGCAAAACCTGCTGATCAGCAACTCCAACCGGAAAATGACAGCTAAGCTCAGCCCCTATGGAAACGCACCACTCTCCTCTGCCAGCTAGACTGGGTTTGCAGTTCCTTACACAGATACAGCCCCTACCGCACCTTTCCGATGTAAAAAGAGAAAAGCTTAAAGTTTGAGAACAGCAAATGCAACATTTCTACTTTACTGGAAACTGAGGTCAAGGTAGATTTGGATGAAGACTGGAATTCAAACAAAACACAAACAATTGACATGTCTGCAAAAATATTTACCTAAGGTATGCCAGACACGCAATCACCACAACTCATTTTATCACACAATTAATTAAAAATTAACTTGTCATTGGTGTTTATACTCATACCTGTTCAGACAATAATCTACATGCAATGGAGTACTGGAGTAACTTCAAGTTCCCAGTCCTAGGCCAGAGATTTCTACCAGTTCAGTGACTGGACTTTTTTAAAAACATCATCACCAGATACCTGCCACTTTCGTTTCTATTCAACTGAAATGACTGCCTAGAGAATGGCAGGCTTTAACATCAGCTGTCACTTTCACAATTATTTCTCCAGTACAAATCCATGTACGAGAATGATATATAAAACCTAGCGAATGTTTTAAAGCAATTTTGCTGGAAACAGAGCCAGGCCAGGTGCACTGAGCATGCCAGTCACGCAGCAGAAGCACGCTGCATGAGGTGGAAGCGAGGAGGTGGAACAGCAGCTCAGAACCGCCCCGTGTGGCATCCCAGCCCTCACAGCACGATCGGTTACTGCCACCCACAGAAAGAGATGCTGAGTGAGTCTCCAGCTGCAGCTGTGTCATCAGCTCGGAGCTGCCAGAGCTGCCACAAACCGTCATAAGCCAACCGAGAGGGATGGCTCCAGCTCCTGACAGGGAACTGGCCGTGCACAGCCACAAGATCAGCTCTAGGCTGAGAACCCTCTGCTTCAAACTCTCTCTGGTGCTGGTTTATTTAAAGCCTCTCAGACAGGAGTTTCTCAACACAGGCAGTATTCACCACCACAGCACAGGCAAATCCGAGCAGGACCAACAACAGCTTTTCCCAGCCAAACTGCAGCAACGTCCTAACTCATTTAGAAACTGCTTTCCAAGATGAGTGTCCCATCACCTCACATCACAGACACAAACAGAAACCCGTGCTCAGCTAGAGGACCCCACTCCCACCACAAACCACCAGCCTGCTCAGTGGCAAAGAAGGACTGAAAAAAAGCTGACAGCCAGCGCAAGGGAGAGCCAGGCAAGCTACCTTTGGTCCTGCAGATTTCTATGAGGTTCACCACGTTCTCGTGTTTGAGCAGCTGAAGGATTTTTATCTCTCGCAAGGCTGTGATGGGGAACTGGAAAGGAGAAAGAGAGGACAGGATTAGGCGTGCAGGAGACGAGGTCACCACTGCCTAGAGAACAGGAGAGATGTGACCATGGCAGCTTCGCAGGAGACCTGCTCGAGCAGCACCGTGACAACTCACTGAAGGGCAATCGGAGCTTTAAAACATACCACCAGCACTGGGATTGCCAAAATTTATTCACCATTAGACCACCATCAGTGAAAGGGATTCTGCCATGAGACAGAGGTGTTTGCGTGGTGCGGAGACTAGCACGCAGACACCTCTCCCTCCTCTCCTCACCTTGCGTGCTCCTAACAGGACATGGTGCAGCCCAGCTCAAGCTGCAGAGCAGCCTCCCCAGCTGCTGCCGGTGCTGTTTAAGCTGTTAACTCTCTCCCCAGCTTGCCCCATCTCTGCACACCCCTGAGCACGTGCCTTTCACACACTACCCAGTTCTTCCGCAAACAACAGCCAGTGTGGAGCCCTGCGCCGGGCGTGACTGGGTTTTGTACAGCAAGAGGAACACATGGGCAGTGTCACCTCCCAGCAGCCATCCCACACAGCCCAGCCACCACTCTGCTGCCATGTGCCTTTGCAGCCAAGGTGATAACAGTCCCTGTACTTTGGCAGGGCAACTACCAGACCCAACATTATGACAGTATCAGTAGGAAAGGGAAAAGGCTACAGGGCTGGGATCCTGTCCACACCCTTACAGGTCCAAGATCTGGCACATTATAGCAGTAAATGTTGATAAACAACAGAATGAAAACGCATCTCTGCCATCCTGTCATGGTTTCAGCTCGGATAGAGCTGACTTTCTTACTAGAAGCTAGTATAGTGCTATGTTTTGGATTTGGGACAGGAAATGGTGTTGATGGTGCACTGGTGTTTTCGGTTGTTGCTAGGCAGTCAAGGTCTTTTCTGGTCCTCACATTGCCCCACCAGTGAGTAGGCTGGGACGGCACAAGAAGCTGGGAGGAGACACAGTCGGGACAACTGACCCCAACCAACCAAAGGAATATTCCATATTATGTGATGTCACACTCGGTATATAAAGCTGAGGGAAGAAGAAGGAAGGGGGGAGACGTTTGGAGTTATGGCATTTGTCCTCCCAAGTAACCGTTAAGCGTGATGGAACCCTGCTTTCCTGGAGATGGCTGAACTGGCCTGCAAATGGGAAGCAGTGAATGGATTCCTTGTTTTGCTTTGCTTGTGCGCGTGGGTTTTGCTCTACCTATTAAACTGTCTTTATTTCAACCCACGAGTTTTTCCTCACTTTTATTCTTGCAATTCTCTCCCGCATTGCAACTGGGGGCAGCGAGTGGCTGCGTGGTCCTAGTTGCCAGCTGGAGTTAAACCACTCCACATTCCAAAGATTAGCTTTCACCTATGAACTCCCCCAATCCAGGCCTTCCCAAACACAACCCAGCCACGCTCCCACACTTACCCCCTCCTTCTCATTTTCCATCAACACTTTCTTCAGCGCTACTTTCTTGCCTGTCTGACGATGTTTGGCTTTGAAAACTTCCCTGTAAGAACAGAAAGAAATCCGTGAGCAGCACAAGGAAAAAGGCAAGGAGCCAGGTGCTCCCAACCGGGGACAAGACCAAACAAGACACACCAGAGTGCCACACGTACAGCTCTGTGCTAAGCCACTAACCTCCTCAGCCACGTCCCCTTTGGTCCTCAGGACTGGCTGAGCCAACCCAGAGCCCAAAGCTCCCACTGCCCCACAAGGATTTTGGGCAAAGTTGCACGTCTTGGACAAAGTTGCAGATCCCCGCCCCGACTGTCTCCAGGGTAAACTCTACTCAGCGAGCGCCTGGGACAGAGCGGGGCCTCGGGGTGGGAAAAAGAGGCCTCACGGGCCAAGCTGGTTCCCTGGGGCCAGAGGGGGAAGGACACCCAAGGAAGGGGCACCCCGGCCCGGGGCGGGCAGCCCGCGGGGCTGAGGGGGCCGGGGCCGGGCCCGGGCAGCAGGCCCGAGGGCGGGGTAGGCCCGGGAAGGGCCGGAGACAGCCGGGGACGGGCGCGGGACGGGCCGGGGACGGCGGGACGCTCACCCGAAGGTGCCCTGCCCGATCTTGGCGAGCTTCTCGTACTTGGAGACCTCATCGCAGAAGGGACACTCCACCATGTCGTACTGCTTGGCCATGCCGGCCGCCGCCGTTGCCACAGCACCGAGCCGCGCCTGTTCCGTCACGTGCCACGCCCCTTCCGGTATGCGCACAGCCCCTCCCGCCGCCCGCGCGAGGCCTCCTGGGAGTTGTAGTCCGGCGGCGGCGGCCATGTTGTCACAGCCTGGTACCCTTCTGGGGGCGCGGCTGGCCCCTCGCCCCGCCGTGCGCCACCCCAGAGCGTGCCCGTGTCCGTGTCCATGCCCCAGCGTCCTCAAGGAGCCAGTCCCGTGCCCTCCTCTCCGCTGTCACCCGTGTCCCTCCACATGGCCCAGGGCACCGTGAAGCCCCTGGGGCTGGCAGCCCTGAAGCATGTCACCACATCCCCTGCGTGCTTAAACCCACATGGGGTTTAACAGCATTTCTGCTCCCTGGCTCAGCGCTGCGCCCGCACCCAGGGGCTGTGGTGAGGGGACCCCATGGCCAGGGTGGGGGGACACCCCGGGGGGACCACGAGTTCCTTCCCCGCTGGCAGAAACATGCCCGGCTGGGGACACCATCACACCGGCAATGCCCGCGTTTGGGTGCAGAACAAAGAGCTTTGTCTGGAGTTGTTTGAAACGGGTCCCCAAGGCGGGGAGCACAGGGAGCAAAGGGCAGAGCAGCAGCAGAGGTGGCTGCTGGCATCCTGGCCACGGGAACCACCGGGTGCTCCCCGGGAATGGGGGACAACACGGACACCAGGTCCCTGCAGGGTCCAGGCCACCTAGTTCTGCACAGAGACACTCCTACGGAGCACCCCAATGTCCCCCAGCATGAGAGAACAGCTGGTGGCAGTGATGCTGTCACCTTGCAGGGCCCAATAAGGGCAGGGGCTGAGCCCCAAATGTGCATGGCGGACCCTTGTCTGCAGGGCTGGCACCCTCATCCATAGGGCTGGCACCCTCATCTTGGGTTGGCATCCTCATCCAGGGCTGGCACACAGAGTTTTTTTGGGTGGCCACATCTGCCGGGCATCCCCAAACCAGGGCAGCAGCAGTGCCCCCTGAGCAGGCAGGCGGGTGCCAGCAGACATGGGGACCGTGGGGACAGCGGGAGGGCGGGCAGGCGCAGGAGCGGGGCCCAGAGCAGATGACAGCACTGGGGAGGAAACGCCGAGTGAGCGATGAGTGACTGTGGGGGGGGCAGGAAGGGAGGAGCAGGCAGGGAAGGGCTTCACGGTTATAAACTTGTCCCTCTCTCTCAGTCCGGGCGGCCTCCGACCAGCGCAGCCATGGCTGAGGGCCAGAAACGAGGGGGCTTCAAGAAGTTCAGTAAGTGGTCACGGGACGGGGTGGGCGGGCGGGCGATGGGGTGCTCACCTGGACAGCCCAGCATGGAGGGGGGATGCGTGAGAGTGAATGTGAGTCTGAGAGTGAGTGTGAGTGTGTGACTGAATGTGAGTGTGAGTGTGTGCTCACACGCTTCCTGGGTCACCACTGCCCGGGGACGTTCAGAGGCAAGACGGGCTCTGGTCTTGTTATAGGAAGCTCGTTGGGGTGAGAGGCTTTGGGGGTTTCCATCCCCAGGGCTGGGGGAGAGCTACTGGCTTGGGAGCTGGGTGCTGGGACTGGGACCAGTCTGCTGCAGCCCAGCCCTGCACTGAGTGCTGGGATGCACACAGGGGGATGCACAATGGAGTTTGGGGGTCTTCACTCTCCAAATCACATCCTTCAGGGTGCACAGCTGGGGGTGCAAGCTGGTGCTGGGGGTGGCCAGGCCCCCCACCCTGAGATGCTCCCACAGCACAGGGACAGGGGTGACATGGAGAAGCCAGGATGGGAGCCTGGGAGCAGATTCCCGCTGGTTGCTCTCGAGGAAGTGCTCGGCACCCACCGGGAGCGAGCTCTGCTCTTTCTCACAGACCTCGGGTTTCCCCCAGAGCCCCGGGAGGTGGCTGCAGTGGCCTTCACCCCGCTTCCCAGTGCTGGGCTGCGCTGGAGCTGGCCTTCGCTGCTGCTCTCTGCATTCCTGCTGCGATGCCGGTGCCAGAGTGGGGCTGGTCCCTCCACTCCCCTGGGACCCCTCCACTGGCAAAACTCACGGCCCCATCCCAGCTGGGATTTTCCTTTGTGGTGGAGAGCAGGGAGATGGGGAAATTCCCAGGCGTTGCCTTTCCCACCCGGTCAGCAGTGGAGGATGCTCAGACCCCAAGGCGATGTATAACCCAAAGCAGTTTTGCCTTTAACCATGTCCAGGCCACAAGGTTTCTGCCATGCAGAAGGGTTTTTGGGCTGCTGCAGAGCTTTCCATGGCCCTTTGCCCTGTCCGGCTGCAGGGATGCCCTGTAGAGCCCACGGATGGTGGCAGGAGGTTGGGGGTCCAACAGACGAGCGGCCCCCGGACGCCAGGTTCCTTGCACAGCACCACCGCAGCGTGCAGCTTCCTGTCTCTGCAAACTGGCCATGCCCGGAGGGGAAGAGGCTTTGCAGAGCCCCACGGTGGCATAAACATTGCAAAACCCCTGGAGGTACCCAGAGCACCAGTGGTCCAGCAGTGAAACGCTGCCCTGCAGAGGTGCAGCCACAGCCTGCTTCACCCTGCATGCCACCGGCCTCCTACGGCACCGGCACCGTCCCAGGGTTGCACTGCAGCAGCACGCAAAGCCGCTCTGGGGCCGAGGTGTGAAATGCAAAGCCGCCCGCTGATGTTATAAATATTTCTCCGGCAAACACTTTGCGCTCGGCGCTTGCAGGTGGCAGCTGGGAGCTGCAGGGAGGCTGCGAGGGGCTGAGCGCTCGGCCGAGGAAGTGGGGAGGTTATCTCCTGCCCGCAGCTGGTGCTGCTGTGGGAGCAGCGCTGCACCCCACATCGATGGTCGGTTCCTGCTCCACCGTTCTTGCGAGGGACATGCACACATGGGCACGACACATGTGGCTGGGACCCCCATCTCCTGGGGAGATGCAGTGTGTCCCATGCCTTCGTCCTGGGGAGGAGGGCTGCCCCAAGGCTATGGGGATGGGCACAGACATCAGCCCTGCACAGAGTCCCCTGGGGGAAGCAGGGAGGCGGATGGCAGGAGGAAGAGATTTGAAGTCATTTCTGATACTGCCTGCTCACCAGGGCTGGGTGTTTCTTTCTCCACCCCTACAACTGCAGTGATGAAACGCAGCCACTAGATTTGCCAGGTCATGGGGGACATTTCCTCCCCTAAAGACAAGGACAGACCGCCCAGGGTCCTGACAGAGATGCCCTGAGCAGCATCACGTACACCCCAGGCCACAGGGATGTCATGCGGGCTGAGACTGGAGATGTGGGGTGTAACAGGGCTGACATCAGACTGCACCACGGCACGGTGCCCCATGCCCACCCCAACCCAGGACCAGGGGCCCCAGGACCCCCCACCATCACACCATGCTGGCAGTAACCCCACACTCATCTCTCCTCTCTCCTTGCCAGAGTTTTTCAAGTTCAAAGGCTTCGGGAGCCTGAGCAGCATCCCCCGCTCCTTCACCCTCTGGCGCATGTCTGTGGCCCCCAGCTCTCCCGAGAGCTTGGGGCCGGGTATCCCTCCTCCCCACGGCTTCCTGCAGGAGCCCTTTGACAGCACTCAGGATGATCTCAACACCATGCCCAAGAGCCCTGGACCCTACGCCCGGTCGTCGGACATGTACAGTCACATGGGCACCATGCCCAGGCTGAACCTGGGCAAGGCAGGGAAGAGCCCGGGCAAAGCCAAGAGTAGCCAGAGCTGCCGGGAGAAAGGGACCGCCAGCAACATAACCCCCCGGACAGCCCCGGTCCCCGACCCCAAGTTCCCCGAGACATCTGGCACCCCTGACCCTGGCATGAACCCACCCTCAGCCTCTGGAAAAGCAGAGCAGGAGGAGGAAGAGGCTCCCTGGGACACCCCAGGGTTAGCTACGGCCGGGACGGACCAGGAGCCTGTGGGGAATGTCTCCTGCCCTGGGACAGAGACACTGAGCTCCAGCCCGGCCCTGAACTCCAGCCCTACCCCAAGTCCCAATGCGGCACTGGCAGTGGAGACCACCGATGGGGATCTACCAAAAAAGAGGCAAGAGCATCCCAGTGAGAGCTCCCCGGACAGGTATGGCTGCATTGGGTTTGCTCTGCCCTCCGCCGGGACCAACTTTCTGCCCCCCCAGGCAAGGGGAGGGTGCTGGGACACAGTGGGGTCCCTGTGGTGCCCCCCCCAGCTCGCCCGCAGTGCCGGTGGGATGCACCTGGCCGGCGGGACGGCACGGCCGGAGTGCTCTGTACCACAGCCAGGTCAGCGGCTCCATGGGAGCGAGGTTTCCTGTGGGATTTCTGCTCCCTCCCGTTTCCGGACTGGGTAGAAATATCTCACAGCCCCGCTCAGCCCCAGCATCCCTTTGTCCTGCCGGCGGCTCCATTCCAGCGCTGAGACGCACTGCAGAGAGCTCAGCCCTGCACTGTCCTGGCCCCCTCCACCTCTCACTCCCCTCTTTTCCACTCCTTCCATCCTTCTCCCCCTCCCCAAGCAGCACTGCCTCTCTCAAGGCACAGCGGCAAGCCCCAAAACCAGTTGGCCCAGCCCCATTTCCATCATCTGCCAGCAAACCCCCCCTCCAGGCACAACTCCCCCCCCGCCCCCCGCCTAGGCACAACCACCCCCCCTCCGGGGGAATTTGGGGGATCAGCCCTCAGATAAACGTTGGCTTTTTGTGGGGCTTTTGACCTCAGAATCAACGAGAGGGATTTTTACCCCCCCCTCCGCCCATCACCTGGGTGTCTGGGCATGATGGGTCAAACATGTCCCCAGCATGCAGGGGACTGGGGGCACAGGCAGAGGCACCGACCCCAAGTTCCTCCCCAAAATGAGGTCCTGTTGTGCTAGTCCTTCCCTAGCCCAACCCTCCTCTCTTATCACCCGCTTCGCACCCCGGCAGCCCCCAACACCCCTGTTCCCCTCGTGCCACCCTGGGGCTGGGTGGTCATGGCCCCAGCACTGGGCATTTGGGAGGTCTGGGTGGCCCCAGGAGCAGGGTGAGGAGGAGGAGGAGGAATTTGTGCCGGCAGTGGGAGCCGGGCTGTGCCGGCCGCACATTCCAGCCGGCAGCGAAGGGAGGGCCGGAGGAGGGCTGGGACGGGAAGGAGGAGGGTCCGCCACCGCCTTGCGCGCCCCAAAGTCCCAACGTTCAGAGCAGAGCAAGGCGGGAGAGTGCCGGGAGAGCTTCTCCCGATCCCGGATCAAAGGCGCTCGCCGAACCACGTAGGGCCGATGACAGCAGTGGGCAGGAGGTTTCCCACCGTGGGACAGGGCAGGTAAGGGATCCCAATCCCCCAGACACCCCTTGTACCCCGGCACGGCGGAGAGGATGGCGAGGGAAAGGCTGGGAAGGGGCTTTGCTTGGGGTGGGCACAAAGCCTTGACGCGGATGATGCTGGAGCTGCTGCTCGGCCGCCAAGGTCCCCGGGCCATGGCCAGTGTTTGCTCGTGGAAAGAGCGAGCGCATCAGCGACAGCTGCCGAAACCGCGGTCAGAGCCAGCACCAGGGCAGAGCGGCTTGGGGGCTGCAGCCACCTCGGGGGCTTTAGGGGCTCGGGGGCTTGGGGGGCTGGTGGCTCTGCCACATCCTCCGGCTGGCGCAGAGCCCCGACGGTAGCGGAGGGTGCCCACGGAGGGTGAGTGGGGCTTGCCCAGACCCTCTCTCCCCCCAAAATGATTTAGGTCCCAGGCCAGCATGGGTGGGAGCCAAGCGGCAGGGGGATGTTTGTGGGACACCCAGGTGTCTTGGCTGTGGGGAGTGGGGACTTGGGTCCCCCAAAATCGAGGGCCAAATGCTCTTTTGCATAGTCTGGGGCTGCCCTGACAATGGGCGTAGCCACGCTGTTTACCAGGGAAACTGAGGCACAAGAGTGACTGGAGCAGGACTTGGTATCGGGGGCATTTCTGCCCCTCCGTGCCCCGCTCAGAGCCCCTGCCATGGCCCCCGGCTTGGGGAGCAGCCATTACCGGAGCCGTCCCCATGGCCAGGCCCTGCCGTGGGGCGGGCAGACGGAAGCAGGACCGGGATAGTGCCGCGCCCCAGCCCTTCCTCCTGCGCAGGCACATCCCTGGGGATGGGGACAGTACGTTCCCTCCAGGACATGGTAGGAGCCGGGGACGGCTGCCCAGCACGGGGCACGCCTGTGCAGAGGGACCAAAAGCGGCACAGATCGGGGGGAATGAGCATTGTCCTGGGGTACATTATCGCTTGCTCCCCCCTGGAGCATCCCTGGTGAGGACAGACCCCAAAGCAGGATGAGCTGAGGATGCCCACACAGAGGAGGGCTTTCCCAGGAATGATCCTGCAGGATCAGGCCCTCGAGGGGGGCAATTTCGCTGCCGTGGGACAGGGAGCAGCACCCACCCTGTGGGGCTGCTCGGAGTGAGGCAGTGGCCGCGACCGTGACTCTGGCAGGGACACGGTGACTAACGGGAGATGACCCGCAGGCAGGTCATAGAGCGGACGTGACTCGACTTCCCTCCGTGCGCGGCCGTGCGTGAGGCACGGGAAATGCCGCTTCCCGCGCGGCGCAGGCAGGGCGCTGCCCGCAGCTGCCGGCAGACCCATCTGGCAGCACTGCCAGCCAAAACCTGGAAGGAGGCAGCTCTGCAGTGGGGGAAACTGAGCCACGAGGTGCCCACACTTGGTTCCCCTGGGGCACAGCCTGCACCAGGGTCCAAAGACAAGCAGACCCTGTGCTCCAAACCGGGGCTGGACCCGCACAATGGTCCCCAGCAGCCAGCCCGGAGCTTGGCACATTTGCAAGTCACCGCCATGCCTTCCCGAGCCTAAAAGCAGCAGCCATCCTGCCGAAACCCTGCTCCCCGGTGCCACGACAGTAGCGCCAGGTCCCAGCGGCTCGGCCACGGCCGCGCTCCAAAGGCAGCCCTGGAATTTCTCCCAGGCACTCGGCTACCCCCAAAAATGCTGTTTCCTCCAGGAATGCTCAGAACCAGGGGGGCTGCAGCGCCTGCCCCCCCCCCAGCCCCAGCTGCTGCCCTTCCCCGGCACGGGGGCCTCTCCTGCCCGGGCCCTCAAAGCGTCTCCCAGCTGCTCCCATGCTCCCGATTTCCTGCTCAGAGGCCCCCCGTCCTCCCGCCGGTTTTTCTCACGGCTCTCACAGCACCAGGCAGCTCTTTGCGGCCGTGTGAAAGGCAAACAGCCTGGAGAGGCAGAGCCAGGGCGGGCAGGCAGCCCGCAGCTGCCCGGGGGAGCCTGTGTCCGTCCCCCCTCCCAAATGCTCCTCTATTTTTTTCACCCCAAAGAAGCGTGGACTTGATTTCCAGCCCCTTTTCCCTTTCTGAGCTGGACAGTAGGGGATGCGGTTTCAGCAGCAGGGGCTTGGGAAAGAGGAGCGGGGTTCGTTCGTTGTGGGGTCAGACAGCCTGGGTACACGCAGCGTCCAGGGGGTTCACACTGACCCCGGCAGAACCCACTGTAATACCACGGGGGATGCCCAGCATGGCAACATCTGGCAGCAGTTGCCTCTGCCATCCCTGCTTTCTTTTGGGTGGCTGATTTCTGAGACAGCAGGCAGCGTCCCCAAACTGGAGGGAGCCCACGGAGGAGGAATTTGGCTCCCCAGGAATGCCACCAGTGTAGGTTTATGTGCAGAACCCCCAGCAGCTGCCAGTACGAGGCAGGGGTCTGGCCATGGCTGTAGGCACTAGGTGGAGTGAGGCAGCTCCTGGCAAGGAAGGGACATCCCAGGTCTGTGACGCCCTTGGATTTGGTTATTTTTTAGTTGCAGCTGCCTGCCCTTGTGCTGGCAGCCTGCCACTCCAGGGCCCTTGCTGCTGCCCCGTGCTCGGGCAGGCGACCTCTGCAAACAGCGGGATGTCCATGCTGAAGCTTGGCGCTGGGGAGGCAACAGGTACTGGGTTCTGGTTGAAGAATTCTGGATTTTTGTATTTTATTCTGAAAGGCAAGACCTCAGGGTAGCACATCCCAGCTCAGGCTGTTACAGCCTCTCTCCCTTTGAACTCTGTGTTGTTCCCATTGGACTCATCCATACAGACACATACCTCAACGCACAAGTGCACAAAAAGCAGCAGCAGCATTGCTATGTGCTCAGGAAAGAGCAGGGCCGTCTGCGTCCCCCGTTTAATAATGGCAAAGAAGCTGGTGGATCAGCTGCATCTCAGGATTATTGGGTCGGTTGTCAGTAGGGCCAAGAGTGAACACGTCACCAAGGAGAATGAGAGTTTCTAGTACCTGTATGCTGGGAGGGCAAATCTTGCAGTCTCAGGCAGGACGTCGCAGTTCACCCCTGGCTTCAGTGGGGTTGCATGAGGCTGTAGAGAAACAGTCAGAAATGTTTGTCTGGGTGGTGTGTCCCAACAGCCACCTACCGGGAACGCAGCTGTACCAGGGAACAGGGCACAGGGCCCCCCACCTCAGCATGCAGCCCTGCCACTGTGACCCGCAGGGACCCTAGCCTGGCCACTGGGTCTCCCTGGCTCAGCTCACACAGTCCCAAGCCGATTTGGGGCGAGATCCTCTAAAAAGGCCTCATTCTTCGCTGATCGCCTTAGGGAGGCTAAGCCCTGTGCCGAGAGTGGGCACGGAGCGGGCAGGAACAGTGCTGGGGCCCTGGGAACCTCTCCCAAAACTGTGGCCATGCTCTCAGCCCCATGGCAAGGCAAGGGGCACAGAACCCCGCCGCCCCCGGCTGTGCCACCACCACCTTTGACCTGACTGTCACAACTTACTGCCCTTTACTTATGTATTTTTATTTTTCCCCTTCCTTCTAGCCACCATGATGGCCTGGAGTCCGGCAGTGAATACGTGAAGGTAAGATGCTGAGCACAATCACAGCCTGCCCTGGCTGGGTACCAGCAAGTGGACGGGGGACAGTGGCCCTGGGCTTGGCTGGGTCCTACACCAGTGGGGTGCTCAGCTCTGCACCCTCTCTCCCCCCATCTCCTCCGGGCACTCTCTTTGGCCCTGGAAGAAATTCCCTGCCAGAAACAGTGAGGCCGGGGGAGGCAGAGGGGTCACAAACCTTACGTGGTCCCCCCGATGCTGCTCCCACACGAGCTGCCTGCGTTTCGTGCTCCCCATCACTTGCGAACACCGCAGATGCAGGGGCAGCCTCCTCCCTCTGCCCCCACGTAAAGAAACGGAAGGGTTTGAGCCACTTTTGTGGCTGTCACATGAAAGCCGGTGTAAATCTCTCCAAATCTCTTGCTTATCCTCCAGCAAACTATTAACATTCCTGAGGACTCTTCATGTCTGGCCAGAAATTCATTAGCAAGGCGCCTGGCTCCGGAGGAGAGCGGGCCCTTTTGCAGGAGGCTGCTAGCACGATGGGAGCCGGGCAGGCGCAGAGGAACAGTGGCACTGATGCTGTGTGGTTTGGGGATGAAGCACTGAAAACCTGCGCGGGTGGTCAGTGCCATGCGATGGCCTTTGGGCAGTTTGTTTGAGAAGAGCTGGAGCCTTCTGAGTCTGGTTGCCCGATGGGGATGTAAAGCCACTGGGCAGACGTGGTTGTTGACAAGTGACTTGAGGAGCCCAGCTTGGGTGGTGTAATTAGTACAGAGCCCTGAACCTTCATCTTTTGGACTTGGGGCTCTTGATGGTGGCTGTAGCCAGACATGGAAACGTGGGAAACCCCTGTGGTGGCACCAACCGGCAGGCTCAGGAGAGAGCTGGCTTGACCCTGAGCTCATCTGCTCCTCCTAATGGGTGTGACCCTCCTCCAGGTCCAACCCTGGAGCTAACTAACCAGGGCACCACATGTCAGGTCTGGCAATCAGCAGCCTCCAGGCAGTGGGGCCGGACGTGGCATTTTGACCTGTAGCACATCGATCCCCCAGGTGGGATGTTCCTCCTCTCCTACTCTTCTTTAGCCTTGTGGGACTGGCAGAGCAAGAGCTCACAGGGTTGGAGGTGGGACGTGTGCTGGAGTCATGATGCTCCAACGGGAGCGATGAGGCTCCGACAGGGCTTTGCGGGTAGAGCCCTGGTGTAGGGCGCCTCAGGATGTGAAGGAAAGCTCCTGCTCATGCAGGCATGTCCTGCAAGGGCAGGGAGGTGGTGAGGGACCAAGATGGATGGTTTGGGGTGTTTTCCTTTGCGCTGGCAGTGTGTGCACCCAGAGACGGGCGCACTTTGTGGCTCATGAGTTAATAGGCTGAAATAACACAGGTGTTGAGCAATGAGTATGGCTTTGTCTTTGGGATTGAGTTCTTTTTGGTGAGCCAGGAGAGTTCCCTACTCTCCAGGCAGATCCCAGACCTGAGATATCTGGCCTTTATTTCTCACTGGTCCCCGTGGTGTCCAGACACGGCCCTTGGGCTGCGATTTATACGCCACTTCCCTTTGGTCATGGAAGCAACCGATGGCTGCAGTGACAGCAGCTATTTTAGTCAAACAAGTAATTATCTGGAGTGTGAGTGACCGGGATGATGGGGGCACTCCAGCTGATTGCTGCCGCTGTGCCTGGCTGGCAGCCTGTGCAGCTGCGAGGTGCTCAGCACCCGGCAGCGTTCGGCCCCAGGGCCTGCGCAATTCAGGGTGGGAAGGTGGCTGCTGTGCCTGGCATCCCTTGGGAGCAAGGAGGGACAGGACTGGGACCCGCCACTGGAATAGGTCCTCGCTTTGTGGCTGGAAGGGAAACAAGCAGAGGGGAAACATCACTGCAGGGGTGAGCTGAGGGAAGACAGGAAAAAAAGAGCCGGCGAAGGAGGGTCAGGAGGAGGGAGAGGTCGCGCTGCAAAGCCCTTGTGAGCAAAGGCTCACAGGCAGGTCTGTGTCCAGATGTGCACTGAGGAACTGCCAAACATCAGCCCTTGAGCTTCAGCCACAAACCACCCAGGGCCAGCTCTCCCATCACCAAGCCTGCCGCGATTAGAGGTGCAACCAAGAGCTAGGGAGGGTCGGAAAGCCAGGATCGATAAGCACTTGGTAATTAACGTGCTTTAATAATAGCCTAAGGGTTGGTGTTTCCAAGCTGCCTGGGGGATCCGCACACCGGGCTCCATTTGCTAACATCCCAGCCCGCCTAGCTTTGGCCCTCGCACAGGTGAAGGAGCTGCAGAACGGCATTACCCTTCGGGAGAGCAGCAGCCGGTAAAGCTGTCGTGCATCCCTGCGAGAGCTCAGTCAGAGGTTTTCAGCTTCCCCCTGCGGAGGGGCAGCGTGGGTATGCTGAGAGCCTCGGAGGGAAGCGAGAGCCTGGGAGGGAAACCACGGAGCCTGTCGCGGGGGAGAAGCCTTGGCAGGAGGATGATTCACCGTCGGATCCTTTCGGATCGGCATCTCCCTGCATGCTGCCATCTGGTCTGTCCCTCGGCCCCATGTGAGAGGAGAGGAGGAGAGCCCATGGTCCCCATGTGTCCTGGTGGGACCGGAGGCACCCATGGGATCCGTGAGCACCCACCACCCCATCTTCCCTGCCGCAGGCTGCGTGCTGCTCCCCTTCCGCCCACGCCTCAGCCCTGTCCTGCTATGAACCTGCGCCGCTCTCCCGTCTCCTCTCTCCCCTGCAAAACCAGGGGCAGAGCGTGGGCCTGGCGAGCGCCTCCGAGCTCTCTTTGTTCTGCGCGGAGGAGCCGCTCGAGGGACCTGTATCTCATCAGCCCTGGCTGCTGCCTGGGGATGTGAGGGGCTCGTTTGAATTAATTAGCGGGGAGGCTGCAGGGTTCTGCATTGGTAGCAGCAGGAATACCTCTCCGAGCTCACAGCATCCCCTTGGGCAGGGGTGCACCGGGAGCCAGGGGGGTCTTTGGGCCAGGACATGCTTTGCGGCTGGGACGGTAAAGCCGCCCGTTACCAAAGCATGGCCAAATCCAGGCCGTGCCGGTGCGGGACAGACCTGGAGGGAGACCAGCCGGGTGCGGGCAAGGAGGTGCAGAGCTCACTGCCGGGTGCTGGGGGAGCCCCTGTCCGACCCCGTGCACGGGGCAGGGTGCCGGCGGTGGGTTCAGGCAGGGATTTGGGGGTTTATACAAGAGTCAGGGCTGGAGCAATGCTTTGAGTCATCAGCACTGCCTCGCGCATCCCATACGTGAAACCGTGGCCTTAATTAAACCGAAGCAGAGCCTTAATTAAACGCAACTCGGAGACAGCCTACGCGGGAAGCAGGCAGCCGGCTCCCCGCCGCGTGAGGCAGGCACCGGTGTCTCCCCCCAGAAAGGCGTCACTGGGGTGGGGGTGAAGGAAGACAGGGTGGGCGAGAGGGGACAAGGCTGTCCCTGACCCGTGTGTGTCACGGGGGAAAGCAGGTGGATTTGGGACAGGGAGATAAGGGGTGCTGCGTCCCCTCAAGGGTGCCTGATCCTCTCAGGGGTGCCGGTTCCCCTCTGAGGATCCGGGTCCCCTCAGAAGAACCAGTTCCCCTCAAGGCGCAGGCAGCCAGGGTGCCGGTTCCCCTTGGAGGAGCTGCTGCTCCTCAGGGGTGCCATGTCCCCTCAAGGTGCAGGAAGACAGGGTTGCTGGTTCCTTTCAGGGGTGCCAGCTCCCCTCATGGATGCCGGGTGCCCTCGGGGCGCAGGCAGCTGGGGTGCCAGTTCCCCTCAGTGGTGTTTGATCCCTTCAGGGGTGCCAGGTCCCCTCAGGGGACAGGCAGAGAGGGTGCTGGCTCCCCTCAGAGGAGCCGGTTCCCCTCAGGGGTGCTGGGTCTCCCCTCATGGCACCGGCAGATGGGGTGCCGGTTCCCCTCAGGGGTGCTGGGTCCCCTCATGGGTGCCGGTTCCCCTCATGGCGCAGGCAGCCGGGGTGCTGGCTCCCCTCAGAGGAGCCGGTTCCCCACAGGGGTGCCGGTTCCCTTGGCGAGGCGGGAGGCCCCGGGGGTGCCGGTTCCCCCGGGGTCCGCGGTGGCGGGGCGGACGGGAGCGGGCGGCCCCGGCGGGGCGGGCCGGGGCGGAGCTGCCGCGCCGGTGCCGCCCCCCGCTGCCGACAAGGGATGAGGTAATCGGGGAAGCGGCTGAAATTGAAGCCCGGCGGCGGCGGCGGCGGCGGCAGCGGCGGTGCAGCCCGGGCCGGGGCAGCCCCGGCCGGGCGCGCCGCGCCATGACGGAGCGGTGCAGCCTGTGGAGCGCCCTGTCGGCGGCCGCCTGCTGCTTCTACCGCGGCTCCTTCATGCAGGTCCAGGTGAGCGGCGGCGGCGGGGGGACCCGGGGCCGGTCCGGCTGCCCCGCACCCGGCGCGGAGACCCCGCCGGGTAGCGGTTCCGTGAGCCGGCACGCGTGGGGAAAGGGCGGCCGGGGGTACGGCGGGAGGGGGAGCGCCGGGGGGCACCGTCCGACCCCCGGCCCCGCACCCGCCGTGAGACAGCTCCGGCCCCCGGGCTGTAGCGGGGGTGCGGGGGGGGTGGGATGGCCTCCCCGGGGAGCCCCGCTCAGGTGGGAGCCGGCAGGGCCGGGGGCGGGCAGCCTCTCCGCCTTCGTAAGGGGGGAGCGGGCGTGAGATGAGCCAAGCACCAGGTCGCGGGGCAGAGCTCAGCCCCCTCCGCAGCCAGGGCCACAGAGCCAAAGCCGCCGGATCCCCCGCCTCCCCGACCCGCACTTTTGACAGGCAGCACAAGTCTCCGAAGGGAGCCCTCGCCTGCAGCAGACCTCACGAAGGGGAGCGTTTAGCATCCTCCGAAAGACAGCATGCGCTGGGAGCATCCCTGAGCACAGGGGAGAGACCGAGCCCAGGTGAACACGCAGCTTCTTGGCCTGGGTGTCCGTGTAAGCGCTGCACTGCACAGGTCTGACTGGTGGGAGAAAGCTGGGATCCATCTGTCACCTGTCCTGCAGTGCTTCCAGCACCGCCACTGTCTGGGCACGCATCTAGGTGTCCTATTTTTGGACTCTGGCATGTGCACAGGAGGGGCACAGCACTAGGAATTGGTTCCCTCATTTACTGACTTAGAGAGCAAAGGTGTTTAGGATTGCAAGAGCCAAGCAGGCTCCGGTCTGAAGCAAGAGCTGTAACATACTGCAAGTTAGAAAGGAGCTGGCAGCCAAGAGAGCTGGCAGTCTTTTTCAGTACTCCTGCTGAGTGAGGTAGGTGCTGAGCTTTAGAGATTATGCTGGGTAAGACTGAGCCCAGAAGCAGCATTTCAAGTCTTGTCATGATTGCGGCTGATCTCAGTGCAAAGCCAGGGATTTTGATTGCTAGTGGGGGTGAAGAAGGAAAAGCAGAAGAGCTTCTCCTGGTTATCCAAAAGCCACTGAGTAACACAGGGGGATGTGCCCTAGCGCAGCAGCCCTTGGGCTGCACATCATAGGGGGTGTTGGGGTGCTTCAGCGAGCTGCTGCCAGAACAAGGGAGAGACAGGTAGGCATCTGGCGCTCTCACAGGGATGAGAGAGGGGATGGAGGGCGCTCCATCCCAACCTCAGAAAGAGTTAAAAGTGAAGCCCTAAGTGCTCACCTGGCTCTGCCAGATCTCTCACCATCTATTTGTGTCCAAGTGTGCCCAGCAAACACACACTGAAGTCCCCATGAATGACTGGAGCGCTTCCAGCTGACAGCCGCATCCCTGCTCACCGCCAATGGCAGCGCACCCAGCCTGGGAAGCACTGACATCATTTCTGGCCAATAGCAGCTCCGAAAAGGGATGCAGCAGCAGCCGCTGCTGCCGTCTTAGAGTGAGATAAGTAATATATAGAAGGATGGAAATGTGTGTATACGCACACCCCATCACTGCACTGAAGACCCACTCCCCCAGGGCAGCAGTAGCAGTGCACTCCACCACCCCACTGCACAACCTGGGGTGGTTGTCCCACCTTAGAGCACCCAGATGTTCCCAGCCATCAACCCCAGCTGCACCCCACCCCTGCCAGCTAGACATAATTGCTCCAGAGCTGCCACAAAGGAGCACAGACAAGGGGAGAGGAGACCCTGTGGGTAGTCAGGACCAGCCCTAGGAAGGGCTTTGAATGCCAGGACAAAGATCTCGAGTCAAGGTCTGCCTTCAGTAGGGACTAATAGAGATGTGGCATACCCAAGAGATGCCTTCAGTCACCCATGGGGTGGACAGATGGGCTGGTGCCTTCTCAGAGGCCATTTAGATGCCCAGAGTCATTGTGAGACGGGACAGAGGAACAAATGATTTCTTTTCCATATGGATATCAAGATCAGTAGGATGGACTGGCTCACCAGCAGGGCATGCAGACTAAAAGCAAGCCCATAACAACTTGAGGGTTGTTTGTGGTGGGATTTTCTCATTGTGGTCACACAGGAGGGACTAACCATTCTTGGGTGGTACCTGGCAGCTGGGCTGGTGAGCGTAGCAGTCCTGCACCAGGCAGGCACACAGACCAGTTCTTGGGTTTGCCATGATACTGGCAGTCTCTCAGCAAGGACATTTGCTCTGAAATACTTCACTGAAGTAGCCCATTGCCAGGTACAGAGGAAACAGAGAAGACCCCTCACGCAATTCTGGGGCTTTCCCCATACACCTGTTCCCAATGGCTAGTTACTCCATTTCCTCCCAGTTCTGTTTCCCAGGCCCCGCTGCTGCTCCAGCGGCCAGAGCAGGGGTGGAAAACTCCAGAAGGGGCTGGGATTTCCCTAGTGAGGGTCCCAGCACACAGGGCAGGCAGCACAAGAGCAGGAGGGAGAGCAGATGCGCTCTGTGCCCCGAGGTTAGTCAGATGTTATCGGCAGAGGAGCAGGGTGGGGTGCGAGTACACCTTGCTCTCCAAGCTGACTTCATCCTCAGCTGCAACTCCTCCAGATCTGGGAGGGGAGAGCAGGAAAGCAGTCTGCAAATCACTCCTGTTTCATAAGATCACCTTTGCAAGGAGAGAAAGCCAAACACCAGCCTTTGAAGCTCTCCTTACACGAGGCAGAGCGACAGCCACTGTTTTACATGTACCATAGCTGTCAGCACCCTCCATCCCCCCAGTTCTTGCCCTTCCACTGCCAGTTCCAGTCCTTGCCCCTCAGCTGGGACTGGAGGCACTTCCTCCCCCAGGAAAGCAGCATGGAGAGTCGGGGAAGCGGGCAGAGGTGGAGAGCCCCAGGAACTGTCTCTTTGTGGGGGCTGTCCCCGTTGCATGGCAGCACCAGAGGATTCCCCAGCCCCAGGACTGTGAAACAGCCCATCAGGGTGCTGAATGTGACGGAGGACCTCTCCTTTCTCCAGCCAAGCAAGCTTGGCTGCTGGTTGGGATTCCTCAAGCAGAGCTTGGCATCATCTCTGGCAGCTCCTGAGCTGGTTTATCTGGTGCGGCTGGTTCAGGGAACCGCTCTAATCCCCATTTCTTCCCGCTTAGCTGGAAGAGGCCTTGGGGCTCTCTGTGCAGGAGGCCAGCACCATGCACTTGAGCTAGGCGCTAGTGGAAGTCAAGGCTTTTCCCCACACCCAACCTACCAGTATGCAAGACCTCACGTCGGGCCGTACATCTTTCGATGTGCTCTTGGCGCAGCCAAGAGTGCCAAGCAGTGCCCTTTTCAGCGTGGCGCTCAGACATCCGCTTACACGCTCCTGACAGTGCTCAGCTAGCCTGCACCGCCTTGCCAGCGCCCGCGCCTCGGCGTCCGGCCAGCTGGCAGCCTGCGAGCCGGCCTCCTCCGAGACACACTACCATGCAGAGCAGAGGAAAGCCGGTCACTGCTGAAGGGCTCAGGGACTGGAGGAAGCACGTCCCTCCACAGCATGTGGGTCTTCTGCACCAAGGGCTTGTGGCAAGCCCAGCTCCCGCACAGAGAGGGGAGCAGCCAGGTGATTTCGGCAGCAACTAGTGCTTGTTGGAAAAATGTGGGAGACTCGCAATGAGGACCAGTCCCCAGAGTCACATCACACCAAGGAAAAGGGCTCCCCACGATCAGTCTCCTACTGCCTCCCTGGCTATCGTACCCACATAGCCACCCTAAGCAGTGGGCTTTTTGGTGGCTGTGCAAATCAGATGGGATCTCATTGCCCAGCCAAGGAGCCAAAGGGACAGTGCCTTCCATATGGCTGGAGAAGGTGGCTTGTGGCACCCTTCGCTCACGACTGGCCTCCCTCCCCCATCTGCAAGATGCAAAACCTCCCTTGCCTCTCCCAAACCTCCTGTTCTCTCCCACTAGCTTAGCACCTGGCTCCTGGCATGGGTGCCAGCCGGCTGCTGCCCAAATCCGGGCTTGGAGATGCCGGGCACTGCTCAGCTGGGTTTGTGTTTGTTATCCTGCACATTTGCATGGGGAGGATTTGGGGGAAAACCCAGATGTACAACGCTGAGCAGAACAGGCGCTAATCCCTGCTCCGGGGGTGGCAGGGAGCCGGGGGGGGAGTGCTGGCTCCAAACCGCTCCCGGCTCAGCTCCAACAGCTTTAGCCTGCACAGACAGGAGAGGCTTCCGAGGGGTTCCTCCCTGCCCCAGAGTTTGGGGTGAGCCATGCCGCAGGGAGGGTGCCGCAGCCAAGGGTCCCCCACCACAGCTCAGGGCCAAGCCAGGTCTGCTCAGTGGCAACGGATGGGTTGTCATGGAAACGGCATCTGCTCGGCCTCAGCCCCCCGGGGAGGCAGCCGGACCTCAGCAGCATCCGCCGGCTACCATTTATTTTTAATAGGGCTCAGCAGCGTCGGGTGGCTTTGTCTCCATGAGGGGCCCAGAGCAGCAGTAAGTGCTTGGCTCCCTGCGACCCTCGGTCAGGAGGGGACAACCCACATGCCTTCTGATTCAGGTTCTCGCAGCTCCAGCGAGTGGGACCCTCTCATGGGGGGGATAAACATGGTCAGATGAGCAAGCCTGAGTTCAGACTGTACTGTTTTCACAGGCCGCTTCCACTGTCCCAGCACCTTTTGACTCGATAGGAGTTGGGAAGGGAGGAACGGGGGCAGGTCTAGGCTGGTGAGGGCAAGCCCTGGAAAGCACAGTGCATCACAGTGGCCCTTCACAGCCTCCTTCCCCTACCCAGGCTGGAGCAGGGTCCCCAGGGACAGCATCACTGCCTGGATTGACTGATGAATGCCACTACNAGTCATGCTCCTGCTTGAGGGACTTGGTGGGGTCCCAGGAACACCCCGAGAGCAGTGGGTACAAGGCAGGAGAGCAGCGCAGTGCTCTACACTTTCCCCTGCTCACAACTGCTAGAAGAGCAGAGGGAATCAATATGGGACACAGGGGATGAGGTGCTGGGCAAAGGGCTCAGCTCCAAAGCAGGTTCCCAGTGCATTGGCATGGCGCTGCAGCCCCCAGTGCTCTGGGGGACCAGCTGCGGCTCAAGGTCAGCCATGAGTGCCAGCCTGCTCCCTCAGCAGTGCCAGAGCAGTGTCAGCAGAGTTTCAAGCCTGTGCCTGTCCTCCGAGATGCCAGCAGCATCCCGCCCTAACAAGCACCAAGGAGCTGGGCCAGCCTACGGTGCCTCCTCACACTGGCACTACCACCAGAGGTGGAGCCAGGCCACCAAGCCACCCTCGCTCACGGGAGCGATGGAACAGGACACCCCAGCAGCCCCATCCAAGGTCCCTGGTCCATGGCAGTGGTGCATATGTCCCCCTTGCAGGGCAGCACACATCTGGGATGTGGGGGCAACCCAGGAGTCCTGGCTCCCAAGCCCTGCGCCACCACACAGCACTGCCAAGGCACTAGTGTTGGCACCACAGCAGGACTCATCTCAAAGCTGCTGTGCCAACTGGGGAAACCGGCCTTGCGTGCAGAGCACACAGAAACCCCGAGCCTGTGCTCGCCTCCCCAAACAAGCACCGGCTCCACCGTGCTGGCAGCTCAGCATCCTCAGCTGCCCTCTGGGAATGTTGGCCAAGCAGCAGGCAGGGAGCACGGCTGGCTCCAGCCAACGGGAGACATGACGCCATCCCTTATCTCTCCAGGGGGAAGGGAGGGGCAAATTGCATCCTCCAGGCTCAGGTGCACCAGTGCCGGTAAAAGCTAATTTCGATGCAGAAGATTCCCTTTACATTTGTCATTACTATTCATGCCACCATCAGGCTAAACACAACGAGTTAACCCTTTGGAGGAGGGACTGTGGTAGATGTTTCAAGGAGGAGGAATAATGCAGGTTTCTTCCTGGAAGAGTGGTTCTCGTGGTGTTTCAGCCCTGGAGATGTTTGAGAGGGAGCTGGGGCAGGTTTTCTCCTGCCCAACCACACTCAGCTCTGAGCTGGAG
Source organism: Himantopus leucocephalus (assembly GCA_003993805.1). NCBI lineage: Eukaryota > Metazoa > Chordata > Aves > Charadriiformes > Recurvirostridae > Himantopus > Himantopus leucocephalus. Next base: position 5,445,230 of record RSEF01000017.1, read on the forward strand.
CAGAGGGGCAGTACACTGGGAACAGGGTGGTCAGGCATGATGGGGATGTGCCACCGAGAGACCCTCCAAGTGCTCCTGGTGGCAGGACCTAGCCATCAACAGGCACATTACCCCACCCACATCCATTGCCACAAGCAGCAATCCTCACACACAGCTCTGAGTTACCTGTCCCCCTGGGGACAGGTCTGCTCCTGGCAGGTGGCATCACCAATGCTCATACCACGGAGGGTCCCACAGTCCTCACATGGGAACCCTACCAGCCCATCCCAGGGTCAGCCCTTCCCTCCCCAGGCCCTGAACTGCTGCACCAGGTGACGCTCTCTCCTCCCCTGTACAGTTCTCCAAGGAGAAATACATCCTCGACTCATCACCAGAGAAGCTTCACAAGGAGCTGGAAGAGGAGCTGAAGCTGAGCAGCACTGACCTGCGCAGCCACGCTTGGTATCACGGCCGCATCCCCCGGGAGGTGAGGAGGGGAAGGTGGGTGGCTCTGGGCACCCTTTGCTTGGGCTGCTCGGGGAGAGCACCCTGAGGCCACACAGAACCACCAGCCTGTCCTCCTGGGAAGCTGCTGGGCAAGGGCTTCATTAGCTGAGCTGCCTGGTTTTGCCACGGGAAATGCTCTCCTGCAGCTCAGCGCCAGGGGCAAGGGGAACAAGCCAATGCCCCAAATAACACCCCAGTGGAGCATCCACCCATGCCCCCAGTCCATCCAGCCTGAGCCACTGCCCTGTCCCCTGCCAGGTGTCAGAGAGCCTCGTGCAGAGAAACGGCGACTTCCTCATCCGTGACTCGCTCACCAGCCTGGGTGACTATGTGCTGACATGCCGCTGGCACAATGAGCCCCTCCACTTCAAGATCAACAAGGTGACAGTCAAGTCCAGCGAGGGCCATACCCGCGTCCAGTACCTCTTTGAGCAGGAGAGCTTTGACAACGTGCCTGCCCTCGTTCGCTTCTACGTGGGCAACCGCAAGGCCATCTCTGAGCAGAGCGGAGCCATTGTCTACTGCCCCATCAACCGCACCTTCCCGCTGCGCTACCTGGAAGCCAGCTATGGGCTGGCCAACGGCAAGCATGGGGGACCCCACAGCCCTGCCAGCCAGAAAGGGGGGCACATCAAGAGGAGGAGCATCACCATGACGGACGGCCTGACAGCAGACAAGATCACCAGGGCTGAGGGTTGCCCAACCAGGTGAGCATACGGTCTCATCCCAGCTCAGCTGGGCAGAGGACCAGCCCCTGGGAAAGAGGCAGGGCCACACTTGGTCCCCGCTCCCTGGTTGCAGGGGTTTGGGCTTGGGGATTGAAACTGTCCCTGCTCAGGTGTGGAGAGGCACCGACAAAGTATGGGGGAAAGAACCGGTACCCAGCTGGAACTGGGGTTTTGTCCCAGCCACACTGAGCTACTGCAGCAGACACCCAGTAAGCAGACATGACTTTAGCATCACAGGCCAGAAGCCAGAGAGTGTTTTACAATCACCCAGCCCAGAATTACCAGCATGTCAGGGCTTGTCAGAGCCAGGGAGCCAAACTTTCCTAGGCAGATGCAAGGGGAGAGCCAGTCCCAGCCACCAAAAGGGCATTTGTTGATTTGTTTTTGGAGGGCCCTTTTAGTTTTAGAGTCCTTTCTGTTCAGCTGGAGCATTTGCAAGGAGTTACCAAGCAGAGCTGAAAGCCTGATGCTCTGGAAGAGACGGATGGAGCTGTACTGATGGAGGTCTGCACAGCCCCCACACGGCTGATCTGCTCACATTAACCTTGGAGCAGTTTGGCTTCTCTGGAGGTGGAGAAGGATATTTTATTTGCACAGCTTGCTTTCAGCAGCCCTGGGCTGCCCAGAGCCTGGCAGGGAAGGCAGCACCACACATACAGCAGCCAAGGGGGACCCATCTACTCCTGCTTCCCCGGTGGGATACAGCTTGTCCCTCAGCCTGTCGTTGAGCCAAGCTGCTTTCTCACCACCCTGACCTTCTCAGCCCAAGGGCAGGGTGAGAACATGCCAGCGGAAAACAGGCAGCCAACTGTTATGGCAGGGAAGAGGAAAACACTCAGACTTCTAGGAGAGCATATGTGTTTCCAGAAGAAGAGCCCAGATCCATCAGTCTTTTCTCACCACTCACGTTTTCCCCAAACCCCTTATCACTGCCACCGTTCTCCCATTGTCTTCCCACTGCAGAGGCACAGCACTCAAGACCAAACACACCATGGCAGCCCAGCCCTCACCCATGGCAGGGAGCACAGTGAATTACCTGCCATGCCTCCTTGCAACCCGCCCTGTGTGCGGCTGCCCCCCCCCTACACAACAGCTTTTGCAACACCATTGACACACAGTGTTTGCACCGGGCCACAACTGCTGCCCCACCAGCGCAAGACCTCTTTGCTTGCTATGCAGCTGCTTGCACACAGACACTGCAGCTCACCAACCCAGGCACCTCACCGCCTCCATCGGGCACCTGCTGGGCTCTGAGTCCAGCTTCCAGGCACTTTCAACCTCTCCTAAGCTTTGGGTCAGAGCAACAGCTCACCTAACCAACCTTGCAGCACAACCCTAGAAAAACTACCCTGCATGACTTTTTTGCCAGAGCCACTTCCCCACAGCACCCAGGAGCATAGCCACACCACGATACTGTACCTTGGTATCAGGGCATCCCTCCCCCATGCTCCACATGACCAAACTCCCCAGAGGTAGGGCTGTCTCTCCTTTATATAGGTACTGATCCCTTCTGGTCCCAGCTGCCTGCAGGGACTGCCCACTCATTGCTCCAGCTGAGCTCATTATGGGTTCAGCTCATTATGGGTAGTGGTGGAAGGAGGTGATGGCCCAAGGGGAGGTGATGGGGCAGCAAACCCCCATCCCAGCCCCTCTGCCCTTGCCTGGGCCCTGTTTGCAGAGACTAACTTGTCTCATCTGCCCCCCTCCCCAGTGTGTCCCTGCCCCATCACAGAGACATCATTCGCAACTGTGCCGTCAGCGTGGACCAGATCCAAGACCTGCACTCCCCGATGTCCCCCATCTCCGAGAACCCAGCATCACCTGCCTACAGCACGGGTAGGCATCACCCCTCCATCCCACTGGGGGCAGTGGGGACGTGGTTCAGGCTGGGCTTGGCATGAGTGTGACGCAGGGACCTGGGGCGGGGGATGGAGCTGGCTGTGCAGACAAGCCCCTCTGTCACTCCTTGCTAGCGAAACCCCATCCAGGTCTTTGCATAGCAAAGAAAACTGTCCTGATGGAGGGCTTGAGCTGAGGATGAGACCTCAGCCCGTCCTCAGCTGCATTGTCATGCAGTTGTCCTGGGACCAGCTGAGTCTGTTTGGGCAGCAGGGCTTTCCCCGAGCTCCACGTCCCTGGGCTGCTGCGTCCATGGCCCCTACGCGTGTGCCTGTCTCCAGACTCTGATAACAGGATCTCCTCTGCTCCCTACAGTTACACGGCTAAAACCACATGCCTGCCAAGCCGCTGGGATTGCCCCGACCTCTCCAGTCATAAGAAGGTCCAGCGAGCCCCAGCTGTGCCCGGCGAACAACAGCAAACCTCTGCCAGACCACAGCACCCACTCGACTCCCTGCCATGGATATGCCCGTGCCTCCCCCTCTCCCTCCGTGAACAGCTACAGTGACCCGGACACAGGGCATTACTGCCAGCTCCACCCCACCTCACCCATCAGCAGAGACCGGCCAGCTCATGACACCAAACAGCTGCCAACAAAGAGCTATGTGGAGAGGCTAAAGGTGGAGGAAGGACAGAGAGGGACTGTGGAGAACGGCTCCGGGGAAGCAGAGGCAGGGCAGAGGCTGAAAGGGGAGCTGGACTTCATGGGCTTTGTGCCCCCCACCATGGAGACAACCTCCTCCTTCAACCCCGTGGCCTTCCAGTCACTGCTTATCCCCCTGGAGAACAAACCCCTGGAGATGACTGTGCTCAAGAAGGTCAAAGAGCTGCTGGCAGAGGTGGACGTGAAGACGCTGGCCAAACACATCACAAAAGTGGACTGCCTGGTACGGCCGGGGCCAGGCGGGAGGGACAGGCACCTCAGCCCTCCAATCGGGAGGCACCCCCGAGCATTGGAGCATCCCTGCTGGGCCCTGCCATGCTGTATCAGCTGGGACAGGCAGAGGCTGGGCTGGGGCAAGAGGCTGCCGGAGGACGCTTCAGCCTCTCCTCAATTAACAAAGGTCTAATCAGCTCTCACCTTTCTTGCCAGGTCGCCCGGATATTGGGTGTGACGGTGGAGATGCAGCGGCTCATGGGGGTGAGCTCCGGCATGGAGCTGCTCACCCTGCCCCACGGCCACCAGCTCCGCCTTGACCTGCTGGAACGGTACGGCGTGCCACGGCGGAGGCGAGCCCACTGGGCTGCCCCTCATGGCACAGCCCAGCTCCCCTGGGGTGTCCCCAGCTTGGCACAGGGGGGTCTACTGCACCTCACAGGGTGGAGGAGCCCCAGCCAAGCCCTGGGAGCATCCCCAGCCTCCCCGCACTGACCCCGCTCTGTGTCTTACCCACGGCAGGTTTCACACCATGTCCATCATGATTGCTGTGGACATCCTGGGCTGCACGGGCAGCACAGAGGAGCGGGCAGCCCTCCTGCACAAAACCATCCAGCTGGCCGCTGAGCTGAAGAGCACCATGGGGAACATGTTCAGTTTTGCAGCTGTGATGAATGCCCTGGAAATGACACAGGTAGGGGGATGTTCCCTTCATCCTCGTGGCCTGAGCTCAGCCCCCTCACCCAAAACACATTCCTCTCCCTGTGACCTGTGGGCTCCCAACACCCGTTGGGGTGGGAGAAGGGGGAAAATGCCCAGGGTAGGAGGCGTGGGGCCACATCTGCTGGGGTGTAAGCAGGGAAGGGGAAGAGCTGTCCCCTCTGCGGAGCAGACAGCCCAGTCCCGCCGGGATCTGATTGTTTTTCGGTGGTTGGGCTTTTTGTTTTGTGCTGGGCTGTGTTCCTGGGAGGAAATGAATCTGCCCTCCGGTACAATACAAATCAGTCTCAAGGCTGTGGCAGCAGCGTCTCTGGGCCACACTGCTCCCTTTGGAAGATGAAAGGAGATTAAAATTCAATTTTAAATCGAGCCCAGCTGGGAAGTCTTGCTTCCTGCCTGCACAAAGGAGGTTGAACGGCTGCCCCCTCCCTGTGTCCCATCTTCAAGGACGCTGTGACGCGGGGAAGCTGCTGTCCTGGGGCACTGGGAGGGGGAGAAATCCTGAACCCAGCCACGGTGCCAGGGATGTGCCATCTCTGGCCATGAGCACTGGTGGAGGCAGCTGTTTTGGGGAGCAGCAGACACTACTGTGGGGGCCATGGCTCTGGGGCCAGGCTGTTCCCCCCTGGGAGCACCTTGCGAGCTCAGCACACGGGGGCTGTGCTGCCCCCCAGCACCCTCCATCTGCCCCATCTACTTTCAGATCGCGCGGCTGGAGCAGACCTGGATGGTGCTACGGCAGCGGCACACGGAGGGCGCGATCCTCTACGAGAAGAAGCTCAAGCCGTTCCTGAAGAGCCTGAACGAAGGGAAAGGTAACAGGAGCAACTCCCCTCCTCTCGCCTGCCTGCTCCTTCCTGCTTCATCTGGGCACAGCTTTGCTGGAAGGGGATGTGTTTGAGAGCTCTGACCTTCTCCCAGCCAGGGCCAGACGCTTCCCCTCTGGCTGCTGAACCTCCCCAGCACCCGGCAGGGCCTGTTTGGCCTCGGCTGCCCCTTCCTTCCCAAGGAAGCATTTCATAACTAAATAAAACCAGCAGCTGGGCACAGACACAACTTGGCCGAGCCAAACCCTCATGCTCACACGGCGGTGCGTGCCAAGCCAAGGGGACAGGGCGGCCAGTTGGGGAAGATGAAAAGCCACATCTCTCCAACAGCCAGTGCTCCGGGCTCTGCAAACTTGCTCCCCATTGCGGCTCTGGGAAACAGGGACACAGCTTGAGCAGGGACAGCAGCGTTCCCCTCCCAGCACAACCAGAAAGCTCAGCTGGGAGGAGCTGGTGTTGAATGAGGCAATGGCCCCAGGCACAGCGATCGAAGAGCCACAGCCGTTGCTGTGCTACAGCTGGGCCTTAAAGCCTCTCCCGGGAGCGCAGTGGCAGCCTGGCTTCGCGGGGCTGTGCGGCCACAGGAGCACTCTGCAGAGCTGGGGCAGATGGGGAGGGGGACGCAGGGGAATGGGGCTGCGCAGGGTCCTCAGGGTGCCTTTCTCCACAGAAGGGCCACCGCTCACCAACACCACCTTTCCCCACATCATGCCCCTCGTGACTCTCTTGGAACGGGATGAGGCTCTCACAGACAGCCCCGAGCCCTGGGAGACCACTGACAACGGTGTGGAGGTGGTCATGGCCCACCTGGAGGCAGCGCGGATGGTGGCCCACCACGGTGGGCTCTACCACACCAATGCTGAAGTGAAGCTGCAGGGTAAGTGATGGGGACTCTCTGCTGCATTCCCAGCGTGCAGCTCCAGCCCAGCACCAGCCAGAGCATCCCCCAGGTACAGGGTCCCCAACCCATCCCAGGGAACTGACTCTCCCTCCCTGCAGGTTTCCAGGGCAGAGCGGAGCTGCTGGAGGTCTTCAGCACCGAGTTCCAGCTGCGGCTGCTCTGGGGCAGCCGCGGGGCCGAGAGCAGCCAGGCTGAGCGCTATGAGAAGTTCGACAAGGTCCTCACCGCCCTGTCCCACAAGCTGGAGCCAGCGGTGCGCTTCAGTGAGCTGTAACCCCCTGGGCACTGGGAGACCCCCCCCCAGCTCCTAGCCTGCCCCCCCCACCCCAGCAGCTGTGGACAAGGGATGGGGCCAGGCACCTGGCACCAGGAGGAGGAGAGATGGCCCAGAAAGGCACTGAGGCAAGGATCAGCAATTTTGGGACAAAGAGGAGGAAAACCAGCCACCTCCCATCTACCATCCACCTCCTCAGGACACGACAGGCACCGCTGCCCCGAGGGATGGGGACAGTGTCTGGACAGGCCAGTGCCAGTGTCCACCATCCAGCCTCGCCGAGGTCCATGACTACATGGTGCTCCTCACCTCGCCCTTCGGTTTCTTTTCTTTTCCACCTCTGTCTTGCCCATGGCTGCTGGATCCCACTTGTAAATATGTTTTCATGATCACTTCTCGATGTACAGACTTGTGAAGGACGGTTCTTGTTGTAAATAATTAGGCTCATTCATTTTGTCTTGTAAATACGTGTACATATCTCATGGGTTTGGTTCTTACATAAAATAAACTTTTATGCTGTTCCTCAAGGGCATCCCCTCTCCTGTGGGAGTCATTTGAACCATGCCCCGGCCCCCCTGGGAGAGCAGAGACTGGGGAAGGGCTGGTGAGGGGGACCACCATGCCGAACCCAGCCCTGCCTGGCCCCTGGACCCGAACGGTGGCCCAGTGTGGTTGCTCTGACACACACACACACACCCGCTCCCTGCAAGGGGCGACCGGGATCCCCACAGCACCCCCCGTGCCCGCCCCCCGCCCTCTCTGGCCACGCCCCATTCCTTGTAGCCACGCCCACTCCCTGACCCCACCTCTCCTCGCCCCGCCCCCGCGCGGGGCACGCCGGGAGCTGTAGTGCGGGCGGTGCCGGAGCGGGCGGCCGCCATGGCCCCCGGAGCGGCGGCGGCGCTGGCCCTGGCGCTGCTGCTGCTGGTGGCCGCCGCCCGCCCCGCCGCCGCCTGGGACCTGTGGGCGCTGCGCTGCGGCTTCTCGGCGGACTGCGAGTGCGGCTTCGGGCCCGATCTGCGCGGTCAGCGGGGGCGGCGTGCCGGGGAGCATGGGGGGGGTAGGAGCGCCCCTGAGGTGACAGGCCGTGAGGCGCGGGGTGCCGAGGGGCGGCGGGCCCTGAGGGGCGGCGGCCCGGGGAGCCTCCAGGCCAGGGAGGCGTCAGGGGGGGGTCCGGCAGCCAGGGTGTCTCCAGGAGACACTCCCCGGAGCGAGGAGCAGAGGGGGATCTCGGGCTCCCCACCCCGCGGAAAGTCAGGGCCGCCTGGGCTGGCTGACAGGGAGTGCCCGGGACAGCCACAGCATCAGACAAGAGACATTTCAACCCGCGTTTGGCAAATCTTGATTTGACTTTGCTTCAGGTCTGGAGTGTGACTTGGCCACAAACCTGGTGGGGCAGCCCCTGGTGAGGCAGCAGGTGATGAAGGCGGTGAAGGAGTTCCTGGAGAACCGGAATCCTGTGAAACCCCTCGTGATGTCCTTCCACGGCTCGACGGGAACGGGCAAAACCTACGTGAGCTCCATGCTCGTCCGCTACCTCTTCCAGGGTGGGCTCCAGAGTCCCTACGTTCACCAGTTCTCTCCGATAGTGCACTTCCCCCATGCTGAGCGGATAGAGCAGTACAAGGTAAGGGACGCCTCAACACAACACTACTTCATTGGGGTTTTCTTTGGTTATGTCCATCTTGATCCTCAGTATATACACACTCAGGCTGTTTCCTGAAGTAAAGCAGGAATAGAAGCTCTTTGTTTTACCCTCTCAGACAGACACAGCTGAGTAAGTGGCTCCACACACTGGCTGAAGGATCCACTAGTAACTGTGATATACTCTGGCACTCAGTTATCACTTTCGTCTTCCCCACAGCAGTCCTTGCTGTGATCATGTTCTTATTCCTCAAATATTTACACACCCTGTTGAACACACAAACAAAAGTGCTTTGCTTAGATGAAAGGCACTAAAATTCTCCCACTGCTTTCCAAACAGCTTGATGGCTGTGAAAACCTGTGTATCGCTAGACTTGTAATCCCCTCCTCACACAGCAAGCAGCTCCTCAACAGCAGCTCTAGACTCTTAACTGTGCCACTCTGTCTCTTAAAGCTGAGAAAGGAAAGGAATCAAAATGTGAAGGTTAGCTGCCAAACCCTCAGGAGAGTTGGGAATCAATGCACCCGGATGTTTGCTTTCTGGGTGCTTGGAGAAGTTATTTGTTGTATTGTGTCCTTAGAAGAAATACTGTCACAAAGGTAAAACCCACAGTGGGTGAAGTGCTTCAATTAAGAGTTATTCATGCCCCCAGGTGATGCGAGTGGTTTTGTGTGGGTTGGCATCTACACTGAAGTAACTTCAGCCACAGTAAAGAGCCAGAGCTCTTCTGTGGCAGCACAGGCACACATTTTTGCACCAGAACAGGAGCTGGCAAAAAGCACTCAGCAGCTGGGAACTGCAAAGATACGCAGTGAAAGAGAAGAAGGTGGGGAACTGTAGGAGTCTGAATCCCCAGCTTTAGTTTGCTGCCTCCTTCTTTAAGTCTGTAATAAAGCATCTACAAAGGGCTAATAAAGCCAGTAACAGCCACTGTGCGAAACCCAGAATAATGGAGACCTCTGAGTAGGTGGTGCTGTGCAGGGACAAGCTGCTTTCAGCACCTTCAGCTCCACTTGAGCTCAGGCCTCAGCCTCTGTTCTGGGGCAGCTCAAGCCTCCCTCACCACCCCCGGTATCTCGCTGCCTTACAGCTTGGTGGGTATTTTTCCTAGGAAAGCCTGAAGCGCTGGATCCAAGGGAACTTGACAAACTGTGGACGGTCAGCCTTTCTCTTCGAAGAAATGGACAAGATGCACCCAGGCTTGATCGACGTGATCATACCATTCCTGGGACCCTCATGGGTTGTGTACGGGACCAACTACCGCAAAGCTATCTTCATCTTCATAAGGTAAGAGAGGCCCCTCTGTGGCATCACAGGGCCTTCCAGCACACTGCGTCTCATTTGGGCAGAGGTCATACCTACTTCTGAGCACACACTTGGTTTGCATTTCCTTCTTCAAGCCTTGATCCTCTACAAGTACTGAGACTATTTCATTGTGAATAGACAGACCTGGAGAGTCTGAAAAAGGTCTCCTGTCCCTATTATTTGGCTGCCTTTACAGGAGTCATTTTAGGCCAGGCAGCTGGGAGATCCTGGCTTGCACTCACGCAGGCTGGAGGGTGTCAGGTGCCACCTCTGTCCTGCAATACCATTTTCGCAGATACACAGCAAATAAGTAATCTCATTTTTGTACAGCAATGCAGGAGGGGAACAGATCAACGAAATGACCCTGGATCTGTGGCGTGCCCGCAAGGACCGGGAGGAGATCAGCCTGCAGGACCTGGAGCCGGCCATCTCCAAAGCAGTGTTTGAAAACCCTCAGAGTGAGTCCGTGGAGCAGAGCCCTTCCTACAGGGTCAGAGCCCGGCAGAGGGAGCCAGGCCCATTCCAGGCAGCCACCCACACTGCCTGCCACCTCCCAGGCAGCCAGAAAGGGACTAGGAAGGGCTTTGAGGGAAGGGAACTGTGATCCCCTCCTGGTTTCCTGGCAAAGGGAAGGAATAGCCCAGCCCTCCAAGCCAGCTGAACTGTTGCCACGTTTAGCAAAGTTCTTTGGAGACAAGGTGTGTTCACAGTTGAGGGACGGCAAACAGCACAGCATGCTCGCTGGAAAAGCACCGAGATGTACCGATCCCCACTGCCTGCCTGGATCTCCTTGCTTTGCCCTTGTCACAGGGAGCAGAGCTTAAATTCTGACTTGTGAAGTTAAATCCTCCTATTCCTGGAGAACAAGTCTATTGGGGGAGGAAGGGAGGTGACAGCTGATGGGTTCAACTCTCTCCTTGTACAAAACTGGAGTAGATCTGTCTTCAGCTGAGTATTTTGGCTTGGCACAAAGCAGCTCTTTGAATTCCAGAGACTCTGAAGGTAAAACCTGTCTCTTCCTTTGCTTTTGCAGGTGGATTCTGGAAATCTGGGATCATTAACGACCATCTCATTGATTTTGTTGTGCCCTTCCTCCCATTGAAGCGCCACCATGTGAAGCAGTGTGTCATAAGCGAACTTGTCCAGCAAGGCCTGGAAGTTCGTCCGGGTGTTGTCCAGGAGGTGGCTGACAGCATCCCCTACTTCCCAGAAGAAGAGAAAATATTCTCATCAACAGGCTGCAAAACAGTGGCCTCTCGGATCAGTTTTTTCTTCTAGCCACTAGCAAGGGCCTTGCTCGGATCCATAGGGGATGTATACGGAGCTGTAAAGCAGCAGAGCCCAGGGTTGGTGGGATGAGCAGTGGGCGCTGCAAGTCCTCTCTCAGCAGCACAAGCGCTGTCCTGCTGAACTCGTCTCTCCAGCTCCGAGGAAGCTGCTGCAGGATGCAGCTGCGGGACCAAGTGCAAGTGATGTGATTGAAAGCACTTTACTGATTTACCCTTGGCCAGGTGAGGGTGGATATGACCAGCCCACCGCACCACCCAAGACACCTGTGATGACACGGGGAAGATGCGAAGAAGGCCTGCAGTGTCAGGGAGGTTCCTCACCCATCTGCAGCTCTCCCCTTTCCAGGCAGCTATTGACAGCCAACACATCAAGATTCTGAGCCCACAGAAAAGTATTTCTTTCCTACAGCATTTTAACAGGTTTTTTAAAGCCTTTTTAAGCATGGCTGTACCTCAAGCTCCTTGGTACAATGTGACAGTGCTGGTGCTGACTCCTGCAGCACTGGCCTGTGAACACCTTCAACATTGCAGCAAAGTTTCCTTTTCAAGGAAGTTTTGGAGCCAACTTCTTTCCAGCTTCCTTTCACTGTGAATAGGTCCTGGTAGGGACCAGCTTCACCATCAACAAGTGCAGGGGGCATAACGTGGGAGATGGCAACATCTGATCTGCCAAGAGACAGGTCCTTCCTACCACCCCCTTGTCCATCTTTCCCCTCAGGTCCAAAGGATTTCCCTGCAGCAAACCAGAAAAACAACAACAACAAGACTTCTCACTTGTTTTACCAGCTACAAAAAAGTTTCAGTTCTACCTCCAGGGGAGCCCATGGTGCCACTAATGTTTTTGAAAATTCTTTTTATTCAGTGATGATTTCTACAGCAGGCTGACAGTTGGTGCTATGAGCTGTTGAGGCTCTTGTATATCCTTCTGCTGGTCAGACCTCACAGGCTTTGGCTGGGCCAGTGTCCATTCAGCTTCTGGGGAGTGTCACTTACAACAGGGGACCTGGGGAAAACCTGGGAGAAGATCAGTGCTCCACACTACCAAACATGGGGTGCACAGCACCACTGGCCTTTGCCCAGGTTTTAGTCTCCTCTGTGCATTCAGAGGAAACAGATTCATTCACTCTCTAGGAAAAAACTGTCCGAGGGATGCTTCCCAAAGCTCCAGATGCTCTGCTCGGGCCCTGTGCAGAGAGGAGCTGCCAGCGCTTGGGACCATTCCATCTCCAGGGCCAGAGTCTTGGGGACAGCGATTTTGACACCACCCAAACGCTGCCTGGGAGCTGGCCCACAGACAGACTCAAACATCCTGCTTCTTCGAAAAATGTTATGCATTTCTAATTTTAAAATAAATCTTTTTATGGAATAAACAGTTGGGAAACAGTAATTTACTTGGCTTTCTGACTGCGGCTAGCGTGGAAGGACATGGAGGATTTGCAGTTGCGTGGGAAGAGCTGCCTGATGCAATGGGACTCTGGGGACTTAGCAGCACGGAGTTGATGCTCTCCAATTAGGTAACTGGTAACAAGACAGCAGCCTTTCCCTGGGGAGGAGGCGAAACAGCAGTAGCTGGGCCAGACGTCCTCTGCAGAGGAGTCAGTGTAGGTCCAGGAAGGCCAATGGGTCTCTCTGCCTCAGTGGCACTTTTTCACCCCCTGCAGAACACAGCTCTTGGTCCCAAGGCCACATTTACAGGGCTAGTGCCAGCACAGGAGGTGGAAGCCACATCGTCTCCTTCCCAGGGAGAATCGCTTTGCAGACCCTGCCTGGTGGCCCCACGTGTGGGAGCTGAGGGCCAAGGCGAGGTGCCAGGCAGGCGTAGTGACAGACCAGCCGTTTCTGCAGCAGCTATCACTGCCACTCCGCGTGCTGGCTGGGTGCGAGATCCAAGTCTGCAGCCCCTGCTGCCACACCCCAGTCTGGTCACTGTCCCTTGGACAGCTTGTGCTCCCACGAGCAGTCCTATGCCCTCAGGCACCACTTCGTTCTGAGCATCTTCTACTGCCATCAGCAGCCTGGGGACAAGTGCCAGTGCAAGGGCAATGCTACAGGCCTGCAGCAACCCCCCCAAAGTGACCCTTTATCTGGGAGGGCTGAGAAGGAGTGAGACACCTGCTTGGAGTAAGTTTCCCAGGCCAAGTATGTACACATCCAGCAACCCAGTGTCACCTTTTAGGAGGAGGAAGGGGCAAAACCCCACCTTTGCCAGCACGAGTACTTCAGCAGCGAGNCACCTTTGCCAGCACAAGTACTTCAGCAGTGAACTCTGAAACATGCCACTGCACTCCAGAGCCAACAAAACCCTCGTGCTCAAGGTTAGAGCAACCCTGCTTTGGGGTGGGCAGCACTACTGGACTAACGGCCACAACGAACTACCCCCCAGCACGCACCTATTGCTGCTGTCAAACCAGGCAACATCAGCCAAAATGGTGAGTTCTGGAGAGCTCTGAAGCTTTTTCTCCAAGGTTTCTTGGGCAAGGCATCCAGTCTTGCTCCTCAGGACAGCCCAGATGGACTTTCCAAGAAAGAGGTACAAGGAAAAGGATCTGCAGTGGCAACAAGGTGAGACCTGGATCTCCTCCATGGAAAACTTCTTCCCCACAGTGAGCTCTTGAGCACTGAGCCCACGGGGTTTCCACCACTGCAGCCAAACACCAGCCTCGTGCCACCAGCAAAGGCCCCGCCAGCCCCACTGGGGCCTGCCCCAACAGGGAGCCTGGGCTTCACCACAAACAAAACCCAGACTGATCGAGCCATGCCGCTGCCCTAAGTGGTGCCACACTGGGCGATGGCCATGTGGGGACACGTTCCCTTTATCACAGCCAGATGCAGGAGGGATCTTTGATCAGCTGCTGGCCCCCAGT
>RSEF01000017.1:5476928-5533836 GCA_003993805.1 Himantopus leucocephalus
AGGGGTAAGAAACCAGTTGATAAAATTAAACCCCTCGCTGTGGCATTAAATCGAAACCGGGATGCGAAGCGCCGCGGCTGCGCTGGAAACTTGTTGGGGCCGAAGAAGCGGCTCGGTAGGGCCGGGGAACGGGGAGCGGGGAGCGGGCGGCGGCGGGCAGCCGTCTCGGTGCCCGTGTGTCCCTTCTTTTCCAGGCTCCAGCCGGATTCCCCCTGGAAGATCCCGCGAGCCCGGGACGGGAATCTCCGCTCCTGATTGTCCAAACGCAATTCTTGTGCGATGGAGCCGTACGAACCAAGAATTGTGTCTGGACATCTGTAGCAGAGATTTCAACTCCGCCGGTTGGGCTGCAGGAAGGTGCTTTGGGGCGGAGGAAGAAGGACGGACCTTCCCCGGGCCCGGGGCACGGCAAGGTAACCGGGAACCGCTCCCGGCTGCAGCCCGGGGAAGCCTCGGGGAGGATTTCAAGGAAACTAAATAAAACACCGGCGGCGGCTCCGCACCGCTCAGCGCCGCCGGAGGGGTGTCCGTCCTAATGCGTCAAATACCGGCCGGGTCCTCACCGGGACGGGCGGCCCCGGCCGCGCAGGGACCGGGCAGGGATGGAGGGGCCGAGCCGGGGGCTCCGGTGCTTCGCCGGGGACGGAGCCGAGCGCGGCGGGCGGGCGCCCCGGCCCTGCGGCTCCATCCCCATTTATCCTTCTGGCATTATTTTTTTTTTTTAAAACTGCGTTTTGATTTAATTTAATTTATTTCGGCGTGCGCCCGGCCTTGGGGCGCGGCGGGGACCCCTCCGCACCGGGGACCGATGTCCCTGCCGGCCGGGACACCCTCTTCATCCTCCCGCCGCAGCCCCCGGCCGCACCGAGGCCGCTTCGGCTGTGCTGGGCTCTCCGCCGAGCCGGGAACCGTCCCCGCCGCTCGGGCACCGGGTGGGCTCGGCGGAGAGCGGCCCGGCCCCGGGCTCCCCCCGGACGAGGGCTGCGGGGACGGGGTCCGCGGAGCTCCATGAGCAGCCCCTTGAAACCACGGCCGGGAGGGAGGTTTGTAACAGAGAGGCTTTATGACTCCACAAGCCGAGGGACTCGGCCGGGGCTGCCAAGGAAACCCAGGAGGAGGAGGGAAGCATTACAAGATCCGAGCAAAATTCCACCAAGAGCCTATCTAGGACAAAGCTGGAGGCAGAGAATGTTTTAAAAGGCTTTTATTTCAGAAACTTTTTGGTTTTTTTGTTACAGGATTTTGCTGTACCCCTCTTCTCCCCTCCCCTGGCTTCCCTCATCTTCCCATTTCTAGCTTTTTTTTTAGCAATGATTGGCAGCTTTTACTACAGCAGGAGCTAAGCCATCTGGGTCTACCTGCACTAGTGAGGGGAGTAACACCTCCCAGGGAAGGAACTCATCCTATCATGAGCAAACAGCTGGGGGGGGATAAGAACAGACAAGCCCAGCCTAAGGCAAAAATGCAGCGTAGAGGCCGGGCAGGCAGCAGCGCTCAAGACGAACCTGCCATTTCCTACTTGGGTTTAAGTCTGTTTCAAGCTGCACACCACGCAGGTTCGTTGTTTTTCAGCCAGCTTCCACCGTCACCTGGAATCCCCCCTCCGCTCCCCTGGCCCAGCAAAGCTTACGGCCGTGGACTGAGGACAGAGAAGAGCCTTTGGCCTGTCTGTGTCATTTACAAACGGCGCAAGCTGGACTCGAGTCACTGCGGCTGGATTTGGAAAAGGCTGAATATCCATTTGTTACCAGCACTGGGCTTGAAGTTAGGGTTTCTCAGATGCAGCAGCATCGTTGTCTGTGGGTGCTTTTAGTTACGCAGGTTGTGGTGGGGTAAACGTGAGAGAGGAGTCACCAGAGAAGTCAGACGGGGGAATTACTCTTTGGCTCTCCCTCCACGTCAGACAGAACAACTCCTCTGTCAGGCGCAGGACGGGAAAGACCCCTTGTACGGAGCACGCGGGGTGTGAGGCCAGGCTGCCCGAGCAGGGGCTGGTGCACTGCGCTGCTCACCGCCTCCCAGCACCTCCTCGGCAGCTCCCGGAGATCGAGGACAGGGCGAGCAGTACATGGTGCAGACCAGCTCTGAGATGCGTACCGACTGAGATACGGCACCAGCGAGCACTCTGCCCCAGGAAATCCACTGCTCAGGCAGGAGTGCCGCTGCTGGGGGATCACCGCGTGCTGCCGGAGCTGTGCCAAAACGCAGGTGAGCAGGGCAGGGGGGAGTGCAGGAAGGACAATCCCGGTCGGACACTCCTAGAAGCTCACGCAGCATGTTTCAGACCTGTTGGCACCAACGCTATCTTCTCTGACCCCTTCCCTGTGCTCTCGCTGCGGCCTCCTGGCTGGCTGGCAGGCCAGTCCGTCTGTCCGAGGAAACTTCTGGAAAGCGAACAGCATCCATGCCCTAGCAAAGCCGTGCACACCCACTTCCGCTGTGCTCACAGGACTTCCTCAGGGTGCGCAGTGAGGAGCCTCCCCCTCCCACTGACGGAAAGGGTTAAAGCCACTGACTTTCTTTCCTGGGTCTCCGGTGCATCTCCATCCCCAGCCCTTCCCCAGCCAGGCTGCAGCAACGCAGCTCCCCACCTGCACAGAACGCAAGACAGGCTGATCAATTCTGTCCATCATGGTGACAGAAAGATAATTTGCTGCCCTTATCACTCCGTGCTGTCTCAGGCTGGGCACGGGTTTGTTTCCCCTCCAACCAAATGGTTATAAATTGACATTGTTCATGGGCTAGTACTTCACCTTGCCTCAGCTCAGGTATGAAAGAGGCAAAAGGCATCAGAAAAACAAAAACAAAAAAGCCTACTTCTCTCTTACTTCCCACAAATAAATATCATGACAAGTGGAAAGCCACTACAGAGGGCTCTGAAGCTGTGATGTCTNGCCACTACAGAGGGCTCTGAAGCTGTGATGTCTGCCACCTCAGAGAAAAACTAGTAAAGTCACCTTTTGTTTCCTTCATGTCTCGCCCTTCCCTGATTGTCCCTGTGGCTGGTGCACAGACTGTACCAACACTAAGTATTGTGTTAAAAGAATCCCAGTTCCCAGCACCAATGCAGAGACACCCCAGCCTTGCCCCAAAGCAGGCACAACTTCCCCCAGAACGCCTCATTGCCCGCAAAGACACACCAGCCTACTCGAGGTTCAGCACCCCTCTTCCTCCCATCACAGGAAAACCAAAGTCCCACATGCTGCAGGTGCTCTCTGCTCGTTAGGGTACCTGGAAGCGCAGTCAGGAGAGGTGAAATGAGGACGAAAAGATGGATGCTGTTGTGGTAGACAGCAGGCCGCGTGCTGGCAGGGCTTTATTTGGATGTCTAGTAACAAGTGAACGCGGTGGGAAGATGCAGAGACCGGGCACAGGCAGTTCAAGAGAGGTTTGGGTGGGTTTAGGTTTTTGTTTGGGTTTTTTGCCCAGGGGTTTGGATTTACATCCTCTTGTTTTTCCAGGAGTTCACCCGCCGTGCAATGTCGAAATGAAAAGCACATTATCCTGATCCTGGAGTTTATAATCCAGCTCGCCCTGCAGGCCAAGAAAAAAAATGAAAAATGGTTTAAATGTCATTTCCAAGTACTAGCTGCAAAGAGAAAACAGCTCATAAAAAAGATGGTGAGTGTTAGGGAGAGCAGAAGGGGATAGACTGACGTTTTCATCCTAACAGAAGCAAAGGTGAGAGATCAGACAAGGAGCTGGCATTCATTATCCCACATCGCTTTCTGGACCAGGGTTTTGACACAACAGGTGGTTGCCTGAGGCAGGAAAATAGTCAGGGGCTGTTTGTTGTCTGAGCACAACTGTGGGCTGAAAAGGGAAGATATTTACCAGTTGCCTGTTTGGGCAGAAATCTCCCCAGGGCTGCCTTCACCTGCTACGGCACCACCTTACTCTAGCCAAGGGGGTCTGCCTGGGGCTGGGAAGCTGCCTGGTACCCAAAAGCAGTTGCCCACGCGTGGGGGAGACCTGCTAGCAGCCAGAGGTGCAAAGCCCATTGCCAGAGGCCAGGGAATACGGGTGATGTCTCTTCAGACGCTGGCTGGTTGATGAGTCTCAGCAGGTTCGAGAAAGGCTCCAGGCTTCCGAATAGCCACAGTACAATACAGGGAGAGAGATCCCAGCCTGCCCCTTCCCCCTCAAATACGAGATGCTTCGCTCGGGGCAAGAATCAGAAATAGCTTCTCTGAGAGCAACCGCAGAACAGACAGAGCAATATTTTCAACAAAGAAAGTCAAACTGAAGGAGTACAGACCATTAGTTCCCAGTCTGCGTCGTTGATGAGCACCAAAATTCCTGGCCTCCTGCAGAACAGAGAAAAATAATTAGGATACAGGGCCGCTAAAAAGCTTCACAAATAGTTAAGAACAAGGGATGTTACAGCACAGATCACAAGCTGACTGCCTATAAAGCCAAAGAGAAAAGGAATCCTAGCACGGAGGTGGAAACAGGTACAGTCTGTGCCCTTTCTAGATCAAATAACGGGGAGGCAGGAGCGATCCCAGAGCTCATTTGAATCAAAATGCACCATTCCTGAGGATGCTCCGAGATGACTACATTTCCGTACCATGTAGAAAAGCCAGGTAATTAAAACCCACGCACTACAGTCGAGCGCAGAGAGCTCGATGTGAAGGTAGGGAAAGCTATTTCGCTGCCCCTACCAAAGGCACCCGGGATCCACTCCATGCCCCTGATTACAGGCAAAGGGATTCCCCCTCTTTGATCTTCAGTGTCCTGCAATTGTCTCTCCCGTTACCAGGGGACCTGGCACACGCTTCAGCTCACAAAGATCCGTGACGAATGTTAAACACCCCCAGCGCCACCCCGCAGTCAGGGATGGCTTGCACAGCTCACTCTGCTCCATTTCTCTTGGCTTTTTTTTTTCCCCTCCACGAGGCTGGCCCCATTTTGACAATAAAAATACATTTCCCAGAAGAAATATTTGTTGGCGTTTCTCTGAGTGACTGCTTCAGTCCCAGTGATGTCAGCAGGGAACACACAGACCTGCTAAAACTCCTGGAATTGAGGATACATGAGCCACGCTGCTCCAGGTGACAATGGAGAGAAAGTATACATGGCTCTGCTTCACATTTAAGGTTTAAAGATTTGGGGTGAGGGCTGCAAAAGATGCTCTCCATGGAACAGGGTGAGGTGTAGCGTGGGACATCTCCTGTTATCACTTTAGCAAATCCCTTATTTTCATGGTCATTAACTTGCTTCTTGCAACCAACAGGAAAAACGCATCCCAAACCATGGGGACCAACAGAGAAACACACGGAGGATTCATAACTGTCGTACTTACACAGATTCCCCTTGCATAAATAATTCTGGTCGTTCTTTCAACAGATTCTGTTTGATCCACTTTAGCAGGTTTCTGATATCCCCTGAAAGGAGAAAGGACAGCAGTTTACAAACTAGCTGACAGTTCCTAGCTGATGCGAGAACAAAGTGATTGTTTATCCACAAAAGAATAGATGAGGAACATGTAGGATGGATGGGGATAGCTGAAAACTTCCAGTCAAAGAAACCACCTAACAGGACTGTCCCTTACCAGCACCTAACAGGCAGCCCTGCCTCAAGGGAGCTCAGAGCTCAGGGCTCTGCCCCAAACCCCCCAGTTTGGCAGAAGAGGTTTCCTGCATAAAACGCATCCCACAAAGAGTGAATGCAGTTCGTGCTGAAGCACCAATCCAGTGGGAGACTGTCAATGTTAAGATTTCTTTAACACATCCCATATCCTGCATGTTCTGTTATCACCTAACAAATTGATGTTTAACTCTCTGTGTGTTTGATCAGATTTAAAAAGTCCAAACAAGCAAGCCTAAGAACATGAAAGGAGTAAAGGTAGACACTATCGGTACCAAAACCAGGACGAACTCTTGGAGACATGAGTTCTGGAGCACAAACGCGGGCATAACCATGCATTAAACACGCACGCAGGCACAGGACAGAGTAGCTGTATTTTGGACACTTGCAATATCCCTCGGCATTACACCTGCTGCCGTGGTGGGTTCCCCATGCCGTGCCTGCTCCCTCCCTCTACACTTTGTGCTTATAGCTTCTTTATTAAAGCTCAGCCTTTATCTTTCCATTTCAGTAGGTGACAGGAAGGATTTGTCTTCATGTAAAAGGAGGAGGAGACACTGCTGGCGGGTTTTTATAGTATCAATTTTACTTTGTGAGGCAAAAACAATTTCTTTAGTGATAGCATCAGTTAATTTCCTATTGGAGAGGTGAGAAGCGACAGAGGGGGGGAATAATCCGTTACAGGGTTTAGAGAAGCTGACAAATTGCAATGTGGAGTTCTCCTGCATTTGCCTCTATATTTCACCATTCCATAAACCACTTCATCATTCTGAATCCACAATCAGTTATTCTCCCGGGGCTCCTTTAAACAGCGCTTTGAAAGCCCCGAAAGAGTTTTGTTTGTTTTCAAGGCGTGAGGAAGCTTTCTGAAAGCACAAATCCACCAGTGAGGGCTGGAGCCCCGCTCACAGGATGAGCAGGGACGCCAGGATGGGTTTCCACATCTCCCTCACGTGTGGTAACCTTGCCGTAGTCACGGGGAACCTTTCTGCATGCCCCTCTCGGAGCTAAAATCAAACTCTGCGTACGGTTCCCCACATGTTTGCTTTGCGACCAGCAAAAATAAATACACTCAGTCCCTGCCTTAGCCCAGGATTTTATGGGATCACAGACGCTACCCAAAGCAGAGCTGGGGTTCTTCCAAATAACATGCCCCCATCACTTCTGTCACACCAAGGATGAACAGTCCTGGCACAGGCAGGTGCACATCAACTAGGCGATGGGGACATGTCCATCTGCAGCAGATGGGGGCCTCTTTTCCTAGGGAAAGGGGGAGGGGGATGCTCTAAGATTCCCTCTGTTCCCCACCCCCCACCATTTCCCAGGGCATCGGTGCCTCTGGATCACAGCATTCCCGGCCAGCACACTGGTCCCACTGTGGGGCTGTCCGGAGCACGACAGGTATTGCTGATCCAGTGCTCTGATCGGGGCAGAAAGAGCTGCTTTGTGCCTTAAAACTGCCTGATGAGCTGGATCACCTGCCTGGGGCCAACCCATGACTCCCTTGTAACGATACGTAGCTAAGAGCACAAAATAGACAAAATTCTGCTGCTTTCCTAGCAATATGCACTGGGGACGGCGACCGCTGCTCAGAAGGTATATATATACCACGTCAGTCGGTCAGTCACCAGAACAACAGTTAACTATATTCACCTTCCCCTGAAAAATGCTGCTGCAACGTAAAGCCCTCAGGATCTCACACCCAAACGGCTCCTGCTCTCCATCACCAAGAAATGAAAGCCGGAGAGGAAGAAAGATGGAGAGGAGCCTTCAGGAGAAGGAGGGGGGGCACAAAGGGGACACCGGCCCCACTGCAGCAACGCCCGCGAGCTGTTTCATATTTATGCACTTGCAGCAGGGCACACAACAATGAGCTGTGCCATATACCATTCTCCTTGCGTGGAATAAGCAGCCCTTTCCTCTGGGACCTTTCAGGAGAGATCATTTAAACAGAAACACGCTGCACCAGCTGGATAAAAGACAGCCACCTAGAAGCAGCCTGGACGAAGGGGCGAGAGGACTGATTTATTCGAGGCTGAGCTGGAAGACTCCCTCACCCCTACTCCTTCCATAATAAATGTTATTTTCATCCCCACCTGAGCCTTACATTCATTTACTCCTCCCCAGAAGTCACGTACACACACACTGAAGAATTTAGACAGTAGGGGAAAAAAACCTGATACCTCTGTGCATGCCTGGAGCTTCCCTGCTCCAAACAGCAACAAAAATTAAGACTGCTTCTCTGCAGCCAACCTTAAGACATAATACTTTTGGCTGCTTTCTCAGCATTGAATTTTTCCCCCCACCTTCATGTCTCTACATTCTATACACCAATATTACAAGAACAAATCAATTATAAAGGATGAAAAATGACCAGAGCCACACCAAAACCATCTCCCACAAGTCAGATATTGAAAAGGAATGAGATTACTTCCATTACAAGTGGTCTGAGGAGAAGCCATCTTGCAGCTCAGTGCCTCGAACAGCGGTCTTGATCAACAGCTCAGGACTCTGTATGTTACCATGATGGAAATAATAAGAGGTAAATTATAGCACAACCGCTTATCTCTTACAGTTGACTTACATAGCGTTCCTAAGACATTTTCTTTCTGATACTATGCTATGGGTCTAACCGGTTTCCAGCTCCCTGCGCTGAGGATTTGTTATGCCAACAGCAGGTCCTCTACAAATGACATACAAGGAAGGAAAAAAATCTCAACCTGGTCAGGCACCACATCCACTGACAAGTTAAACCAGAACAGAGGCATTTACTGTTTGCAGGAGCACAGTTGTACTACACGTGCTGCCATTTGGCTGCAAAAGCAACGGTGCGTTTTGGCCCAGGAGTGAGGTTGAGGTGAGAGCTGGGACAATACAACATTTTGCTCCCACATCACCAACTCGAGTCCAGCTCATCGCAGTAATAATATATTTTTATCATTGCTGCACGGTCTCAATTAAATCCTTTTGGTAGCCTACTCCATTTCATTCACAGCAAACAAATATCCACACCAAAAAATCCACTCTAATTATCGTTAACTGTCCTCACCATTGGCAGCATCAGCAGAGAAGCAAAAGTGAACCGGCCAAGGAAGCTGAAATATTCTCAAACTGCAAAGGAGGGACTGAAGCACATGGTAGGAAATCCCTGTCTCATTTGTATACAGAGACAGCTTCTGTTGCCTGTGCTAACAGTACATCAAACCTCTCCAAATTCTCAGGAAAAATAATCTAAAGTTAATTAAAAAAAGAAAAACCGACAAACGTTTGAGAAAACTGCTTAGTTCAAGTGCACAGATGGGAGCTCAAATCCACAATACATACATAAAACAAATCACCCAGCGAAACACACAGCTCAGGAAAACGAAGTGTGTGCTTGCAGTGACACAAAGTCATTGGCTTGTCACGCAAGCGGACAGGATGCAAAAACTGCAGTGAGTGTGCATACAAAAACCCAACAGCGTCGGCTCATTTTCAGCCCAACTGCATCATAAATGCTCCTGGTTGTGGCAGACAGAACTGCACAGTCCTTGCGTATCCTCCAAGGCCTGATCTTCTGCATTAGTCCAACTGTTCCTTGATGAAGAATCTGCTGAGCTTCCTCTGCAAGAGAAATGCATCTAAGACTCCATTTTAGCACTGCCTGGAACAAGAGCCTGGGTTCATTTGCACCCTCAAAACCAGGGCTAAAATTCATAGATCTTTCCTAGCTCAATAAAACCTCCTGGACCTGACAGATTCATCAGTGATAACTCAGCAAAGAGGACACTTGCTGTGTGCAGAGAGAAACCAGGTGCCTCAAATAAGAAACACCAAGCTGGGTGTTGCACTAGAAGGATCTCACACTGAACTGAAAAATGTGCAGAAACGCAGGATTTTGTGCAATCATAATACCAGTTGACACGGACAGGCAGCTCCCGGCTTCCAGGGAGCTGCACAGGTCGCCGGCAGATTCACACACGCAAACACACATGCGATGACCAGACACCTCTGTGTCCCCTGCCTTAAAATCCACATACAAACCCACACAAAGCAGACAGTGCCTTGAAGGGCACCCAGAGGGTGTAATTACACCCATATTCTTGCCTTGGCTGCAGAACTGGGAGCTTATTTCAGGGAAATAGGGAAACCCTATAAAGGCCAAACCATGGAAAATTCCCTTCTGGTCTGTAATAAATAAGATATATGCAGCACTGGTCACTAAGGGGTCAGTGCTGCAAGAGCACAGCGCTTTCCCGGGCCGCCTTGCGGATACCTCCCTGTGGGGTACCATTTCTTTGACCCAGAATAAGATCATTTATCATACTGACCATGGCTGAGCTCCAATTTGCTGAGGTCACTAACTCTGGACGAGCGCCGCTCCACCCACATTCTCAGCCACCGGCCTGTAACCATGACAAAGCCCCTTCCCTGCCGCTCCTCTGCCATTATTCCCCCTGCCTGCATGGAAATGTATGGAAAGACAATTTGTATACCCCTTTCCCTGCTTAAGCAGCTTGTTTTTAAAATTGACAAACCAGGTCCCAATACCTGCTGCCCCTCCAGGTGCATGCCTTCTCTCTGCTTCTGAATCTGACGACCCTCCAGGATTCGGCTCTCTAAAAGAGCTTGGGACCTAAGGGATCCTTCAGGCTCCTCCAGCCTCCCATCTGATATGCAAATCATTCGCTGAAGCAGATGATGGTGTGCCATAAACTGCAGAAGACGACCTGGAATAGCTGATATAAATGGAGTCACAGGCAAATGGGTTCAGTACTACGCAGAGTGAGCAGCAAGGCAAAATTTTGCAGCAAGAGCAAAATCCATTTTCTCTGACAAGCGCACAAGC
Organism: Himantopus leucocephalus; assembly: GCA_003993805.1. NCBI lineage: Eukaryota > Metazoa > Chordata > Aves > Charadriiformes > Recurvirostridae > Himantopus > Himantopus leucocephalus. The sequence goes on from RSEF01000017.1 coordinate 5,487,346, forward strand.
CAATCCTGCCACGCACTGGAATGGGCAGTGATTTAAGTACTAGGGAAAAAATTAGGGGGTAACTACAGCCAGACACAAAGGAATCCCAACCGTTGCTCTCATCTGTTCTTGTCTGCTACAAATGAATGTCAAGGTCTTGGCTTCTGTAATTCTTAATTGTGTTATGACATCTTTTTCTCACTTCTCAGCTAAAAGAGCAATGCTCTTCTCATTTTCTTGTGTCCACACAAGGGTAAGGGATCACAGGAGTCTTTCATAGCCCTCCTGTTAGCAGCAAAGACTCAGATCCCAACCATCTCCCAGCAATTCTCAGCCCTGAGATTTTAATCACAACGCTCATCAACTGGAGAGGAGCTGCTTGGGATCTTCCACTCTGTGATAGCAGAACACAAGTTCAAGGGATCTCCAATCCCACTCGCTAGACAGCAGCAAGCCTCCAGGTCCATCAGCTCCTGTGACAAAAACACAGCCCTGAGCTGATCCTCAGGGTAAACCTAATCCCTACTCATTTCCAAAGTCAGAGCATCTAATTCCGTAACACCCAACACTATTGTCAGTTCAGGCTCCCAAATAAATACCAGTGCACCAAACTGTCTCTTTTAATTAGGATCACAGATCACTAGTGCTGGTCCAGGGTCTTGCCTCTCGTTCAGAATTGTCAAAGGAAGGAGCCCGGAGAGCTTCAAAGACTACCGCACCAGCAGTGAAGTGCCAGATTGGGAATCGCAGACATTAAAAATAACATCTTGTTAAGAGGTCCTGTGATTTTATCCCTCTGCCAGTGCAGAATTATGCTCAACAAATGAACATCCCAAGCCTTGCCCGCTCAGATTTTAAGATGCTTGAGCAATGTAGACCTGCTACCAAACTCCAAAGAGACTGTGCCATGGTCTAATAGTTTTGCAGTCAGGAATCTTCTGCTAATGCACCAAACTCCCATTTCTTCATCCCTCCCTATCAATCTATGCTAGATGATACTGCGTCACCCTGGCTATAATCTGTCCTTCCCAGTGATAAAGGAGATATCCCACCTCATCACTTTTCCACTCATTTATCCTGCTTAACCTTGAATGTTGCTAGTTAATTTTTTTAAGCTGCTCAGGAAGACAATTCAGAGAATGCATTACTAACTGCGGGCGTAAAGCTTAGCCGAAATCCATCAAACTGAAATTTCCCCTCTCTCCTATTTTCCTGGCTGCTGGGTTTTGTGTGTGTGCATGCACACCGAGGGTTAAAGGAAACCTTATCGCTATTACAAGAGACTACACAGAGCTGACGTGAGACCCCAGACCACAGAGGAAGGTGGCTGCTCCTGCCAGCATGCAGAGGGATTCCCTGGCAGCCTGGCACTGCCCTGCACGCAGCCAGTCTGGCTGAGGGAATCCCCTGGGCTGGGCTCTCCCTGGCACTGCCAGCTGGATCAGAAAGCGCCTTGAAGTCAACTCCTTGCCCCCCTCCCAGCCTGGCTGGTGGCTGGTGTCCCCTCTGGCTGCTGGATGAGTCAGTGTCTCAGCTCACTCTGGAACTGCCACGATTTTATTCCTCTAAATACAGAAATCATGCAGAGTCCAGTCCTCGCCTCTCACTTTCGGGCTCAGATCTGCTTTGCTATTATTAGACTTTCATATACAGCAAGCACCATTAAACCGATTCCTGTCCACCCAACCCAGCCACCCCCACAGATACTCCAAGCCCCTCAGTCTTACTTGAAAGGGGAAAAGAAAGGGCCAGTGAGATGATCAGGGTGGAGGAGAGGGGGGGTAAGATTTACAAGTGAATGGAGGTAAGAATGGAGCAGTTTGTGGGATAAAGGGGCTGCAGAGGGAGCTTTACAGATGTGCAGAGGGACGGCGGCTCATTGTTTAATTAAGCAGAAAGTGGCTCTTTTGAAAAGCAATTTTGCACAGGAGCTCTGAGCTCAGCAAACAACTCCTGCGAGTGAGGGCAGGAGGAGAAAGGAACAGCTGGCCCGGAGCCGTGTGAACCGCATGCTAAGCGGTTTAAAGGGCCCGGATCCTCCTCCCCAGCCCTGCTCCGCTGCCACCCTCTGAACAGTGCTGTCAGCACAGCAAATCCCACCAAGAGAAAAGAGAGAGCAGAGCAGGGGGGGCTGGCACAGAAAGGTTATCCTGCTAGGTGTCCGTACTGCAATACAGGGGCTGGGAAGGAGGGTGGAACAGCCAGGCTTTGTTATCCCAGGGATTTGGTCACACACAAGAGCTGGTTTCTCGGTGCCTGGGAAGCTCCTTCCACAATGAGTTGGGATGAGCTGATCCAATAACGCAGCTCCACGGCCTCCCAGGAGAGCACTGGGACTGCTCCTGCGAGAGCGCGCGTTTGTTTCGCTGTTGCCTCTGAAGGACTCGGCTCCTTGCGCAGAAGCGACGCGTGGCCTCGCTGGGACGGCGACCCGAAGCTGTGCATGCAGCCGCTGAGCCCCGCATCAGGGCTGCAAAAGCGGCAGGGACTGCTTGATCGCGGCAGCAGCCCTGCAGCATCACACCGGGCTCACGGTGCTGCAAATGTGGCTGCTCATACCAATTGCTGGAAAGAGCAGTCAGGATCCAGGGCTGAGCTAGTCCAGGCTGAGGTCCCACCCTGCGTAGCCCACTGAGTCCTCTTTTCCTTGCCAGCCAATACATAATTACCTTCCTAAGAAAGATGCACAAGTAGCAGAATAACCCCAGAGTCATTTGAGACCTCCGAGTACCATACACTGCGGTTAAAAAGATTTGACTGCATGAAATTCCATCGAGCTACAGCAGTTTTTTATCATTCTTCTAACATTTTAAAACTTGCTCCAAAGAAAGAATACAAATATATTTGATAATATACAAATATATTTGATAATATATTTGTATTCTTTCTTTGGAGCAAGTTTTAAAATGTTAGGAATTATAAACAGAGCAATAAAAGCATTCCAGAATATTAATAACTTAACTACAACGCACTACCTAGCCATAGCACTGGGCATTTACAGACAACTGATGCCAACTGCCACTCTTGATTTTACACGTTGTTCTGGCATAGCAGCCCAGTCAACTTTGAACACATGCCATGCTGTATTTTTTAAGCCACTCTGCCTGTAACACAGGTCTGATCTCTTGAGATCCCCAGGCTCTTTTCCGAGAAGATGAATGCTCCCAACACCCCAGCAGTCCTCCATGCTTTGCAGAACAAGGCCCCTGGAAAGCAAAGCTCTCGAGGAGCAGACCATGCTCTTCTCTATGGGGATTTAACATAAGCAGCACTTGGCAGATTGTTTTAATTTTCCCTCTGAAAAAAATCTGATTAGCAACAGGCTTTTTCCCTGGGGTTTTGGTAAAGGGAAACCACAAACAATTACCAAAACACACTGATTAAAAATTTATCCTTCCGAACTTGTAGGTGCCAAAACACACAGTGAATTCTTGATTACCCCAGAAGGTCCGAGAGACCACTGCCGAAACTGGTCACTGCTGCTCCAAAAACACAAGTCCCATCACTGAAACCACGGGAGAAGTTGGAATTTGAAGGCCTGGACCTGCAGCTGAGCAGCCTGCAGCACAACTGCCAGAGACTTTATAAACAGCCCCAACCTCCGGATACAACATCCAGTAGAGAGCACAGCAGAGGGGTTTTGTAAACACTCTTCATCCGCATGATGCTGCTGAGCTAAAACTGAACTGACTACAGGGGTTAAACAATGCCACTGACTTCCTACCCTTCCAACAGCGTCCATGCAACTCGCATGGCCATAGACAAATCCACCACTGTGAGTCCCAGCGAGATGGAGGAAGGAGCTCCGGCATCACTTGCAGAGCAGTCACACAATGATCTATTTGATTACTGAAGCACTTGGTTAAATTACTGTGGCTTGTTTCAGGAGAAGGCTGCCAAATACATTTTCAGTTTTTAATTTAGGGTTTCTCTCTTTTATGCTCCATTGTCTCTAATAGCCTCTTAGATGCTTGAAAATAAAGTTGATTTCCCTGCCAATTTAATCCTCTCTCCATGTGACAAATATCGTTATTCCCCCAGCTGCCTTCTCCCACACACACTGTTTTTATGCAGAATAAGCCAACAGGGCATTAATGCCTTTAGATCCTCTAACAGCATTATCAATGGGATCATCAAAATAGCCAGCAATTTGGGACAAGATTCTTGTTTAACCTGAGGTCTTCTTTCCACCACAGCTCTAAAAGATTACACAGTCCTGCACAAAGCGTGGCTTATGTGAATCTGTCTGCCTATACAGATAGATCACACCTTTTTAAGTTCCTACTTGGCAGCAACTTTAGCATGCAGGCTAAGACAGCTCCGCTTTGGAAATAAAGAACTGCTGTTTTACTGACGTTAGGATACAAAAAGCCCCTTGGATAATAAAAATAGGTCCCGCCACACGGCTGTACCCTTCGTGGCTTGCTCTTGGCCCATTTGCAGCTTCCTTCCTCCTGCCTTTCCTAATCCCTCCAGGAGCCCATCTCCAGGTGTCAGAAAAGGACAGAGAATGAAATCTTCTTGAAAAAGTTAACTGGATCTGGAACCCACCTACTTTCCACCTAGTGCTTGTTACCAGGAAAAAGGAAATGATGACATAAGAATTTGTTCAAACAACATTATTATCATTCAGAGAACACTGCCCTCGTCAACTATGGAGCGCAGCTTGTTTTATTCACATAAACATTTGTAGGTACTTCTTTATACAATTTTCCACCTGCCCTCACCTCTAGGATATGTATATTAAAATGCCTAAAAAATTAAAATATGGCTGGGTCCAATGTCCCAGAGAGAAGCAGCTGTTCCGCAAAAAGGAGGACAAAGACAAAAATAACCTAGAAAGAAAGCAAGAGTGGGTAAGAGAGGCCAAAATGGCCAAAAATAAGCTTGACGGCTAATGAAATCAGTTAAAATGGGGTTAGAAGTGCAGGTCTTCAAGCAGTGCTCATACTACAGATCCTTCCCCAGAGTATTAAGTGATGGACACATGGGGTAAGGTAAGCAACAGGAAGTATGCACCGAGTAGAACTGAGCTGGTTTTTAATCTAATCATTGTAATTCTGGCTGCACGAGGGCAGCGGGGAATATACTACATAGATCTTTATTTACGCAGAGATAGGTGAATTAAACTTTCCTAATGTGGATGAGGAAAATACAACGCATTAGGAATAACAGAAAATTACAAGAATTTACCAAATTCCCTATTCACATGTTTCTGATCTGTTTCTACCAATTCCTCACTTCTACAACATAATTCTCATCCACAAATATTATGAAGGGTGTCTCCGGCGATCCCTTACTGTCAGACATTAACCGCACGTCTGCCTACCCCATCCATGTGCTGGGTATAAATGTCACTATAGCAGAAGCCTCACAATTCAGTGTCTGCTCCTCAGCCGATGCAATCCACAACCTGCCCAAAAACTGAAACCTCCCTGTCACTTAACACACATGAAAACAGCAGGCTGCAGATCGGGGGAGCTGGCAAGTGGGCACACTGTCCATTCTTCCACTCTTGTCACAGGCATAGCAGCATCTGAAAAATGAGGCAGCGTAAAAAGCTGGGAGCAATAATGTGTTAGATGAATCTGGAATGAATCACTGGAGATCACGAGTTTGAACCCTGAGACTGAGCCAGATCTTCAGGGACAGATTTATCCTTTAGGATAAATCCAGCTCCTAGTGAAGTCTACAGAAGTCTTCCCAGCAATTTCAAGTGGGACTGGATTAGGCCACATACAACTGCACCGCTGACAACCATCAGGCTAGAAGAATCATTCTTTGATATTAATCTCCCCCCTTCCCCTGGCAGAAATAAAGATCTCATGTAATAAGCCTTTCTTCTTGAGCATCTGATCATGGTTTGAACACCATCAATGTGGTGGATATCAGTGGGCATTTTAAATTTACAGAACACTGAAGAAAATGATGCTCTAGCCCCCAAGTTTATAAACCAACTAAATTAGTGTTTTGGCATTTCTTTACTGTCTTCCATTTAAGGATCCTAAGTGCTTTAACAGTGCTGGAATTTAATGCTGAACTCTCTTGTGATACATGAAAGTATCACTACTACTTCACTAGCAACAGGGGAAAGTTAAGCAACACAACTAAACTCACAAAGCAAATCAGCATCAGGTCATGTTTCTGGATCCCTAGTCCCTGTCCTTAACCACAAGATAATGCACTATTCCAGTGCTCCTATTATATTTGAATTACATGTACTTATGTCCAAGCATCAAAAGCGCTTGTACCAATCTCTAATTACTTCCAGGCATGGCAAGAAGATTTCAGGCCAGAACGTTCACAGCACATAGATTATGGTATTAGCCATTCATGAGATATTAGCTGTTAACATTCCCTGATGCTTTGTATTATTTCAGTTTATAATCCCACTCTCAAATAGCATAAAGCATTACTATCTAGCTGGAAGAATTCAAAACATACCTGCGGCAAAATTACGTTCCAACTGAAGTATGCACACACATAAGGAGAAACGAGAGAGTCAGTACAGCACTTCTCAGTATTGATACTCCAAAGCACAAATCAGAGATTATGACTGTTTATCCCTAGGACACTCAAGTCTTTATCTTAACAGCACCCTATTTTTTATTGTAAGGGAGGCTATAGGCAGGATGTCCAGCATTACATTCGAGCATTAGCTTTGCCATCTTCAACCACATAGTTAATATAAAATGATTACATACAGTGGAAAGCCAAATGAGTAGATAAAATACATTTATGTTACAGTGCTATACACACCCCCACATATCTATACACTACCTATATATGCACACACAGATATATATACGCCTCTTAGAAACCTCAGAACAGGCAAGGTAAGACAAGGGAGAGAGGAGGTTATTAGTGGTTTCACATATCAAGCAAGACAAATGTAGACTTGATGGAAGTATTCAGAGGCTGTTGCCTAACGAGGAGGACGGAGGCAAAAGTCTTACGGAAGGACTCAATTGACAAGTGCCTAGAGAACAGGAAAGATGCTCAGACTACGACTACTTCTGCTTGGTATTTACTTCGAGGACGAACCGTGATCTGCCAAGCTATCTGATCCACAGCATGTCTGAAAGTGCTTTTAAAATACATTGATTCTTGTTGCCAACTAATGAAACTGTTGTACAAACCAGCTTTGTTTCATATGTAGTCATTCTTTCAAGTTACGCAACAGGTTCTGATACTCACAAGGCTCTGGTTGACAGGGCAAAGTCACCTGATGCTTTTTGACACCATCAAACAAGAGTTCTGCACCACCTCTGAAATAAAAACAATGAACGACTGAGATTTTGCTTTATTGTCAAAAGGAAGACAGTACAAAAGAGGCAATTAACATAGATGCCACAACAGAGAAAACAAATGACACAGACTATATTTAGCACAGGATTCTCTTTGTCTTTTTTTTCCCCTCACAAACCACAAGTTCATAAGGGAAGTTGCCATCTCCCATCGCCAACACACACAGGAGGCTCCATCACAGGCCAGAACCCCACGGTGCCAGGCATCATCCCAACAGAACAGGAAGATGGCTCCTGTCCCAATGCGCTTACAAACCCCCATGCAGCGTCTAGCTATCGGCATTGCTTCAATTCAAACAATATTACAGCCACCATGCTACATCCAACATCGCTCATCCCTAACACCTTTTAGCCAGAAGTCTCAAGGCATTTCACAAAACGTGAAAAATCACAGATTCCTTCTGGAACAAATATTCCCCCCCATTTCCACTTGTAAACAGGGAGAGGAAATGACTCACACGAGGTTACACAGCAAGTCAGCTGCAGAGCCAGCAGTCCTTGAGTCCTGGCAACACTTTCTTGATCTACTTACTACAAAACACACCCTCTCAGGAGGGACTTGACTGGGAGAAGAAAGTAGAGCAAGCGACAATGATGACAAGTTAAAGTAAAAATAAATAACTAAATACACCATCTTCCACCACTGAACAACCTGATGAACATCCCTCTTCTGTTATTCAGAACGTACTGGGGAACTAGGCTCAGATAATTAAGCGATGGCCTCTGCAAGCACAAGAGATCAAGCGTGAGCAAAATATGCAGAGGCTGGCAAGTACAGGAGCTGGACAAAAAAGGAATTTAAATTGGGTCCAGGCACCTACCCTCCTTAGGCTCTTAAAAAAAAAAATAATTCATTTTTGTAACTGCAACTTACAAGCCTCAGCAAGCACCTCAACTACATCCCTTTTCTGGAAAAAGAACAATTGTGAAAATCTTGAACTTTACAAAAATAATCCGTTTTCCTGATGTTGTGAGACTGAAGGCCAATCTCAGTCTTAGAAGATTATAAAACTTTATCATGTGAGTAGGGACATGTACAATAAACATGGATGCTACTTTAAGATACAGGACACAGAAGCAGATAGTGTGAGCTCTTGACTCTAGGCTGAACAGGACAGCCAAAGTTTTACCAATTAGGAAACTCTTAAAAAACTCAACTCACTTGATACTCAACTGAGGTAGCAAAATGACCAACCCGTTTTTTTTTTTTTGCCATATAATTGTGGCAAAATATTCTTCCAACTTAAATGTAGATTATTTTAGAAAAATTTTCTAATAAAGTTACTTTCTGGAAACTTATTGGTGCCTCGCATCCCCTGGAAACCAACACAATAAAGAGAAGTATTTAAAATAAATAATCCTCACCTAAATATCAACTAAGATACATCCAGACATTACTAAGTTCCTTTAAGTTCAATATCTAAAAATGCCACGCTAGGTTTTCTTGGCTCTGCAATGGAAGAGCACAACAGAACCCTTGTTATGCCCTCAGCAGCATTACTTATATGCAGCAACTCTCCTAAAGAGCACTCTGTTGGTGTTCTTCCACCAGCTCACAAAAAATAGTTATCTGAAAATTGAAGCAGCAATTATTAACGTGAGCCGAGATTCATGCGAGAGAACAAGTCACAGCAATTATATGAAAAACATTTTTTTATGTAATGAAAACAAGGTCACGCTTTGTTACAGCGGGAAATGTAGATTGCAAGATAAGGTCCTTCTGTAATGCGCTAGCTGTGGGGAACTCAGCTGTGATTTGTACATAGAGAGCTCATTTATGCATTTCCAAGGGAAGTAAAAATGCATCTCACTCTTCTGGGAAAATTAGGAGAGTTACTGCAGCTGGAAGTGGGAAAGACTGAGGAAAGAATTCTTAAGGAGAAGGGTATTTAAAGGTTATGACATCTCTGTGTTTGTGAAAGGGTGGGAAAAAGCAAATAAATAGTAGCCTTTTAGCTTCTGCTAAAAGGAGGCTTTAACAAAATAACACAAGTATTTCCACAAATGTGCATAGACTTCAACCGCAAACACTTTTAACTTTCCAGCGATAGAGCATTAGCAATGCAGATCCTACAGAAACGAAGACCTGAAAACCAGAATGCTACAAAGCGGGAACCCGGCTATTTCACACTGAACTGAAACAAATGAAACACAAAGCAAAGTGAATGCGCGTGTACACACACATACAAACACACATATATGCATATATACACACAGAGAAAAAAGCCGAAAAACGAGTGGAAGTTTTTTATAAATAATTTTAATAATTAAAAAAAAAAAAGGTTAAAAAGTGAGAAAGGAAAGGACTTGTACAAGACGCTCACACAGAGCCGTACGCGCGGCCACGCCGCCGCCCCGGGGGAGGAGGGCAGGGCCGGGCGGCGGCAGCCCGGGCCCAGCCCCGCACTGCCTGGGCCGCACCCGCGGGGCCGGCACCGCACGGCAGCGCTGCGGGAAGGCGCCCCGGCGGTGCCTGGCGCCCCGGCGGTGCCTGACACCCCGGCCTCGTCCCCCGACGCCGGCTGTACCCGCAGCGCCGAAGCCCCGCCACAGCGGCGGCACCCGGGCCCAGCTCGTAGCAGCCCCCCAGGCCGCGCGCAACAGCCGCTCCGCCTCAGGGCCGCGGCCGCCTCACCGAGGGGCCCAGCCCGGCCCTACCCTCCGCCCGGGTCCCCGGCCCCCGCCGCGGCCCCCAGGCCCCGCCGCCGCCGCCGCCCGCGCTCACCCGAACTCCACCTGCAGCGACACGGGCGCCGCCATCTTGGCGGCGGCGGGCGGGAGGGGAAAGGCGCGCGCGGGCCGCGCCGGAAGTGCCGCGCCGACTTCCGGCCGCGCCGCGTTGCCCGGCAACGGTGGGAAGGAGGGGGCGGCCTCAGACCCGGCGGCCGCGGCCTGGCAGGGACCCGCCGCTTCCTGCGGCACGGCCGCGGCCCGGACGGCGTTGGGGCGGGCGGGCCGAGCGGGTTGGCCTGGCCTAGGGGGAGCCCTCAGCGGAGCTTCCCCAGCGGCCGGGCCCAGCGGCCGGGCCCACGCTCTGCTCAGAGCTGCTGGAAGGGAGGCCCATTCCTCCCAGGGTGTGCGCTAGGCTCTTACGCCAGGCGATGTTATTTTAAAATACCTATTTCTGCATTAAGTTCACATCTTGCTATGCACGGAGCCCTTTTTCTCATGTTGAGAACGCTTCAGCTGTGCAAAGGCTAGGAGTCGCGGCAGAGGTTTCCCAGCAGCGATGCCAACGCGCTCCCTCGCAGTTAATTTGAATTTTTAGTGAGGAAGCAGAAATGGTGGGGCCGGGTGAGACTAACGACTGCTCGTGTCACCACCATGGAAGATGTGCTTCTGTGTGTCAGAGGAGGTGGCAGTTCAGCATCCCCTTCTGCTCGGGGCCACCTCTCCCAGCGAGCACATCCCTGCAGAACCGGGCACCTTCCAGCACCGCCAGCACCGCGTTAAACAACGCGGCTCACATCTGTCGCCTGTTTGTTTTCTCCTCCCGTCCCCAGAGGGAGAAGCGTGTACGCGGGCGGGATGCAGCCACGGCGGTGACAGCTGGGCTGTGCAATGGTGCCGGCTTCTCTCCCCCACAACATGGAGCTGCACTGGGCAGCACTGGTGGAAAAACTGCAGCCCCTTAACCCCCCCTCCACTCAGTGGAGCGTTTGGATTTAAAAAAGACACGTATGCATGCGCACATGCACATAGAAATGTAATACATACACATATACATGGTGCATTATGTGTAAGGGGCATAAATTTACGCAGACAGATTGCTCTCCGTTTATGCTAACGGGGGTCAGAGTATGCCTAACCCCGAGAGCAGAAGGTGGTGGTGTTTGTAATGGCCTTTTGTTCTCAGAGGAGATCATTCTCCGGGCTGGGCCCCAGGAAAGGCCAGTCCCCAGCACAGATGAACGATGCCGTTGCTGCCGGGGTTACGTGATGGCAGAGACATGAAGCTGTTGACCGTGGTCTTCATCCAAAAATTCCTGCTGGATTTTAAATATCGCTAAATCCCGGGTCTTTTGGGTATCTCAGAGATATGGCCCAGGATGTTGAACTGATTGTATGGGAAAACGGCTGAGGAAAGCAACCTTAGACAAAAATCTTACTTCTATACACTTCAGAAATGACTGAAGCACTCTGTATACAGAGGATCTGGTAATCTGGACTCCAGATCAGTGTTTGCAGTTATGGTTTTATATGAGCTATTCTTCTTGCTTCCAGAAATCATTTATGAGGCCAAATAATAGGAGAACTGCCTCCTAAAAGAATCTTGATTCCTGAGTTATAGAAATACAACAAAATATTACAGATTTAGTGTTAGTACTTCCCCAGAAAAGAAAAAAAGAATTTAAAAAGAAAGAGAACAGTAATCATAAATACCAATTTGGCTCATTCAAGCATTCAAAGCTGGTTACTGTTAACAATTGCCCTGGAAATAGAGTCAGCGAGCACATGAGATATGTGAGACATTTTTATGGACATGGTGTGCCTGGGAGAGGAGCGAGTCCTGTCTCTGTGCTGGGTGCTGAAATCAGAGCATCACAAATTCTCTGGCATATGCTTGGGGAATGGGAATGTAATCTTCTCGAGAAAGTGTAATGCTGACATTGTTATTTCTAAAGTGCTGTAAACATTGATGGTATTTGATAAACGGGTACATAAAGCAAAACGAGATAAAGACAAGGCTCCTGCCTTGAACATGTACCCCGGGTTCAATTCGCTGTAACACAGTCTTCTTGTTCAAACCCACGGATGTGTCACTGTGCTTTACTTCAGCTAAACTTCTCTTTTTATACCCAGTTTTCCATGGCAGGTCCCTCACTTGGTCCCAAGCGTGGGACGGTGTCCCCAGGTAGCTGTGCTACTCACCCTGGGTTTGCGGGGCATGAGGCAGCCGACCAGGGTGTTTCGGCTGTGCCTGCCTTTTGCCTCCCGCAAAGTCAACTGTGCCAAACAAAAGAACAGGTTGGAAATTGAGCCTGGCAATAAAGAGGCTTTAATTTCTTTTGTCTCATTCCTGGCTTTTTTTTCCCCCCTGCTGTTTGCATGCTCTCCCCTTGAGCGCAGAAGGGCCATGCCTCCATCCCTGCGCCGAGGGTTTATTCTGGACGAAACGGTCTATGTCGCCATCACGTTTTACAGGGAAACGTAGTTTATAAACACCGCGGGGCCCAGTGCTACGAGGAAACATTTTATCAGAGAGCCCCGAACTGACGATTCAATTATTTTTCAATAAAACATCAGGGGAATGCGCGAACAGCTGCTCGCATCCTTCCACACAGCAAGTCAAACTTCAAGGGGAACAATAGCTGGCGAAAGGGGAGCCATCGCGGAGGCGGCGACAATGGGTTTCCTTACTCGGGGCTTTGTTTGATTTCCCCGTCTCAGTTTTGAACTCCCTCCGCCGGAGAAAGGCGAGGGGGTAGGACGGGGAGAGGGGGAAGCAGGCAGAGGGGAAGGAGGGTCAGTGGGAGTTAAAGCCTTTTGCAGCCTTTCTCTCCCATTCATGTGGTAATTGGGTGTCAAGCAGAGATCAGTAAGATGGAGCCCGGCCTCTGTGCCCGGGTTAAACTGCAGCAGAAAGAAAGCGGGAGCTGAACCGATGGAGGCCTGAATGTCATTAGGGCGGGAGGAAGCGCCTCTCCCCCAGGAGCCCTTCTGCCGGGGTGCTGGGCTGGGGAGGCCGCTTCCCATTCAGGGCATCCCTGAAAGCGGACAGACAAAGCGGGAGGGCGGCCGAACAATGCCGCACCCCCGGCTCTACCTTCAATAGGGAGCTCTAAACAGGCGTTTAACCTTCAGAATAGCTGAAAGTGATACTCAAAGCCGAGGAGGTGGCTCGCCCGCCGCTGTTAGCCTCTTCCTGCGGCCGAGCCGGAGGCCACTTGGATGGCCGGAGGCGAGGAGGGAGGCTCTGGCCACCCTCGCTTCCTCGGTCCCCGTTGGCACAGCGCTGGGGGTGCGCAGGGCCCCGTGCGGTTGTGGGAGCTGTCACCTCCAGGGCAGGATCAGACCCTGACTCCTGCTCACGCTGGCGAGATGCCGGCGTCCCTGGGGAGGGCTGCTCAGCACCCTGGAGGATGGCAGCGCCATAGCCAGGAGGAGGACGTGGCATAGCAGGGGTCGTATCCCACTTCATAAGTCTGGGATCATTCAGCAAGGGATCTGGGGAGATCTGGGATCCTGAGCAGGGGGATGTCCCGGCCTCAGACAGATTCACCATCACCTGCGATTCCAGGGCTTGCATGGCTCCAACTGCCCAAAGCGCTCCCAGAGCCTGGCCTGGCATCATTTGGGCCTATGGGTGGGATTTTTAATTAACCAAGAGAAAAGAAGGTGAAACCCCAGGTTATTTTGGAAGGTGGGATTTACCACTGAAAGGGGCCAGGCTCGACAAGAGCAGAGCAGGACCTGTCCCCCGCTCCGCCAGCCTCACCCTGCCGCAGTGCCCGGCCGTCCCGTGCTGCTCAGGAGCTGAGCAGCAAACTGTGCTAAAGACATTTGCTTCCCTAGTGAAGCTCTTCTGCTTTAAGGAGGAAAGCTGCCATCCCTTCCCTGCTGCATGCAGGATGACGAGACGCAGGCGCTTTCCGCAGACCATCATTTTGGTGGAATCCCCTGCAACACAGCCCCTTCAAACGAGGGGGAGAAGCCGTCCCTGGCCCTGCTCCTGGTTACACTGGAACCACTCAGGGGAATCGCATATTTCCATTTCTAAAGAGTGCACCAAAGGACAGGCCCTTCTTTAGTCCAGAATATTTCCCTGTCACTGTTTAAAGGCAAAGCTAGCTCGCCAGTGTGCGGAGGAGCGGGTGGCTGTCATTGTTTGGGAAGACTCCAGCACGCCACGAGTGGCAGGAGGTGGCTGGAGAGATGCAACATTAGAGATCGTCACAGGCTTTCTCAGCAGCAGAAATTAATTTCACCCAGAAAAGTCCTGAGCAGCTTGCAAAGCCCCCACCTGCATTTAGGCTAAAATACTCTCCAGTTTTACACACCAAGTACAGCCTGGCTGAGCTGGACCTAAAGGTGGAAAGACATCCTGATCGGAGAAAAAGTTGCAGCATTATTTTTAGTGATATTATTGTCACTGCCCAGGATGCAGGGTCTGGGAGAAGCAGTCATCTCCATGGTGAAAAGTACATTTCGTTTGTAAAGCTCTTTGGCTTTGCTTAAATTAATAGGCTAATAATAACCCAGGAAAGGATTTTAACGTTTTCTTAACCTCATGCAAACAGCTTTTAAAATATTTTAATTAAAAAAGAATAATACCTCACACTTTATATATAGTACTTTTATCTATATACCGCTGTTGAGCCAGACTTTAGCTTATTGATCAAAACAGAGAGATAAGTCTCACAAGGTGTCTCTAATCATAGAAAAAGGATTCAGTTAGCTTCTCCCTTAAAATTACACAAATAAAAAGAAATTAAAAAAAAAAATCAGACTATGATTAAGCACTGACTGCTTCTTCCCAAACAGCTCTCTGCTGTGAGCGTTTTGTCCCAGCACTGATCCCAGGCTCAGTACTCACACCTGTACTCCTGGGCTGAGAGCTTCAGGGATGCTGGCAACTTGGCTTCATTTTTCCAGAGGAGCTGGGACTTTAAAAAGGCCCCAGGATCTCAACCCAAAGCTGACAGCCAGCAGAAAAACTCTAATTGGTGTAGCTGAGTTTTGCAGGGAATCTCGAAGCATTGCCTTGTGTGACTTGTGTGACGCAACCCTCCTTAGTAAGGACAAACACAGGGAAAAAGGCGAATTGTCCCCAGCCACCAGATCTCCAGCAGGGACCAGAGACACTACTTTTAACCCCTCCAGTGCCGCAGTGCCGTCAGCATTGCCAGGCAGGGTGGCTCCTTACACCATAACTCACAGCTACAAACACACCTCCACAGGGCTCCCCTCTCCCTGGGAAATCCGGCACGGAGGCGTGTGTAAGTGGTACATGCATGCCCCAGCCCTCCGGCACAGCACCGCGCTCCGTCGGTACCACTGAGCTCTGTCGAAGGCCTGTGCATCAGAGCCCCCCGCATGGTTTGCTGAGCTGTTTCCCAGTCATTCAGCATCCCCATCTCCCCAGCACAGGAGCTCTCAGCTTGGGACGGCCCCGTCTTGCTCCTCTTGCTCGTACCCTGCAACTACGACCTTCCTGCCTCTCGCAGCCGGCCGGGAACACAGGGCTCGGGGTGAGCTCCCTGCTACGCTCTGGCCAGGTCCCAGCCGCTGGGTTGTGTCGGCACCAGCAAAGGCTAAACCCCGCTCCTTGCACGGGCCTCGGCTGTGCCTGTAATCCCCATCCACCTCCAAAACCCAGCAATACAAGCCGGTCTCTACTTGGATGGGCTTACTCGCAAATAAATAACAGCCGTACTTCCATAAACTTCTAAAGCTGTTTGCATCTGTGTTTAACAGGCAGTGCCCTGAACGCAGAACTTGCTTGGCTTTTTTAGCCTAACCTGCTCTCAGATAGACAGAAACACAGTGCCAAGCCTTGCCCCCCAGCCCCTCTCACTCCAGAGCAGCTTTGTGTGCAGGGCAGCACGGCCATCTCTTCCCGGGAGAGCAGCGGTCCCATCTCCTCCTGTATCACTTCAAACAATCCATCATCCCCAGATGACAACCTCCAGGGCTGACCCCGGGGAGACCGAGCTTTCCCCTGTTCCCTTTAGCAGAGGGCTGGGCGGTTCGGGTCACATCCACCTGGCACAACATGGTGACCTCAGTGCTGCCAAAATCTCCGCCAGCACACACTCTGGTCAGGAGTCAGAGTGGAGGGGAACACCAGCGCCCGGGATTGCTGCCAGCCTCACACCCAGCACCATCGTCTGTACCCCAAAGTTCCTCTCCACCTCAGCCAGGGTCTGACCTGTCCCCTGCATGGGTAACACCTCTGCTCCCAGCACTCTGTGTACCCCCACCGCTTCCCAGGGCTCTGAACCCCCGTGGGGGCTGTGAGACCCCAGAGGAGCCCCTCAAGAGGTCCCCCCCTGAGGCGAGACGGTTGCCGAGCCCAGCCCGCCCTCCACTGGCAGCTGTGAGAGGAACAGCATCCAAAAATGGGACCAGAGCATCTGCAGAGGTGGCAGCCATCACTGCACACCCTGCACCCGCTGTCCCAGGAGCTGCACCCTTCCAGGAGCAGCGTCGGACCACAGTGCTCTGCCACCCCGTGCCCACCCGTCCCTGTCCCCACCTGGAGCTGGCTGCGGAGGCCAGATGCAGCTCCAAGCCGGGCCTTGCCCAGAGTCACTGTGTCCAGGGGATCAAATAAGCGAAAAGCTTTAATTTTCATTTGAGATGCTGGAGAAATCATCAATTTGAGCATGCCTGAAGTGCATCTGGTATATAATGGATGCAAATTTCCAGCACTTTTCCCACGGTGCTCGCCAGGCAATACACTTTACCCATGGTCACGCAAGACATTTCTCTCTGGTACCCGCATACCATGAAGGAGCCGGTTTCTCCTGGCCCCAGGGCTGGATGCAGAGGGTCTAAAAGATGGTTCTGGCAGTGAGGGAAGGGGAACAGGTACAAAAAAGAAAAAAAACTTGTTTCAAGGACAGAAATGAGCTGGGAGGTTAAGCATGCCAAAGCAGCAGGAAGAGGAAAGAAGGAACAGGAGGCAGAGGTACCAGGGTAAACAGGGAGAACTGGGCCAGGACAAACTGGGATGGGCAACACTGAGAACGGGACCAGAAAGGGGGAGTGGGGAGTCAGTGGTGGGGTCTGGGGAGGGTCTCATCAACAGGTTGTTTTTACACAGTCATCAAACCCAGCAGGAAAGGGCTTGCTTCCCCCTGCTCCGAGAGGAGCTGAAGTCCACACAGGGAGGTCATGCTCTGGAGTGGCAGTTCCCAGTTCCCAAACCAGCACAGTTCCCCGCCTCCCCACACAGAGCAGGACCACACAAGGAAGAGGAAGGAAACTCCAGCATAGCCCATACTCGCATTTAATCGTGAGGAAAGGACAGACTGGGGCAGGCAGGTACGTTGGTGTGGAAGCACAGCTAGAAGAGCAGACATACCCTGCCCTCACAAAAGACAGATGTCATTTTAAGGAGTAACCCTGCTAAAAGCATAAAAACAAATCATAAAAAAAAAAAAAAAGAAGAATAAACCCCAACCCAGAGTTTTCTCTGGAACAGACGTTTCTGCATGGTCTCCGAGGACTGGAATCAGACATCGCTGCTAAGGCTGTTTCACGTCAGACACAATGCGGGGAATTCACGTAGCGCAAGTCAGGTGTTTAACATGGACGTTTCAGTTCAGGGCCCATCTCCTGCAGTAGAACCAGGGAGGGCTCTTGCGGGAAGGGATGCAGAGCACGTGAAGTCAAGCTCTCGCAGAGACCACCCTCTGGAGGACCTTCTTTCTCCTAAGCAAGTTCCCTCCTGCATTCAGGGCACAGACATCGCAGCAGGAAACCCCCAAGAGCTGCTCCGTGGTGCAGAGTACGTCTAAGCAAAGGTAAACCAGGCCCTTCATTCCCACTCTCCCACCTGCTTTCTGCAAGGAAGAAGGTGCACAAAACAAGGCTGCATCCACGAAAGGTGGAAGAAAGAGACCCAGCGAAGTGTCCACAAGAGAGCGGGGTTCGCTCATGTCCTTCCCCATGGAGCAAGGCCACAAGGACATGCACAGCTGCACCCCCGCTGGAAGAGGAGAATCAGTCCCAGATGAGTGTCCCATCTCCTTATGAGAGAAAAGGGCTCTCCAAGATAGGACAGGTCTGGGCTGCTCCTCCACCTACTGCACAAACCCGGGACACATTCAAAAGTACAGACAATAAATTAAGATTGAAAAAAAAAGTCAGCGTGTATAATATATATATATAATATAATATATATAATGTGCGTGTGATTGTGAAAAATAGAAATGTCACCCCCAGGAGAGAGCAAGGCATGACAGAAACACATCCCTGTCCCTCTCCCGAGCCCAGCACTACCCTGCTCCCCTGATTCACAGCAGAAACACACCAGCAGGGCCGCGCAGGGGGCAGGGGTTGAGCCTGGCACCCAGCTTGGCTCTGCCAGTGGGGGCCCTGTGCCAAGGAGGAGCTGGCTGCTTGGTGGAGGAGTGGGGAAAGAGCCCAGCACTGGTCCCTTCAATGGCCTTCACAAGGAAGGGTTGCTGCAGGCAGGAAAAGGGAGGGAAAGACAGGAAAAGCAAAGTGGAATGACAGAGGCACCCCACCCCTCCTCAACTGGCCGGGGCCCTGCCCCTCCCATGGCACAGGACCACCACCGCTGTACCAAATAGAAAATAAAGCCATAATGAGTCTATGCTTTGGTATGTAACCATCCCCCTCCCCTTGGTCCCCTCTGCATTTCCCCCAAACCATTATCTGTAAAACTTGTCAAATAAAATCTCTAGCGTGCCTTTATATCTCTCCTTGAACCTTTTCTTCCCCAGTGCCTGCCTTGCCCCCCTCTCCCCAGCAGGTTTCAGGGCGGTGCCTTGCTTGAGCCCCACCAGTTACAGCTTCTGCTGTCCTGACTGGATCCTGCCGAACACTGCCTGGTCCAGCGGCAGGTAGCAGCCTTGCCTGGAGTCCAGGAAGTACAACCTGTCCTTCACCAGCGCGGGGTCGAAGCCCTGCTTCCGCAGCTCCATCTTCTGGAACTTGTAAGTGCCTGGAGCGGGGAGAGGAAAAGGAATGAGGGGTCACCAGCTGCATGTGCTCCCATCCCCACCGCCCCCGTACTGCCCCAGACACAACCTCGCGCCCCCACACCTCCAAACCACCAGAGGAACTGGCTGGGGGCTCTATGGGGCAGAGGGGCTCCATCCTGACCCTACCGCAGATCAGCCTCTGTAACTAGGTTTCCCCCCACAGCTCCATGCCCAGTGCAAGCGTGCACACTACAGCTCACTTGTCTTGGAGACTTCATGCAGGAACCGCAGGAAGACAGGCCGCGCGTACAGCGGCAGGGCCTTTTTTAGCTCGCTGGCAAAGCCTTCTAGGTCACAGGAGTTTTCTGGGTCGGCGATGGCTGCCATTCCTGCTTTCCCTTCAATCCCTAAGAGGCAGAGAAGGGAAAGCACTCAGACACACTGTCCCTGTAGCATCATCTCCCTCTGCCCTGCACCAGCAAAGCCTCTGGCATAGATCCTGCTTTGTACCGAAGTGCTGGTGCGTCCAGCTGTGTCACTGGCTGTGTCACCACCTTGTGGCTAAGGCTACCAGCGACACCCTGTGGTCATGGTCACCTCCTCCCAGAGGAGGCACTTGCAGCCTGTCCAGAAAGGACGCAGGGTCCTTCCAAACCAGCCAGAATCAGACCAAAACTTGAGGGAGGGAGAGAGGAAGGGAGGGAACCCTCTGCTTCCCACTAGGCACATCCCTGGTGGCCTCTTCCCAGCTCACTTATGGGGAGCCTCAGTCCAGCCTCTTGCAAAAGGACACGTCGATCTGGACGTGCAGGACATTGCTCACATTCAAGTGCCAGAGGCCCGCCTGCCTCCCCTGATTGTCCTCTATCCCCCCCCAGCTACCTGGGATCTCCACCCCATAAACCACCACGTCCGTCAGGTTGAGGATGCGGCTCAGCGTCCCCTCCACCTCTGTGGTGGAGACATTCTCCCCCTTCCAGCG
Organism: Himantopus leucocephalus; assembly: GCA_003993805.1. Taxonomy (NCBI): domain Eukaryota; kingdom Metazoa; phylum Chordata; class Aves; order Charadriiformes; family Recurvirostridae; genus Himantopus; species Himantopus leucocephalus. The sequence goes on from RSEF01000017.1 coordinate 5,507,232, forward strand.
GAACGTGTCCCCAGTGCGGTCTCGGAAGTACATGTAGCCGTATTTGTCCATCACTAGGACATCCCCTACAGGAAAGTGAGGAATAGGCAAAAAATGAGATGTCAGAGGGGTTAGGAGCAACCCTGGAGCATCTCAGGGCAGTACCACTAGCGTGAGACAGCCCCCATGCCCACACAGGTACCCTTCTCCTCCTCTTTCAGCAGACGGAAGGGCCCCGCTCCCCTCACCTGTAAGATAGGCAGTATCCCCTTTTGTCAACACATCCCTGGCGATTTTCTTGTTGGTGGCTGACTGATTCAGGTAGCCATCGAAGTGCTGCAAGGGGTTGCTCTTGACAATGCGGCCTACCAGCTGCCCTGGCTCCCCTGCAGGGAAAAAAAGAGGGGATGAAGGGCGGAAGCAACCACTTACACCCAAGCAAAAAGGGTGTCTAATGGGCTTGGCGGTGTTTAAGCGAGCAGAGACTCAAACCTAGGTAAATTATCTTGAAGTATTGGGAAAGACTTGCACAGGGCTGAGGAAACTTATCCCTGTGGTTGCTCTCACCTGGTTTGCAGCGGATACAGACACCATCTGGCCCCCGGATCAGCTCCATGGTGTCTTCATCCACCCTCACCAAGCCGATGGGGTATACACCTGGCAGGATCCTGCTGTTGAAACCGCACGACCCAACCTAGGACAGAAAGGGCTCAGAGCCTGGGGTAGCAGGGACATCTCTCTCGCCCTGAGCCCGCTGCCCACGCAAATCTAGGATACCAGAGAGCTGGCACCACACAACAGCCAAAACCCCTCTGGGTGGATGGCAACCCACGCGAAGTCTCTTGGAGCAAGAAACCAAGAGCAAACAGCCTGTGTGGGTTTCCAACCCTGCCCAGGCCAGTAGGCACCCTCTGGGACACAGGGAGGGTGGTGGAGCCTTACGTTGTTGTCGAAGTTTCCCAGGCTGCAGTTGCACTCAGTGGCCCCATAGAACTCAGCCACCTGGGCGATGCCAAAGCGGGCCATGAACTCTCGCCAGATGGAGGCACGCAGCCCGTTGCCCAGCGCCATGCGCACCCGGTGCTGCCGCTCCACCTCCTGGTATGGCTGGTTCAGCAGGTAGCGGCAGATCTCCCCGATGTACTGCACAATCTGGGAGGGACAGAGAGGAAAGACTCACTAGGATCCGTCCACCAGGCCCTGGGGTGTTTGGAGTTTCTTTAGGGCAGATAGGAACGGCACAACACGCCTAAAGTCCCCTAAAGAGGCTGCGGTAAAACCCAGGAGTCCTACTAGCTCATCTAGTGCCTGTCCCTTCCTGGTTCACCCAATCCTCCAGTCTGTGAAACATATCCAAGACCTCCTGGCTAATGCTGGAGCATGGGAAAGGTCTGCACACGTGGAGTTACCACCCCAGGTAGGAAGGACACAGCCCCACCACCTTAGAAGGTGGTTTGGGATGGATAGGCAGAACCGGTCCAGGCCTCCCCCTCTTCCAGTGGCTGAGCTCTCCCCAGCACAGCACAGATCCCCAGGCTCTACTCCCCAGTCCCCGCTGGCTCCTTGCCTCATGGCCTCACCGTGCAGTTGTATTTCACGCAGTCCTCCCAAAAGTGTGAAGCCGAGAACTTCTTGCGGATGACAATCGTCATGCCCTGCAGCAGGCACTGCCCGACCCCCACGATGTTCCCTGCGGAGAGGCAGCCAGGGGAGCCCTCAGTCCCCAGACACTTCCAGCCCAGCCCGCTCAGGGAGAAGCGTGGCAGGGCAAGGTGGAGGCCACACGCTGGCTCACCGCAGGTGGGTGTTCACCTAACCAAAGCCCCCAGGACCACAGGCACCAGGGAGAAGACACGTGGCAGCGAGATCTGAGGCAGCACTTTACACCTAGACATCCCAGCATGTCTCAACCAGCCAGGTGGGCACTGCTTCCCCTTCCCTCTGACTTTCTACATGGAGCGGCAATAAGGTGCAGCAATGCCAAAGCCAGGCTAGGAGCTGGGATAACCCGCCCCCCGCCCCCACACACACTCTCCCCACTCCAAAGGTCAGCCAGATCGATTTTTGGCTCCCAGGAAAAAAGCAGAAAGCCTCAGTCAGACACTGCCAGCAGCAGCCAGCTCCTCCTCGACATGGAGGTTACTGCTGCACCAGCCTCCAGCCTGAACCCTGGGCTTGGCTGAGGGTAAGAGACAGTCCTGGCATGCAGGGTTCTGTATGGCACACGTTACCTGCAGCATGGTAGAGCGGGAGACAGTCGTACATCACATCGTTGGGCCTCATGCGAAAACCATAAAAAACTAAGCTGGACATGCGGAAGTACCTGGGGCAGGAGGATAAAGGGACACATCAGCAGTGGGGCCAGAGGTGTTGTGCTAGGACAGGGCAGAGCTCAGCTCTGTCCTCCCTCGAGCCCTTGCCCATGGCCTTACCGGCAGTTCACCACAATGGCAGCCTTGGGCAGCCCTGTCGTGCCAGAGGTGTAGATGTAGAAGAGTTTATCTGGAGAGCAATGAGGAGACAAGGTTACATACCCAATCCAAGTGCTGGCTGAACTGGGAGAGGGGGACAAGTCAAATTTATACACTCTGCTTGTGCCAGTTGAGACAAAACTTTGTTACGTGACAGCACTAAGAACATGTTGGTCACTAAGAACACCCTGGTCAGATCAGGTCTGTTGGACACATGGAGGGCATGACAGGATACTGCTCCGCACAGAGCCAGGCTTCAGACACTGGAGTAACACCCACCCCAAACACCCCACGCCCTGCCATTGGCATCCTGAGCAGACATTCTTGCCCGTGTTGTAACCAGCTGATCCACAGAAACACCACCGCAAGTTTGGCCCCCAAGAGCTGACCACATACCAAGAAATCCCTTATCAGGGGGGGTTGGCTGGTGCTGCTGGGCCATTTGGAGGAGGGGGTCCAGGTGTTTTGCACCAGGAAGCACAGACTCGGGACTTCCTTCTCCGGACCAGAAGAGATGGATAGGTTTCTTCAGGGAGGGTTGCACTTCCTGCATTGCTGAAAAAGTAAAGAGGGGAGATGGAGAAAGACCACAGGGTGGTTACAGCACAGAGACCCCCTGCCCTTCCAGAAGACACTGTGCCAGGTAGCAGTACCCTCGCTGTGCTTGGCAGAGTCCCCAAAGGGCTGACAATCATCCCAGGCAGATGTCATTCCCATGATTAACAGATGCTGGGGCCACAGCCCAGGCCTCTTCAGGGACCAGAAGATCCTGTTCTCCACCTCTCCCCAGCCAAAACCTCTTTGGTGCCAAGAGGTCTGTTGACACCGTCAACCTCAGAGGCGTGGGCTGAAACACATGAGGAGTTGGAGCTGAGGAGCTGCAGGAATGTGGCTAACAGCCACAGAGAGCAAGGGGTGGCTCATCCTGTGCAGCAGGGCAGCCCAGCCCAGCCCAGGGCTCCACGCAGGGGACGGACCCAAGAGGCACAAGAAAGGATCCTCACACCCAGGCTGGCCTGCTTGGGAGCCAGACAGCACCGAACTCCAGATTCTGCCCAGTGGCCAAAGAGACCAACAAGAAAAAAAATAACCCAGATCCAATTCCTGGATAATTCAACTATCCACTCTCTTCCAGATCCCTGCTCTGTGTTGGGCAGGAAAGGAGCACTAAATCCATAGACACGCGCCCCTCTCCCCACCCTGAGTCCAGAGCACCCCTGATGCATCTGCCTGCCCCTCACCTTCCATCATCTCCACCCCAAAAACCACAGCCTTGGAGTTGGAGATGGTGATGCAGTGCAGCAAGGCCTCCATGCGCAGGTGGGAATTCACAAGGGCAGTCTCCACCCCAATCTTGGCCAAGCCGAGCCACAGCCCCACATACTGATTGCGGGACTCCATGAAAAGGGCAACCACGTCACCAGAGCGGAAGCCTTGGCCATAGAAAAAATTGGCCACCCGATTGGAGTACTCATCCAGCTGCCGGAAGGTCCAGCTCTCGCCTGTGCCTTGGAAGATCAGAGCTGTCTTCTCTGGATACTTGCTTGCAGTCTTCTGGAAGATCTTGGCAATTGTGTTCTTCTCCCTCACGTGCCTCCATACCTGCCACTTCACCCGCAACAGGACCAGCCCCGTGCTGCCAAAGGAAGGGGAGCAAGAGGGCAGCTGCTCAGTGACCCTTGCAAAACCACTTCCTCCAGCAAAGCCAGCACAGCACAAGGACCTTCCTAGGAGCCGTAATAGCCTAGCACGGCTCCAGGTCCTACTCTAGGTCAGCAGCAGCTCTGGGTGCTCCCCTGAGCCACGTGGACACAGGCAGAGGTTCTCTGCAAAGATGTTTATAGCCAGGACCTGATGGAGGTCAGGGAGATATGTTTTGGAAGGCTGCAGACAGGGATGTCCCCTGATCAAAGGGGCATCTTTGAGCCTCTGGTGCTCTCCAAGAGGTGCCACCACTCCCTCCCCACAAATTCTTGCCAGGAGCTGGCACAGCCTGGTACCAACTCAGAACTGACCCTGCACAAGCACCTGGAGCCATGCCAGCAGCTTTAGGGACAGGGTGAAGTACAAGGACAGTCACTAGACTTCAGAGCTCAGCTGAAATCTATCTTTCCTGTGAAAACTTTGCCCAAGAGTTTGGAGCCGCCTGGGCGCGGCAGAGGGAGATCTCCTTCCAGCCGGGCCAGGTGCCAGTAGAAACCCAGGGCTACGCAAGAAGCTGGGGGCTGTGCTCACACACACCAGGGCAGAGCAGTGGGCCAGGGGGAGGGTGGATGGTCAGGCCACCCCAGCCAGGACACCTACGTGACGTCCCTTCGTATTGTCTTGATGAATATGAGGAAGAAGTCCCATCCGCCGGATCCCAGGTAGAAGACGAAGAGAGCAGGGATGGCCTGGGCCCAGGACAGCTCCAGGCTGACCCTGAAGAACAGCAGCAGTGCTGCAAAAGCAGCCAGACGCAGCATCGTGGCCTGTGGAGAGAGAAACCACGGTCATCAACCCATGCACACTGGACTCAGTGATAACTAATCCATGGGTGCGGGATGAGTTAGCAGCCCCCAGTTTCCTGGATGAGGTCCCTGAGTCATCACGCCTCATGGCAGCGAGGACATAACCCAGCATCCCTGAGCTCCCACAGATGTAGCTTTATCGGACCTTGGAGATGGCCTCCAATTAAGCCGCCAGCACAGAACTGCTTAGTGCCAGCTGAGAGCCCAGCCATTCCCACCTGGGGAGACACATCCTACACACCAGTCAGGGGCACAGCCGCACCCCAGCAGCATGATGCTCAGGATAAAGTCACTTCATAGATGCGGGAGCGGAGTCATGGCAGGAGACCCTGTGCAGATGTTTGGCAGGCACTAGGGCAATACCAGGCAGGGCTGCCTCAGCCCCTCACCTCCAGCCTGGCAAAGCCCAGCTCCAAATTACTCCCTACCCCAACGATCCCTCCGTCCCCATAACCCAGGTCTCCCACACCCCCAGCACCAGCTCTCCTGCACGCCTGGCTCCAGGACAGCCAGCATGGCTGGTGGAAGAGCGCAGCTTTCACATGCTTCCCGACTCCGCTCAGACAGGAACAGGGACAGGAAACTTAGTCCTTTGAGCTCTGCTCATGTTTGCAAACACTCGTGTCGGCAGGCTGTTTCCTGGCCTGGCTCTGCTGGAGACACTGCCAGAGCAGGTCAGGGACGAGGCCAGGCGCAGGCATGCCCTGGCCAGGCTGAAGCAGGCAGAACAAGAGCTGTCGCTGCTGCCAGGAGCACCCAGACTCCCACCCCATGCCCTGTGGATGGCAACTCAGTCTCTGGTACTTGTCCCCCAAAAGCAGCACCTCTGTCCCCATCCCAAACACACCCCAGCTGTGCCTCCAAGACATGCAGGGTACTGTGATCTAGCAAAGGCTCTTTTCAGGTGACAGCATTGGGCAGAAGAAAGTGACAGTGACATGAACCTCGCAGCTCAAGGGCTCCTAGATAAAACTGGTCCTTCCTGGCATGGACGCAGGCCGAAGAGGAAGGAAACACTCACGTCATTTCCCTTTCCCTCTTGAAGGTGGATTCGCTGCTCCAAAGCTGGCAGCCCTGGGTGGGCTCTGCCACAGCTGGTGGGGCCAAGAGCCACACTTGCAGATTTCCCTCTGCTCAGTGCAGCTCCCCCAGGTCTGGAGAGCCTCTGCAGATTTGGTATGAGATGCTGGCAGGGTGAGAGCCGAGGCAGCACCACACAATCACCGTGCCCTGGCATATCACGCAGGCTGTCTCACCTTTGAGCTGTGCCACCAGCAGCAGGCAGGGATGCACCAGTACTCAGGATGCTGCTCCCAGGTGAGAGCCTGGGGACATCCCCACGTCCACAGCCCCTGCCCAGAGATCCCCCCTCCTGCCAGTGCCCTCTCAGCTCTCTCCACCAAACACCTCCCAGGCCTGAGGTCCCACAACACAGTTCCTCAGCCTTTTAGCAGGGCAGGACCTGCAGCATTTTTACCTAGGAGCCTTTCTCTGCAGTTAAACAGGGCAGTTCTTAGATCACCATCAAACTGCTATGCCACGGCCAAGACCTGAGCCCTTCGTTACACACTCGCATCAAACAGACAGACGTGGAGAGCCAGCGGTAAGGGAGCCACACTCTGTGTGGGCAGCAAGGTGCTTAATCTCCCACTTGAAGGCAAGACGGGCCCAGACAGGCCCCTGTTATCCTCTGCTGGCATCTCTGCCTCACACCAGTGAGAGATTACTGAGAGATAACCAGCGCCTTATTGCCACAGACCTCCAGCCCTGCCGTTAAAGATTCAGGTCTTGTCTAGCTGCATCAGCACAGCGAAAATTAAGACCTGCCTGTAGCTCCACAGCCAGCAGGCATGAAGGCAAACCGCAGGGATCCATCACCCGGGGGCACAGAGACCCGAGGAGAGCTGGGGAGAGGGACCAGCCTGGGGAGCAGGTCCCAGGGGGGGGAATGACACTAATGGTCAAGCACCAGGGGCCAGGAGATCCCCAGAGGCATCTCTCCACCGTGAACAGCGAGGGACGAACCTGTCCCCCCCAACTCGGGCCTGAGCAGGGTGACAGGGATGAGCCCTCCGGCCCTGGGGAAGGACGGGGAGGACCCCCGTTTCGCCCTCCCCGTCCTTCCCCAGGGCCGGAGGGCTCATCCCCAGCAGGGAAGGTGAGCAGCCCGGCCCCACCTGAGGGGGCAGAAGGACCCGGGAGGCCCATGAGGGCCTCACACCGGGGCTGCAGCCGGGACCTTCCTCCCCTAACCCCGGCCAGGCCCGGGAACCGCCCGGGGAGAGCCGGTATCCACGGGGGGAGCCCCACAGCCCGCTGAGCAGGAGGAAGGCCGCGGCACCTCATGAGGGGACCGGGAGGTTGAGGAACCCCCGCACCTCATGAGGAGACCGGCGGGCTGAGGAGCCCCGGTCCCGCCCGCAGGGCCGCGGCGCCTCCTGAGGAGAGCGTGGGCCACGGCCGCCCCGCCCGGCCGCCCGCGGGGAGGCAGCGTGGCCGCCGCAGCGCAGCAGAGCGGCGCCGGGAGGTCACGGAAGGGGGAGAACGGTACCGCGCTCTTACCGGGCTCCGGCGCGTCCGCTGCGGCCCGGCCACCTGCACCGGGAGCGGGGCCGGGAGCGGGAGCGGGGCCCGCCCGCCGCTGCGGCACGGGGCGGGGCGGGCGCAGCGCGGCCCGCCGGGAGTTGTAGTCCCGCCCGGCACCACCGGTCCGGCCCCGCGGCGGCGGGTGCGGTCCCGGGCAACGGCGGGGCGCGGGGCGGGGCGGGGCGGGGGGCGGCGCGGCGGGAAGAGGCGGTGAGGGCGGTGGGGCAGAGCGAGGGCTCTGTGGCGCAATGGATAGCGCATTGGACTTCTAGCGCTGTGTGACGGGAGTCATTCAAAGGTTGTGGGTTCGAGTCCCACCAGAGTCGCATTTTGCCGCCGGAGCGCGGCGATCGCTCTCGGGGTTCCGCGACGAGCAACGGACCGGGGGGAGCCGCCGCCCCCGGACGCTGCCGCCGCTCAGGAGACCGGCGACCCCCGGTACGAGCTGGGGGGGAGCCCCCTTTTCGCAGCGGGGAGGGGGCGGCCCGGGTAGCGGGGGCAGACCCATGCAGGGAGACGAGCTCAGGGACATGGACCCTTCCGGGGGATTAATAAACGTGCAGTTCAGCAGCATCACCTCCCTCAGTTATAAGATAAATTGTATATTATAACAATAACTTCTTGTTATCACATCCCCAAAAGAGGCCCAGCAGCACGGGCANCACATCCCCAAAAGAGGCCCAGCAGCATGGGCGCAGACCACTCCTGGCGGCGGTGGCGGCGGTGGAGCTGCCGTTTCTCCACAGTGAATACATCCCAGAAAAAATGCATTTCTGCGTGACTTGCATCTGACCTGCCAAAATCAGCCCCACTCACCCCCCTCTGCCACCGCTGCCTTCTCACAGGCTCAACAAGCGACAGCCGTGGCGAACAGGAGCCGCGGTGGCCGTTAGGTGATCCGGCTGAGCAGATGCAGTTTAAAATTACATTACGTGCCATTTCTGTAGCGCTGGTACCAACCCACCAAGCAACACGTGGCTGCGCAAAGGCGGCACAACCGCCACCGGCACCCCGAGCACTGCACAGTCACGCTAAATAACCCAAAGTGCAGCAAAACCCTCTCTCACAACCATCATTTCCCACATTTCCTTGACTGCTGCTCATGGCTTCTGGCAGCGGCAAATCTTTCCGCCCTTCGGTTTAACCATCCCAAAGCTCTGACACGTTTCCAATGCAGAAAAACACATTTCTGGGTCGTTTTAGGGCCAAACACTTCTTTCATCTTGACCAGTGCAATAGGACAGCCCCACTCTGCGTGTTTTACTGGCAGCTGAAGGATGTATTTATACAATATCCTTTATATTCTGCTTGAAATAACTCTGGAGGCCACGGGGAGGTGTGAGCCCAGTTTGGGAGAAAAACCCAAAGTCTGGCTGGTGGGGGGATGGAGGGAGAAGTTGAAAGTGGGGAGTCAGGGGAAGCTGGAAGGAAGCTAGTCCCCCTGTCCCGGTGTCTGCTCTTGAATGTAGTCCAAAAAAAAAGAGTTTTGCCCCTGCTCAGCCCTCTGGGATGGAGCAACTCTGACCCCCAGTCGCACCATCAGACACTGCTCCTGCCCGTCCACTCCAGCATTCCACAGGAGACGGGGACAGGGCCAGTGAAGCTCACAGCAGGACAATGCCACGTCCCCTGGCTGCACAACTCCTCCCTGGGACCACCAAAGGACCCCACTCAGGGCACCCCCTCCCTCCCCCAGGAACCAGGATCACTTTAGGAAGCCCCCAGCCTTGCCCCCCTCCTGCCCCACACCCCGTTCTTCCCCTGTCCAGGCTTTTGTGCAACGACCACAAGGAGCCGCTCAACATCCCAGCACCCCCAAATCCCAGCTGGAAAGATGCGGCTCTGCAGCCCGCTTTGTGCCCCGGTCCCTGGGGATGCGTGGCCACGCACGTACCCTGCCGGCTACTGCCAGACAAAGAACAGCAGACCCCACTGGAGTCGAAACGGGATGGGGGTTTCACATCAGACCTCCCCCTCGGAAGGAGGGGGATAACGAACCACAAGCTCCACCACGGGTTTTATTAAGCAAGAAGGAATCTCAACAAGTCCACACATACAAAGAGCCCCCGGCCTCACGGCTCTCTGCCCTCGCATCTGACAGCTCTGCACTCCAGCCACCGGCAGTCTGGAGCCCTGTTTAATTAACTCAGACTGCAATCAGCTCTCAGACACAGTGCAAGCAGCCGCCGTTTCTGTGCTCCCAGGATTCAGCCCCTTATTCCCAATCACGTCATTTTGTTGCCCGTGGAGGGGAGGATTCCTGTTGAAAACCCAGCACAATCACGTGGATTTCAGCATTTTTGATGGGGAGGGACTACAGGGAGACACGGCAGCCTGGGATCGGCTCTGGAACAGCCAATCCAGCGGAGAGAATATCCAAAGGTATTTCCCTGCCTGCTCCCATGGGCATGCAATCGCACACTGCCTGGTCTCCAAGGCGTGAGAGACATCCCATATGACCCATCAGGAGACCCGTTAGGAACCAGTACGAGATGGGATTTCACTGTTGCACACACCAAACCTGCCCCTGAGCTGCTCTGTAAATCACTGGTTTAGCTCCAGTCCAGGGTGGCCCCAAGACTTTAAGCCTCGATCTTCCCAGGGAGGGTGGGAGGAGGAATTTACCTACACAGCCCTGGAGCTGCAGAAGGCCAAAGCGGTGGTTTGGTGCAGTGTGTTGTAAACCAGCTCTGTTCCCACCCATGCCAGCATTTTAGAGGATCAGTACTGGAGTGCTGCTGCTGGTGGAACCCGAGCAGCCAGACCCAGCTGGCAAAGGCACGGTGGGCCTTGCGATCCCTCCACTGAATCGCAAACAGCAAAAAAGGTCATGTTTTGTCACGGCACATGGAGGTGCCGCTTGGCCTCTACCAACAGGAGGGTGCCAGCTCTCGGCAGGAGAAAACTCAGCCCCCGGGTCTGTGGCGGCTGGTAGCAGAGCCACACTGCGCTCTCAGGCAGGAGGAGATGGAGTGTGGCAGGGGACGGCTGCCAGCGGGGATCCCCTGTCCCCTCCCTGTACTTGAGCTCTCACACTCGAACAGCCGGAGGAGGGAAGATGCCAATCTCCTCCCGCAGGGACTCCACTGGCTGCTCCCAGCGCTGCTCGTAGTAGACGTTCAGGATACAGCTGGCGTTGCGCCCACTCCGAATCGCCCAGGGAACCAGCTCGGTGGCCAGGACCTGCAGCTTTCTGGAACAAGACACAGATGGTGACAGTTTTGATTTCCACGTTTTGTTTTTGATTTCCTCCTCCAATTCCCCATTGCAGGCAGATGCCAAACCCATGTGTCCCATGTACCCCTCCACCCTTCTAGCATCCCTCCTGCCTTTCTCACAGGGGAAACTGAGGCACAGAAGAGGACAGTGTGCTGGGAAGGCTACAGTCAGTGAACCCAAGACCAGAACTGAGGTTCCCCAAACTGCTGGGCCACCAAAACAGGTGTGTTGGGGCAGAGAACAGCCACCAGCATGGTAAGGGTCCTGCTGGCCCTCAGCATGTGCCCAGCCAAGGGCAGCCAGGCCTAGACATTGCTCCTCCTGCCTGGCACAGGAGATTCAGTGCCAGAAGCAGATGAAGCATCAGGTTGTGCTTCAGTGACCAAGCAAAGCCATGCCTCCAGCTGTCCCCGCTGCTGTGGGGACAGAACAGCAGGTTCCCACGAGCGATCCCTGACTGACTCCCTCCTGCAAATTAGCAGTGTCCCCTCTTCATCCCCAGAGGACCCTGGCAAGCATCACCCAGGCTGGTGCGTCCCCAGGGCAGAGACTCCCTTCATCAGCCGATGCCAGTGCCTACCGTGCGCTGAGACGGACGGGGCCGAACGCCGCTCCCAGGACACACATGGGCAGCCCTGTCTGGATGGCTTCAAACCACTTCACCACGACCTCACCTGGGGGAGAGCAGGGAGGCCGTAAGCAGGCAGGGTGCTCAGGTCGAGGGCTAGCCAGGGCCACCACGTCCCACAATGCAGGCTGCACGATCTGACCCTTCCCGAGGACAGCTACGCACCTGTCCCTTCCACCTCCATGGCAGGACTTGGAAACGCTTCCCAAGTCTGGCCGTGGCCTCAGCCCGTGCTAGGACAAGTCTCATCATGCACCACCCACCCGAGATGGACAGCCCGTGGGAGCAGCACCCCGCAAGTGATGCCCCACGAGCTTGGGAAACACCTCCTGGGCAGGCCGGCTCCCCGCAGATCTTTAGCAACGCAATTGCTGATGCCTGATCCCCCGCTCGGCTCTCCCCATATCTCAACACGGGACAGACCTTTTACAAATGCCGCCAGGGCTCAGCCAAAGCCTGCGTAGGAGACCTGACACGCCGGTTCCCACAGGCTCACCAGCAAGGCTTGACTTGCGACTTGCTATTGAGTCAGACACAAAATGAGGGCAAAGGACACAGGGACGAGCAGATAAGGAGCAACCAGGAACCCCCCACTTCTGCCTTCTCTCAGAGCTTGCGAAACATCCCTCCCTCAGTGCCACCCTCCCTGCCAGGCAGCAAACACCCACCCGCCCGCCCAGCGGCTGCCTGCACCCAGGGCTCAGGCAGAGCATCTCCCAGCGGGAAAGGTGACATCCCGCAGGCTTTTGGTCACCACAGAGCCAGCAATGCAGGACAGTGACGATGCAAACCTCCCCGCACACCTCCCGGGGCTGAGGATCGGGGAGCCCAACCGGCCCAGCCCGCTCCATTCCCGGGAGAGGCAGCCGAGCACCATCAGTGGGGTTTGGCAGCGCGNAGAGCATCTCCCAGCGGGAAAGGTGACATCCCGCAGGCTTTTGGTCACCACAGAGCCAGCGATGCAGGACAGTGACGATGCAAACCTCCCCGCACACCTCCCTGGGCTGAGGATCGGGGAGCCCAACTGGCCCAGCCCGCTCCATTCCCAGGAGAGGCAGCTGAGCACCATCAGTGGGGTTTGGCAGCGCAGCCCCCTGAGCCCGCTGCCGCTCACCTAGCATGTTGGTTGGCATGCCCAGGAGCGTGTGCATCAGGTCGTGGACTTCCCGGTACCGCTGGATCACGTACGCCAGCTCTTCATCATCAACAAACTTGGGCGGCATCCGGGTGTCCGGAGAAACCTTCTGCAAATTCAAAGAGGTTCAACTCAGCCTCCTCCAAAACTCAAGTTTCTGGTCTCATTCTTTAGCGCACAGCCATATGTGGTCCCCTCCATCAGCACATTTCCCAGGCCCAATGACAGGTCAGCGTCATTTACGTATACAAAAACCAGGGACTGTACAGCACTGGTGACAAATCCAGCATTGTCCAACACCCAGCGTCTCATCCCATCCCCCCAGCTCCCTCTTATTCCTGGAGGGCTCCCCACAGGTTTCTCCATGGCTCCAACCTCCCTCTAAGGCACATCCATGCTCCCGGCACAGGGATCAACTACAGCCATTTGCACCCTGTGAAACCCCACACTCACATTGTCCTCCAAGAACCGGACGTACTCTCGGCCCAGCGTGCCGTCCGGCAGCCCCCGCAGCCTGGCCATGTCCAGGGTGGAGAGACGGATGCGAGGCCGTTCCCTGAAAGTGAAACACAGGTCAGTGAATCCCCCAGGGAGACCCACAGCAGGGGGTCCTGGAGAAAAGGAGCCCCTGGACACCCCCATCCCCTTCCTCTGCTCTTCCCGGATGTTTTCCTTGCACGGATTCTGACTGCTCACTGCAGTGATAGCACCATCCTTATTTTTTGTTGCTGAGGCTGGGTCAAAAATTGCTTAAAGGATCTACCTGAAGCCTTGGCAATAAAAGAGCTCTCATCTTGCACTCCTGTAAAACTCCGGTTGGAAAAACACCAGTGTCCCCTGCACAGAAGCGCTGCCGTGCAGCCTGCCGGCCAGGCACAGCCCCCAGCAACAGCCCTGAGGGCAGCACAGCTCTTTAGTGTCCCTGCAAAGCAGCCAGAGCTTCAAAGGAACAACCCTAAAAAGGGGAGGGAATTTGTTCTGAACACAGGTTTAATTTCTCTCCTGCTCAGGCTTTCACCCCCAGCCACGCGGCAGCCACGCACAGAAAGGTCTCCTCTCCAGGTTGTTGGCAAACAGGTGCCCCACAGCCCTGGAACTAAACAAAAGCCCTTTTATTTCCATGCACAGGATAAATTCTTCCCATGATAAAAGCCCTGCAGTGGAGGTGCCAGGGAGATAAGCAGGACTCGCACCAGCTTTACCCTGGCTGCAGATGCTTCCTTGTGTATTTGGTGTCAAAGGGACCTCAGCAGCTTGGAGGATTAAAAAAACCCCACATTTGTGTGCACAAATGAGACCACTGCAAATCCCTGCAATACCACAGGGCAAGGAGCAGGTGGGGATGTCTCTCCCCAGCCCTCGGTGCCTTTGCTGTCCCCTCTCCCTGGGCAGTTCCTCTGGGGCTCAGCCCCATCCTGGTGCTCCATGTGCTTTGCTGGGTCAGCATCTGGAGCCAGGATCAGGCTGCTCTGCACAAACATATGGCAGAAAGCAGCTTTTCCCCAACATCTTCATGGTAGGACCCAAATGATACACAAGCAGCAGGCGTGACATGTGACAAGGAGCAGGGAGAAGGCAAGCAAATAAGGAGTAAGATCTTGGTTAATAAGAGACTCATGAAGTCCCTCCCGGTCCTCAGCCTTGCTGCGCTTGACAAGTCCCTGAAGACAAGGAAGGAAAAGTGATCAAGTCTTAACAAGGAAGACAAGAGAAGTGGCCTCATTTCACAGCTTGGGGAGATGCTGCGGGCGCCAGGAAAGAAAATATGGAGGTGTCTAAGGAGGAGGCAGACCAGCGGAGACCAAGTTTCCAGTGCAAGGAGATGCAGAAGCAGGCACAGGGGAGAAATCCACGGATGTGGTAGGTTTGCATCGCTCCTCAGCAGCAAAGAAAACCCACCACGTCCACGGATTTCTCCCCTGCGCCTGCTGCTGCATCTCCTTGCTTTGGCACCTGCCAGTTCCAGCAGCGAAGCAGAACAGACAGACGGCAGCACTTGAAATAGGGCTGGGCCCAGCGGCTGCTGTGCTCTTGCCCTTAGACTTGCCACGGGGCTCTTGTGAGCGTTAAAAATAAAGGAAAGCTAATGAAACACCTGTGCTGCTTTCAAGACGGGGTGCACAGGGCTCTCCCTTCACAGGACCCAAGGAATGTGCTTGGCCTCGTGTATCCCTCCCCACCACGAACCACATGGCGAGGGAGGGAGAGAGGGAGAGAGGGATGCGGAGGGACGCACTGGAGGATGCGGTAACCTTCAGGGTGGTGTTTCATCTTGTCTCGCAGGTTGGGCAGGGCAAGGCAGCCCGTGGTCTCCCCGAGGACTGCCACCATGTCTGAAAGAGAGACCAGAGAATGACCCAAGAATGGTTTTCGCACCACCCAGCTGTCCTCAGTTGGCAGGTGAGGAAATGGGGCAATGACCCCCTTGGCCAGGAGCAGGCAGGAAGCCTGTGGCAAAGCAGGGACCCCACAAACCATGGCTCTTCAGCCTTGGGACTGCTCTGCCCTGGTGTCACCTTGCAGGGAGGGACGGAGGAGCAGGCGTGAGGCCTGTGGGACCAAGGAAGAATGAGATGGGGTTGGGTGTCATCACAGGGGGTCAGGAGGAGATCACTGGGGGGCGTTTGGGGTTCCTCACCCCCTCTCTTCCACAGCCTCCTGCCCGGGGCCAGGTCTCAGCCCTTCACTTGCCCCATGACCCACCAGAAGGAGGAATGAAGTGCCCCGAGAAACTCCCAGGAGACAGGAGGCAGGATTTGCTGGACGTTAACGAGAACCTCGGGTGGAACAAGCACCCCCGGCTCGGCTTACCGTGTCTGTAGGGGTCATAGAGAGCCATGAACGCCGACCCGGCCGCCAGCAGCGCCTTCTGCAGCGGGCTGGTGGGGATGTGCCCCGGGTACAGCCGGTAGCACCCTTCCTCCTCCTCCTCCTCCTCCTTCTCCTCCTCCCCGCTGCGTCCATCCCGCACCGGCGGTTCGGTGCGGCTCAGACAGGCTCTGCCTGCGGGGAGCGNGGGGGGGGGGGGGGGGGGCGGTGAGGAACCGGCCCGGCCGGTCCCCAGCGCCCGCGGGGCACCGAAACGGGGCGGGCACCGCCCGGACGCCCTCGGGGCTGCCCGCGGGGGACGGGGACAAAGCACTTGCCTGGAGAACCGGGACCGGCCCGCAGCAGCGGGACCGCCGCCCGCCGCAGCAGCAGCAGCAGCATCGCTCCCCCCGCCCTCTCCGCCGCCGCCGCCGCCGCCTGCCCCGGAAGCGCCCGGCGGGGCGGAGCGGGCGGCGCGGCATGGCGGCGGTGCCGGGGGGGCTCTTCGCCATCTACAAACCGGCGGGGGTGGCGTGGGGCCGCGTCCGTGAGGCGATAGAGACGCGGCTGCTGCGCGGTGAGCGCGGCGCGATCCCCCCGTCCCGTCCCCGCCGCCGCGCTGCCGGCCGCCCCTCATCGCCCCCCCCCCGCTTCTCTTGCAGAGCTGAACGCGGCGCCGGGGCGCGCCCCGCGGCAGCACGTCCGATTCCTGCCCGCCCCGGCTGGGGGCGACGGCGGGGCCACCGGGCTGGTGGCCGTCAGGGTGCCGGTGCTGGCCGACCACCCCCTCGGTAAGGGCCGCCCCGGGGTCTCGGCCGGGCGGGGGCGGGCGGTGGGACCCCCGGGAGCGGTGAGTTACCCAGGGGCGGTGGGACCCCCGGGAGCGGTGGGACTCTCGGGGGCGATGGGTTACCCGGGGGTGGTGGGAGCCCCGGGGGCGATGGGAGCTCCGGGGGCGGTGGGACCCCCTGGGCGGTGGGAGCCCCAGGTGGGCGCTGTGGACCAGCCCTGACGCTGTCCCTGTGTCAGTCCAAGGTCCGCGGTTCAGGCAGCTGAAGATCGGAGCGGGTCACCGGCTGGACGTGAAGGCCTCGGGAGTCTTCGGTGGGTTTCATCGCAGAGCGGCACTGCATCCCGCTGGCTGCGAGGTGATGGGTTTCCATGTGGGGAAGAGGTGGTGAACGCTCAGCCATTACACAGCAGTACCCCCGGGTCTCATGACCCAGCTGGGAGTATAAACGATAAAACACAGAAGAAATGATCCAACATGACACTGGTAATGCCAGGGGACGGGCGCAATCCCTTACGCACGGCACATGGGGCTTTGCTGTGAGACACCCAGCTCCTGCCTGCGACACCATCCGTGATCTGCCACGTAACCCCCTGTCTCTGCTCCACCACTTGAATTGGCTTCACCGTGGCCGGCATTGCTAAGCATTTGCCACGAAGCACCCAGGTGGAAAGTTGGGGGGAAATCTGAGCGCCCTTGTTAAAGGCTTATCGTAGCTTTAATGACAGGCAGTAATTTGGGGGTCCAATTGCACTGCTCAGACGACTTCTAAGGAGAGATGGCCGCGTCCAGGGGGGAAGAAAAGCAGTGCGAGCGTGCAGCACTGTGTCAGTGCCCATCAGTAACTTTACATACGGCTGAATCATGCATTCCCCATCTTCTGTGTTTCAGTACTCGGCATAGGCCACGGGAACAAGCTACTCACTGACCTGTACAACTGCCACCTGACCAAGGTAGGTGATGGCTCTGAAGGGCCCCGGAACATCCGAGCGCAACCTCACACTTGAATCCTGCCCCAGTGCCCCGGACTGGCCTTGTGGCGGTGACTCTGCTTTACAATCTCAAACTCACCAACGCTTCTGAGAGCTTTTCAGGGTCCAGAATTTTGTCCTTCACATGAGTGTCCACACGTGGCGGTATGAGCAGAGGACACTGCTGTCTTTTTGTGCAACACCACCATAGCCTGCGCTTCCTAGCAGCTGCACAGCAGAGTATTGCTACTCAATTGCTTGGTATATTTCTTTGACAAATTGCACTCTTTGCCCTTCTTCAAGGTTTACACTGTTGGTGGGCTGTTTGGCAAAGCCACTGATGACTTCTCTGACACAGGGAAGCTAGTAGAGAAGACAACATTTGGTAAGAAACTGAATTGATGTGTTTTTTTTTTAAAAAAAACCACAAAGAACACCAAACAAACAGCATGCTGGCTGTAAAGCATTTAACCAGGGAAGTTGAACAATGATAAAAGGTGTGCCTTGCGTGCTTTCTAGTCGTTATTTTTACATGCAGCCCACGTGCAATCTAGACATCGTAGTCCACCTGTTCTAAATACAACCACAATACACGCAAAGCCAGTATGAGTCCTGATGACAGTGGTTGCTGCTGGGTAGGGTGGGACCCTGATCTCTCTGTAAATCGTACCTAGAGACAGCGGTTAGAAGCTTTCATTGAATGAAACTCTTCAAACACCCGATAAGAGAAACTGGAGCCAACATCTTGAAATCAATTAAGCGAAATGATTCTTCCCTTTGTAGTCCAGCACTGTGCTGCTCTGTGCGTTACCACGGCGCAGCCAGGAGCGGTGACTCTGCTCTGCTGAAGCCACCTCTCGGCAGGTCTCATCAGCCCGTTTCGATGTGACTGCCTGCCAAAGGGACCGTAATACCCTGATGGCACATTTCAGACTGCTGTCTCTTTCCACTTTCTGGATGGATAATTGAGAGTTTTTTTCTGCCTTAATATTTGCAGATCATATCACAAGGGAGAAGCTGGAACGGATTCTCGCTGTCATTCAAGGAACAAATCATAAGGCCCTGCTGATGTACGTATCCAGTGGGGAAACGCAGCTGACCTCATCAGACTGCCATTTGCTGGTCTTTAAAACAAAAGAGATGATTTTGTTTGCCATAATCAAGTCTTTAAAGGCTGGAGTGCTAGACGGGAACAGAGAGAAGTTACTGAGTGCTCTGTATTCTGGCGAGAGGTTGCAGTTAAGTGGCCTTCTTGTATCCTGAAATCTCCAGCTATTTTAGGAACTATTCGCTACATTAGGACCTACAAAAATATCTTGGAGACGTGACCAAGTACCTCCCTCCCAAACTGTGCTACACTACTGACAGTACACATATCATAGCATTAAAATGTATGCAAAGACTCGACACATAGGCAGTTTTAAGAATAAAAATTGCAGCTCTGCTTTATTGGGGGTGGAGATATTTTGCATCCCATTGAACAGAAGAAGTAAGTGTCTGCGCTGCTCCCTTTTTTTCTTTTTCCAGGCATTCTAACATTGATATGAAAACACAAGAGGCATACGAGCTGGCTGTCAAAGGGTTGATTCGCCCCATGGGAAAAAGCCCTCCGATAATCACAGCAATCCGCTGCCTCCAGTTCGCACTTCCAGAATTCCAGCTAGGTAGGACTGGTACAAAATCTACTGTGGAAGTCTGAGTATATATTATGGCAAATAAGTCAGTAAACTTCAGTTTCTTACTCCTGATTTAAGGCAAAATAAGTTGGTGGGAACTTGGTATCAACTTGTAACTGGTAATCCCTGCAGAAAATGTAATGGTTTGTAGTTTCCAAAGTCACAAAAGCATGTCCTCGTTAGATGAACTCTTCAGTGCAGTGCAAAGATTTTTTGGTAGGGCAAGATCTGGAACCCTCGCAGTACTGAAGCTGCTGCAGTAAATCAAGCCAGCTGTGCGCCCAGCTCACTGTTTTTTCCCTGCCAGTTCCAGATCTAAGACTGAGGCAATAAAATTTTCATCACGAACACTCTGGGGCAAAAATTCTGCCTTATCCCAATATTTCAGTGTAACGCATTTCAGTGGGTTTTTTTTTTTGTTTGTTTTAAAAGTGTGATTTGCTTTCCTGCAGCCAGTCTCCCTAGTCCTCACAAATTGTCTTATTAAAAAGGTACCTTTTCTTATCCCCTTTGAAATACCTAAATTTCTACATTAATCTCCTGTACCTATAGGTTTGTTTTCTAAAACATTCACTTTGGGAGGGGCTAGAACACCCTGCAGTATTCCAGAAAATCATAATCCACCTGTGCTGTATCTTAAATAGTCTCTTCTACCAAACCAGTTATTTCAGCATAATTATGTCTGGATTTACAGACAAGGTCTGAGTTTGCGTCAATGCTTTGCTTCTTCTGACGGCATCTCTCTGTCCTTCTAGAAATCCACTGCTTGCATGAGACTCAGCAGTACCTCCGAAAAATAGTTCATGAGATTGGTCTGGAGCTGAAATCATCTGCCGTGTGCACGCAAGTGCGAAGAATCCGCGATGGTGTTTTCACACTGGATGATGCTCTCCTGAGAACCCAGTGGAACCTGCAGAGTATACAGAACGCAATTTGGGACTGTCAGCTTAAAGTGAAAACAGAGTTAGAGAAAACACTAAGCCATCAGGATAAAAGTCTTCTTCATAAGATGGATGCTGAGATGGCCCACGCTGCCGACAGCTGAGTGTGCGCTACGGAGGGAATGTCCACAAGCAATCTCTGTCGCACAATAACGCAGCTACATGCTGACAGCATGATGGACAGCAGAAGGAAAGAGGTTAATTGCAGTTCACTTCCACCCTTTCCTTGAGATGACTTTAATCAGAGAGGCATTTTTTTCAGTGACAAGCTGTATAATTTTTTTTAAAGCATCGCAAACAGTTCATTAACAGGAGTTAGCTGTGCCAAAATTCCTGTTGGCTTCGGGAACATTAGGTTGCTAAGGGATATAAAAACCCATCCCCAAATTGTTTAGCAGCAGGAAACAGACAGCATCTTACAGAGCTGTATTCCCTTGATTGCACAGATTTGTTTGTTCCTTGCAAGTGGCAGCATAACTTATCTACTCCACGATTTTCCCTCTGTTGTCCTAGAGTATTTTCTTTCCATTAGTCCTGCTTACAGACACGTAAGAGCTCAAAATCCGACAGAGAGGGACGTGCAGGAGAAAACACAGCTTACACAAAGCAATGCAAGGAAATGGTTATATCCAGAGTAGGCGTGTGTGACTAGGAAAGTGACTTGTAATAGGGACTGATGCATAAGATACACAAGAAATAAAACTGAAAGTGACCTAAAGGGGAAGAGGCTGGTTCTTGGCTCAGTACTCCTCCATGAGTACACCAACTCATTAAAAAAAGAGCATGCTGCTTTCCCCCCCACCCCGCGAGGAACCAGGGGTGTTCAGGGGTCTGTGGTATCCTGCTCTGCAGCAGCTCCATGCAGACAGCACATACTGCCCTTCAGTGAAACTCTGTAAGCTCTGTAATTTGTTCTGTGTTACCTCATTATAGCTGGGTCTGACTAAGCAGAAATACACTTTCTAAATTTAAGTTAAAAATCTGAAGTTACACTTACTATTACTGCACTCAATATTTTTCCAGCTATACACTTAGCTAGCAAGTTTGGAGGTTTATTTATAGAAAGCAGATTTGTTCTATTCCTCTTCTGGATTTGGACAAAAGCCAGCATATTTCATCCTCCACATAGCCATTAAGCTACAAAAAGTAACTTGGAGCAACAGTAAGAGGGCCCGCGATGAAGTACCTAAGTGGCAGAGCCCAGTCCTGTCCTGAAGTACCCCAGGAGTCATTAACAGCCCCTGGAATCTTTCCGTTGTTCTGGGTTTCCCTGCTCTGCTCAGAGCAGCCGGAACAGCAGCGGAACGGAGCTGCCACCATGCGGCACGTCACCGTGCCAGCTGCAGAGCCGCAGGGACTCCCCAAGGGCAGTTTGCGCTTACCTCAGCTGGGTGGTTCTGTGCACGGACAAGGGACGGGGGTCAAGGGCACCTTCTACAGACACCTGTCCTGTGCTAACTGGAGTGTAAACCCATCACCGCGGAAGCGTGAGTTCTGGAGCCAGGCAGAACACTTGCACGGCTACAGCTGCAAGTTTTAATACTAGTGCTCCTACAAGGAGGGGAAAACACGGACTTCTCAGTCCTTAAATAACCTTCAATAACTTTGGTAACGGAGTATACTTCACCCCCACTGCTTACACCTAATGGAAATCAAAGGAATTTCTATACATACTTCCCATTGCAAAGAACACTTTGAAGTTGTGTGTGCCATTGCCAGACTAACATTTTGGTGGGAACGCTCCAGGATAAACCAGCTCTTCCACACAGAAAATACCAGCCAAAAACAGCAGCGTGGGTTTTGAGAACAAAGTTAGCATTTCCCAGTTCTTGCCTTCTTGTGACTTTTTTCCTCCCCTCAAAACTACTCCAAAATACAGGAGTTTTTCCACACTTGGGAAGAGGGGGTTTATGGTGGGGAGGACACACCTGTAACCATACCCATGACAGTCCAGTCTTATATGGCCACAATAAATACCCCCCAGAGAAGCACAGCTGCACATTAGCAGAGACTTGCTTGAATGAATAGAATCATCTAGGTTGGAGGGGACCTTCAAGATCATCGAGTCCAACCATAAACCTAATACTGCCAAAACCACCACTAAACCATGTCCATGTCACAGAATACAGATATTTTGCCTGTCCCCCTGCTTTAGACCCCTCCCCACAGCTTTTGTGGCAAAACAAGATACTTAGTGATGCTGCTCAGCCAGGTCCAGAACCGAGAGCACAGAAGCAATTATCTGTTCTGAGCAGCAGCCTTGTGACCTTTTTTTGGTTTCCAAGCAGTATGAAGACAGATTCATTTGATTTGGAAATAATGAACAGACTGCAGCATGGGCCTGACCAGAGGCCGGGGGGAAACTTACTGGCAAGAAGGTCTTAGAAGTAGAAGGGGCAGAAGGACATCAAGCTTGAGTGAAAAAGGGACAATAGATCTGTAGTCAGCAGAGCACTTTATCACTTAGAACTGCACGAAGCAGCCAAATTTAGTCTGTACAGTCACCCCCAATCCTAACACCTGACACTGAAACACTCATGCTCTCAACATAATTTTGTGTTTAGGACACTGCTCACTGTCACGGTGACTCTGCATTTAGAAGAGAGTAAAGGTAATTCAGCACCTACCCATTACTGGGTAGTGCTGCCACACTGTCTCCATTAAGCCCTCAGAAAACGTTTGAATAATAGATGTTACAGTTGTCTCGGAATATAGTTTAAGAATTTGTTCCCAGGTTCATGCAATGTTTTATAGGCTCTTAAAGTGAACTATTGAGAAATGTGATAGCTGCTTTATTCAGACTGGACAGTTCAACACAACTTCACATTTTGCCATTTACTACAGAAATGATACAAAACCTCTAGATACCAGAGCAATTAAGTACAAAAATGCAGAACACCCAGACTTATCCAGATTTGATCATAAAACAAAACATAAAACTTCTTCACTCCCTACTTCTGCAGGTTTTTTCTTTTCTTTCAAAGCAGCTATTACATTGCACATTTGTATACCCTCTCTTCCTCTACCCATTCAGTATCCAAAGAGTTGTTGTAGAGAAGCAAAGGCTCCATGGGAAGTCTTAACATCAACCTCAATTACGACCTTTCCAATAAAAAAATAAAAATACTGTTGACCAGGCAGTAGACAAAATTATCCAAAATCCTACATCCGTTTCCCACAAGCAGGAAACAGTTGATAGATTCAACAACTTTCATGTTCCAAAACTTCCTAGAAATAATGCTGTTAACCCATACTCTTTTGCAATTCTACATACATACTTCCGAGGCCACCTTATGTCAGTTCTAAACCGCTATGACACCAAAATATAATGGCCCAGTAACAGTCATTTTTGTAGGACGTGGCAGTCTTCAGGTTCAATACTAGTCGCTAAGCTCCAGATCATATTCAGGGTAGAGCTGCTTTGTAGTAACCCCTCGGATAACAGCTAGAAAAGAAATACCATTGCTTTCATTAAACAAAGATCAGAAAAGTTGTGTTTTCCTCCAAGTAACCCCTAACTATCCCACAGAACCTCCCATATCTAAGAAACCAGTCAAAGGTTTTACAGCTATGCTCCCTGCTTGTCTCAAGACTTTTCTTTTTTTAAGTACATGAAGAGTAAAACTGACAAAAATTAGCAAGACAGAGATTTGGTAATTCATAACACAGATTAAAATACTGGTAAATAACAATTATTTCACTTGTTCAGTTCTAAAAACATCCCGAGAAAATAATGACAGAAGCATTTGTGCTTGCACAAGTGATTGGGTAATACAAGCCTAGAACTGAAGAATCTTTAAAACAAGCTCTGCCTTCATGGCGTAGTAGCTTCTCTCTGTGTCTGTATGAAAACATTGGCCAAGAAGTTCTTCAACAGCGTTCCCCTTCCTTACCCAGCTTGCCTAGCAGCATCTGTCCCGCATCTTTAATATCATTATACTCATGGAGCAGAGAGATGTGCTTCTCCAATTCCTCCAGGCTGTAGCCTCTGTAACAATAAAGCCAGAAAGGTCAGAAATGACACAGCGGGACTGCTGCTGCTGCTGCATAGCAAGTGCTGCCACTACCGACCAAGCACAGCAAAGATATTTGAGATACGCAAGCCTGGCACATCGAAAGCAGACTCTGAAGGCAGCAAGTACAGTTGCTGCAAGTCATAAATATGAAAGCTACAAGTGAGCAGATCGTCGTTTTGAGGGTTTTTGCCACATCAAGGCTTATAAAAAAAACCCAATCCACCTGAATTCTCAGAATCAAGTAGAAATAGGAATAGGCTGTGGTGAATTCAATTTGTATGCATCTCTAATCCGCAGCTAGGCGCAAAAAAAAAATAAATTAAGAAGGTCTGTTCATCCTTGAGTGCAAAAAAAAACCCCAGCTTTTGGAACAGCCTTTATTGTCCTACCATTTTCATTTTACGCACTACACTATCATAGAAAATATCATTCCTTTGCAATGAATAACCCCCAGAGATTCCCTCTCTTTAAAAATCAAGCAGCAATTTTATCTCAAAACAGTTGCTAATAAGCAGCTGCCACAGTGTGTCATAAGAAACCACAATAAAACAGTGGCACTACCCTGTACGTGGCACCCATCATGCCAAAGTGTTCTGCAGGCCGCTTGCTTGCCTGGAAAACCCCTCTGCTTCTCGAACACAAGTTTAACTCACTTGTCTCAGACACAAAACAACCTAATACTTGATCAAGATGGAACAAAAAAGGAAACAGTTTTATCTGGGACTAAATTTGGCTGGTCATACAACTCATGATCTCAATTTTAATCCTCACATGAACAAGCTCTTCTGGTAGCATGATGTGTTGTAGTATCACAACGGTTAAAATTATTCATTCCCAGTTTACACATAATTACCTCAGCAACAGCTGGGGTAAAGTTAAAATTTCCTTATCCAAGCTCCTAGTAAAACTTGTTTTGCTTTACCAAATAAACCAGAAAGAATTCCCTTTTGTCTTTAACAGGCCACATAACTCAAAACATCACTGTAATGAACATTGTATAGCACCACGATAAAAATGGCGTCATAAGAGGTCAGCTTTTAGCTCTAATTCCTGGGCCGCGTTTTGTTTTAAAAACCAAAATAACTGAGGCATCGCAGCAAACACTGAACTTGCCAAGGACATACTCAGACAATAATTGTGCAATTTCCTCATCTAGAGCGAGGTCTTTCTGTTTCAGCTCTTCAATTTCATACTGCAGGGCTTCTTTGTTGGCTCCATTAGGTTGGTTGGACCTTGGAGATGGGATCTGTAGAGCACAGAAGACATTTAACACTAGCCCAGCCCTGGGTAAGATGCTACAGCGCTGGAGGGCACACATCAGAACATACTCGATGTCTCACTGTATGAAAAAAAGAGAAAAAGAAAAGGAAAAAATACCTCCTGGGCAGGGATGCCGGGAAGTTCAAGTAAAATGTTTGTTTATGTAATGTCAGCCTGCTCCATATCACATCTGACAGCATTTTGTAGATTTACAGCATAAAGTGAAAATAATAATAATAAAAAAATCACAATTTGGCTTTTACGAGAAGCTCCCAGGACGGTGCAGTGCCAAACCGCGGGGCCGGTAGTGACTCAGGCAACGAACAACTTCACCCCCCGGTAAAAGCACCGGGCGCTGTGCCGGGCTGTGCCGAGCCACCGCAGCCGTGCCAGCGGCTACCGGGGGGCACGGCCCGCCGCCGGGGGAAGGCGGCGGCGGCCGATCCCGGGGTCAGCCGCCGAGCAGGGCCCACCTCCCCCTCAGCCCGGGCGGGGACTCACCGGTGACTTGAAGCCGGCCACACCGCTCCGCCGGCCGCCACCGGGAGTCCTGGCAAAGCAGAGGGGGCGCCGCGTCAGAGGCCGGACACCACCGCGGCGGGGCCGGGCCGGGCCGCCTCAGCGGGGACGCGGCCCGCGGCGCAGTGAGGGAGGGGAGGGGAGGGGGCGGCAGGGAACCGGCTCCTACCTCCTCGGCGGGGGCCGCGGCGGGGCGGGGGAGCGGCGGGGCGGGCTGCGGCCCACGCTCGGCGGGACCCCCTCGGCCAGGGCTGCCGCCTCCCGCCGCACCGGCGCGAGCTGCGCCGCGGGGCACGCCGGGAGTTGGAGTCCCACCGCTACCCCGGTGCACGCCGGGAGTTGTAGACGCGCCGCCGCCGCGGGGCACGCCGGGAGTTTTAGGCGCGGGGCACGCCGGGAGTTGTAGTTCTCCCCTCACAGGGCCGGGCCGCCGTTCCCGCCCGCGACAGCGCTGCGGGAACAAACTTCCCCCTGTGAAGCTGCAGGTAGGGCAGGACGTAATTATCCCAATTACTGCAACTGAGGTGATGACGCCCTGTGCCTTACGAAAAGCGCCTCAGAGCCACCCTGGCCCTGGGGCTGCCCCTGGGATGGGGTCTCAGGGAAAGCTCCGGCTCCCCACAGGGTCACTGGCGCCATTGTTACTCTTGTAGGGAAGAAGCTGTCGCCACCAGCTGCCCTGCGCGTCCTGCCTGGAGGAACCCACAACAATTTATTGTTGTTTAGATAATTATTCTATCGCCCGATGACCCCTCCCCACCCAGCAACAGAAATCAGGAAAAAACAAGGAAACCCAAGGGTTGAGATATAAACAGATTTAATAGAATAAGACTAAATAATGAATAACGCTAAAGAATCAATATTGATCCTGATGCCAATGTAAAATACAGGAGGATTATCCTCAGCCCGCTCTCTCCGTAGGGAGCTGTGCGCTCCCAGCAGGGACAGCCAAGGTGGGACCCTGCGAGCGCTGCAGCTGCGGGAGGAAGGGACGGGCTCGGGGATGCGCACCAGGGCAATGAGTTCTCGGGGTCACAGCCATCATGGGGGGGGGCGAGACAACTCCTCAGCAAACTTCTGATTTATATTAAATGTG
>RSEF01000017.1:5533936-5606957 GCA_003993805.1 Himantopus leucocephalus
AAAAAAACCCTAAAACCTCACCAAAACAATGATTCTAGATCAGAAGGCTTATTTAAAAAAAAGAAAAAAAATTAAGTGATCCTAAAAGTACTAAGCTCGCAAAACTCAAATATTGAGTTTTCTTTCCAAAGAAAATGGGAATTCCTTGCAAGTTCTGTTTCCTTTTTTTTTTTTTTTTCCCGGGGGGGGGGGGGGGGGGGGGGGGGGCTCGGCCCCGTGCGTCCCGGCGGGATGCGTCTCTGTGTCAAAGTCATACGAATGGGAAAGTGTCCTGGAGCAGTTTAGGCTTCCATTTTGAAATCCTCCGAATAATGGGATCCTTCTTATTTATTTTTTTTCCCCACCTAGCCGCAGCCAGGCCCTGCCCGCCCGCCGTCTGGCGCGGCGGGGGACGGGGGTGTTTGTCGGGGGTGGCAGAGGGGGTGGTGGAACCGGGTAATTTACGTGTAACTGCCCGGGGGTCCCTGGGTTTGGGTTTAGGTGTTCCATAACATCCACAACAGTGCCGGAAGACCTGGCAGGATTCAAGTTACAGCTTATCAGACGAGCTTTTCCTGGGCGAAATGGATATGATTTAAAAATCAGTTGTAGATTGCTTCTCCCCCAAGTTCACAGTTATTACAGTAGATATATCAATGTGTTAGCTGTCTGTCATTTTCCCTCTTAGAATCTTTCACAGAGTGGAAGATGTTACTGTCAGGCACTGCTTTTTCCGGATTAATTGTCCTTTATTAATTTTTCCGTATTACTCTTAGTTGTAATCTCAAAAAACCCCAAAATATTTCTTCTAATGTCATTTTAGTTGCAGTATGGAGTATCAAATTGTTTCCCAAGAACATCATTAGCCGTACACAAAAGTTGAATGTTTACAACTGTGAGCCTCTTGTCTTAAACCTATCACACTGGTTCTTACTTTAGGCTTTTCTGGACTTGTTTTGATCCCCCCCTGGAGGAACAAACTCTTTGAAGAGCATTTCTGTTGTCCTTACACTTGACCTGTCCTTCTACCCAGTGGAGTTTTATTTTTTACACGACACTCATAGAAGGCATATTCTGTTTGGACTTCAGATTATTCTTTTTTCACAGCTGAAGGAATATCAGCAGAAGAATAACCCTGGAGCAACTGCAGGAACCAAGAAAAAACGCAAAACTAAAGAAGGCAGTAGACCCGAGACCCCCACCAACGATGACCAGCAGCCTCCAGAGAATGTGAGCGTCTCATTCTGTCTCCCAAATCTATTTGTTCTTTGGTTTTATGTCGGTGTAATATATGAATGGCGTGGATGCCTGTACTGCCAGTGTACGAAGTGTGCTATGTTAGTTAGCACTACCTCTACTGGAAGGTGGACGGTTGAGTCAGGGTATGTGCCGAAGTGGTGTCTGATCATACAGTGCTGTTGCGCAGCCCTGGGTGTGCCCAGAGCTGCTGTTTTGAGGTGCGTGCTCCTAACGAGCTGGAGGGTGCTGGTTTCTTTGGCTACCTTTGATTGACATTTTTCTCTCTGTCCTTTTCTGAGCCATTTCTCTTTCCCCTTTTCTTTCGCCTCCTTTAGATTCAGAACATTCTGAAGGTGCTGGTGTCAGACCTTAACCGCTCCAATGGGGTAGCCATACCCTCATTGGACAAGAGGAAGGTGAGGCAGTGCTCGTGTCCCTCGCAGTGACTTGCTCTCCCTACTGCATGCTTCGGGTTCTGTTTACACTGACCTCAGTTTTTTCGGATGGAGCCTTGTCCTGACATATCCACCGTCAGTTGCTTGAGTTTTGTTGCTGTTTTTATTAACATGAAGCTATTTGTTAACATGCGTTTCCATTGCTCATAAGTGCTTGTTTCCTTCTGGTTTGTGTCCAACTTAATGTGTGAAAAAGTGAACCTTGTCAACAACTCTTCCTTGAGACAGTCGAGCTTTGAGGAAAACCAGGAATTTGGGGTGAGGCAATAAACTAAGTGAACCGCTGAGGAGAACTGCGCTAGGAAGGGGTAGTGTATTCTTAGTCTATATTTCTCCTGTTCTGCGTGTCGTTGCTTTATTTCCTGGAGCCTCGGTTCTGAAGGGCTCATCTCCAGGCAGGCAGCTGCCCTGAGTGAGCTGTGTAGTTATTCCAGCCAGCCCATTTTATGACAGGCGATGAAACTTGCACAGGTGATGTACAGTCTGGCAAGTACCATGGGTTTAAATATGTTTAGGCAGGAAGTCAAATACTTCAAGTCAAGCATTTACAGGCTTCCTCCTGTTCCCCAGCTTCTGAAGAGGAGAGGGCAGGAAGTACGCCAATAAGCAATAGAAATGTGTTCAGGAGCAAATGTAAACAAACAGCTTTTTTTAAAAAAATAAATATTTTCAGACAATCAGTTTATTTAAATTAGGCTCAAATTGTGATAGAAACTCAGGGAAGTAAAATTTTGTAGCCCAGAATTTTCTTGTTCAGTTTTGTTGTACCAAAGCTCTGCTTTTCATTTTCACTTGCATCATTTTGGTAGCTTATTTCCCTACCATTATTTCAATCTAGTTGTCATAAAGTAACTCATTATTGTATTTACTGCATATGTATGTGTCTGCAGCAATAACTATAACTATAGTAATCACTAGGGGTACCAGATAGATGCAGTGAAACCTGCAAGGTGGAATGGAGTTCACTCCAAATCGCCTTTGTACCCCTTTTCTCCTTTTTTTTTGTGTGTTAATACAGCAGCTGTTCTGCCCAACACACAGAGTGAACAGCAGAAAGTTCCCACACCTGGACCTTATACGTGTAGGTTGCATATCAGTAGAACTTGAGTGACATGAAGACTGCAAGCTTTGAGGGTGCTGGATGTGCCACTCTAACGTCAGAAAGCATGTTTTGATTGAAGTTTCAGTCTTGTCACAGCGACTATTTTCACTTAATACTCGTAAGCTTAGTCTAAGTTAGATCTCAAAGGAAGAGACTTGCTTCGTGTTGAAGGGTGGGACAAAGATGGGTGGTCCATTGCTGTTGCTGAGATGGCATTTGGTCTTGCAGTGAAGATCTGCCTGTGTCTACAGTTTTAGTCCCGTTCTGAAAATGGAGAATTTATTACTTCTATTCGTTCTTGTTTTCCCAGTTTTTTGTTTGTCTTTTTTTTTTTTTCTCTGCTTCCTTAGCATGGAGAGATATATTTTGATCCGTTTGGCTGTTACGGAATTTGTGGATTATTGTGTCTTGGGTTTTAGGAATAATTTGAAAACTAATCTTTAGTTGCAATACATAACAAAAGAAAGATTTCTCTTTCCAATTGCCGTCTTGTAAAAATCCTGAGTCAGGAAAATGCTCTTCAGAAACTCACTTGACGCTAATAGGGCAGAAAAGCTGATCATTAGCATCTGAGCTACTGCTGCCATTGGTGTCTTAATGTGAGGCAGAGCCCTCCCATCTCACCCACTTCAGCTTTCTTGGCTGGGAAACACAGAAAACGCAACAAAATAGGAGCCTTTGTGTGAAAGCAAATGGATCCTATATGCAAAGCTGAGCAGAATTACTAACTTTTTATTTCACGTTATCAGAACCTCACAACATGCAATTTCCAGATAAGTACTTTGCTCCTAACTCTTTCCAATAAATTCAGCTGTTCAAATAGGTTTTGGTGGTTTTTTTTGGTTTGGGTTTTTTTTGTGTTTTTTTAGTTTATTTCAAAACTGCTTATTGTGGAGGAAGAAGTTCTTGTGGTTAAGGCACGTTACTGGTTTTGCATCTTGAAGCATTGAGCAAAAATAATGTCCTGATCAGAAAAAATTAAGGAAACATTTTTGAGATGTACTGGGGAAGATATTCCTTCTGTCCATCTGATGTTGTGTATTGATGAGTGTCTGAACCAATAAAGGTGAAGTAGCCTGTAGCTGGAGGAAGTAAGGGAATCCGTGACCTTTCTGTGAGCACATAACATCTGTTGCTCCTTGAGAGCAGAAGTATCTGTCCTGCTAAAAAGAAATTGAGAAAATTCTACTTGTTTCCCTCTGCAGTCTTCCAGCTTACTGCTTTCATTAAATCTGTCTTCACCATTACTGTATTCTCCCTGCTGCTTGGTTCACGAGTGAAGTGCTGAGCAGGTAAACAGGGAATGCCAAGAGCGAGATTTCTTGTTTCCTGTGAAGTGCCAAGAAGGAAGTGCCTGAAGTAAGAGCGAGCTCTTTCAGACGGAATAGCAGAGCGCTGCAATATAGTGGTGGGGTTGAACATTGAAATATTATCTTATTTGCTTTGTAGTGTTGTTAAATGATGACTTACCAGAGCTGGACAATGAAATAAAACAAATTGCCATAAAACACTGGAATACGGCTCTGGGCCTTTGTGGCTCTCTGATGCTGTACAAGATAGATGAAATTGTCCAGTTCACCGTGGCTTGGTAGAGGTGTCATCAGATGCTATTCATCCTCCCACGGAGGCTGGATGAGAACTTGCATCGCTGTCCAGAAATAGTTTTTTGGCCCTTCTCTTTTCTATTTAGATTCTTCTAGTCATGGCATTCGTGGCTCCAGCAGGGCCACAGGCACCTGCTCCCAGCCACGCTCAGTTTGGCCTGTTCATAAATGTCCTGTTTCTAAACTTGTGGTTCATGGCATGCCACAAACTTCACTGAGTTTTATATGGAGCACTTGAGTTTGACTATCCCAGTTTTCAAGTAGTCACTAACCTGTTCTTTTCCATGTTAATTTGCATACAGCGACCCGTGTTTTCCCCAGACACATCTTGAAGGTAGTGCTTTTCAAAGCAGAGTGACTACCATCTGGCTTCGCCCTCGCTTGCTTTTTGGCGAATCCTTTGCAGTAAATCTAGTGTGTGAACTTAGAGTTGGGTGACATTATTGCCCCAAGTTACGGAAGCAAGTTTGATTACGGGACACTGGCTCTGAGAGGGCACAGGTCTGGGACAGTGTTTGTGGGCTGATGCAGTCACGTGTTTGCTCTGGGGAGAACACAGATTCCCTTCCACATGTTTCTAAATGATTGGTCACCTCTGTCTAGTTTTCACAGGCAGATCACAAGGTGATGTGCTCATGTGTGTTTTCATTCATTTTGCATGAAGGCTGTAATTCCTGTGATGTGTTTTGTGACAGGCATACTTTGACAGTGATGTTGCCAGTCGTAATGCTGAACAGCTTGCTACCGATGTCCCTGTGCTATCTAACAGCAACAGTCTACCTAGTTGTGGTTCTGTTCTGCCTGCTCCTGGGAGCATGCAGCTGACACAGGTTTGTGAATCATCATTAATATTGCCATTGAATCATTGAATATTGGTTAGCAATACCACATTTTTTTTCTGAGAAAGATGATCATGACATGACTAGTTCAGATTTTCTCCTGTTAAAAATACTACATTCTGCACTCTCCGTCTAGTCATCATCTGGCTGTGAGAGCAGAGAGAGTAGTAGCATGCATGTGTCCCTGCATCTCCCAAAGCTGCTATTTTCCTTCCCCTTCCCTTTTGTTTCATGAGCAGAAGGTGCCCTTAATAAGACAGGTCTCCCGTCAGATCATTCTGCGTTTCCTTTTACTTCTAAAAGATTCCGTTGAAATTTTTCCCAGCAAAGCGTTGATCATACTGATAAGTAGTAACAGCAAACGTAAAGCCTGTAACACTTAAGTTTCTCCATTTCAAGAAACCCAGGCTCACACCACTCAGAAATGATGTGTAAGCCAGGACTGAGTTGGTGGTTTTAAGTTCATCTTTCTTTGGGAAGCAGTAATTACAGGTTCTCTGCAACCTGAGCCCAGATGTATTCAAGTCTTAGTGACACATTCACAAATGTGACTCCCATCTTCTTTTACAGGCTTGTAAATTTTTGTGTTTCAATCCACAGATTCATGAAGCTGAGGATCATAAAAATGCTTTGGATGAGAACAGGTGAGTGTCTGTGTGTGTTTATCAAACAGCTTTGCAACATGATCCCAAAGTGTCCAACAAATTAAGGTTTTATTCCTCCCCAGTGCTGTTCCGATTGGGGCAGTTCTCTGGGAGAAATTGTCATCGCAAGGTCCTTCTTTGTTCCCAGGTCTATCTCGTCAACAGAAAGTCTCCGCCAGTTGTCTGAACAACTCAATGGCCTGGTTTCTCAGGTACGGCCTCGTTTTGATCCATGTGTCCCATTAATTCTCTTGATGTTTGATGTGGAGCTTTAAGCAGTCAGCTCAAGAAAACACTCTTCAATCTCAGAGGTGTCTGCAGCCATTCTACTAAACAATACAATATTTAAGCACTGAGAAGCAAAAAATCCTGTTTTAGGAATGTAAAATTTCAGCAGTAGGAAGAAAAGCAGAGTGGGATGAATGAACAGCATGTATTCATGGAAAGATGTATTCTTGATTTAGTGGAAAAGAATCTGAAGTCAATCTGCATAATTCACATCAGCTCGTCACAAGAGGAGTCTGCATCTATCCTTAGCCAGAAAAGTATGTTTTCTGTGCCTGTGTGTGGTAATTTGAAGTGAAAGGTGCTATAAGAAGTATTATTATGACAGTCGGTTCTTACTTAATGGTGATTTGTTGCCTTGGGAAATAAAACTGACTGACTTGACTGGTTTACTTCTAGTCTACGTCGTATGTGAATGGGGAAAGTGCTGTTTCTTCCACAAATATTAAGGAAATGGAAGTAAGTTGTTCTCAGTCTATAATTTTTTTTTCTTCTTTCTTATTTGCTACTGTTGATCACTTACTGGGACTCTGTGCTTACAGCAGTGTTAATGAGACCTAATTGAATGCACAGTTCACATACATCGCTGTCTAGTGTTGTCCTGTGCTGTAATTGGGTAGTTGTGAGCAACAGTAGGCGGCAGGTGTCAGAGGTGTTTCCAGCTTGAGGACTGGGGATAATCTGGCTTCCATGGAACTGCAGTTCTTATTTCTCATTCACTTTTATGTCAAAATGAAGCCTTGGCAGAAATGGGTAAAATATGTTGACGTTCCAGCTGCTTTTGTTGAAACCATAGATTTTGTTTTGTTTGGAGAATCTGATTGTATCGAACTGTGATAATGATTTATTTTTCTGTCCTTTTTAATTATTGCTTTTTTCCTCCCCTCCTCCTCTTCTGCTCCTTCCTTTTTCTCCTATCTGCATGTGCCCATCAGACACGTTACCAGGAGCTGGCAGTAGCCCTGGATTCCAGCAATCTAACTAACAAACAGCTCGTTACAAAGATAGAGGAATTGGTAAGAAACAATCCAACCAACCAGTTTGACATTGTCTTTGCTGCTCCTCCATGCTCTCTGGGTGCCTGCAAGGTTATGGCTTCTCTCGTAGTGCCACAAGGAAGGCTGCTTACACAGCACTTTGTAAGGAACAAAATGGGCCGTATGGAAAACCTGTTAAGAGGATCAAAGTCTAAGGCCACTTGTGAGTGTATTGGAATCTGAGGAATAAGAAACAGTTTTGTTTCCATTTAAGTGTGCTCTGATTTCATCATGCTTTCCCTGGATGATACGCATCCTGATAAAACAGCTATTTCTGGTCGTGGTCTGAATCCTTGAAACAGAGAATCTTGGTGCTGGCAGCAGTGTGAAAACCTCCTTTCTGCAGGTGGTGATGCTGTTCTAAATATATCAGCAGAGTGGGAGCAATAGGTCTAAGAGAGAGCCTGGGGCTGGTTTCTGATCATATCCTCAGCTTCTCTTGGCACGGTGAATGAACTGCCTTGTCCTGTGGCCTGCATGGATTCCTGCTGCTGCTTTTGAGCCTTCAGCTTTAACACTGCAAGAAATGCAGCTAAGTGGACTTGTTTCAGCCTGAAAAGAGCCTTTCTTGTGTGAAATACTGTTCCCCATTTTGTTCCTCTCTCAAACTACACTTTTCCCAAAGTTCAGCATTTCCCAGTGTACCCCATGACTCTCTTGTTGTTTTATTTTTGGGTTTGGGTTATTTTTATTCCATTCTGTTTATTTTTGTTTTTTTTAGCTGGGCTGCAGAGGTACCTGGTATAGTGCNCCCACCCAGGATTCTCTTTGTTTGCCTGCTTTTCTGTTTGCCTGGCACTATGTAGGGCCTTTGCTGCATTTGTGGTCTTGCCTTTGCTTTTCCTGGTTATGTTGTGCGCTGGTGCTGCTAGAATCAAAACCTCTAACTGATCACCCTCCCATCTGCAGTCATGTTTCAAAATACATTGAAGTAGTAGTAGTAAAGAAACAGCTTGGCCAATGTCCCTTCTTTGGGAAGGGGAAAAAGTACTAATTATGTAGTTACTTTTGAGGCATCTGTGAGAAAACTGCCAGGGGGACAACAGCAGCAAATGGCAAACACAGCAGCACAGGTTGTGGCAGCCTGGGTAGACAGCTGCCACTTTTGTCTCCTTCGCCCCATATCTAAAGATGCACTATGTACCATCAACAAACCTCCAAATACTTCACCCATAAGATTGAAATTGGCTAGGACAGAATTACCCCTTTTCTTTGCATTTGGGTTCAGCACTGTCTCATACCACCTTTTGCAGAAGCCTGCCAATGCAAGTGCAGCTCTGCATGACTTAAAGTCCAGTCGTTAAGTGGGATAAAGGTCTAAGGTCTCAGTTAAAGGAAAAGACTATGTTGTTGTTTTTTTTTAAAGCATTTTTAGTGATTATCCTTATGCACCAGGATTACTACAATTAATTTCATAGATGTGGGATGCAAGTTTAACTGAAGTTGGTGGATCCTCAGATATAAACATACAGGAGTTTCAGTAGTGGTATTTGAGAAGAACTACAGTAATATACAGAGCAACTAAAAACATACCTGGCATATCAGGTATATTTGTGAAGGGAGCCCCGAATCTATTATTTTTGATAGCTAAGACGAACTTCCTAGTCTTCTACAGAGAGGATAATGGAAATTCCGTTTGCAGTGATTGGGCATATATCCTACTTGATTAAAGTGAAAATGTGTTTCAGCAGTTTGAGAGTATTTTCTCTTAATACTGGCACATCATTTTTCTTCCATAGAAACAGCAGAATCAAGAAGCAATGAATCAGCTGGAGAAGGTAAAGTGTGTCCTATTTTTGGATAGACACAGAAATAGGTATCCATTTCTCTGAGGAGTGGAATGCGTAGTGGACTGTGGTACAGGCATACGTGATCTTGTCTTAGGTTACATTCAGTTTCATTTGTAGCATACCATTGAATATTTTGACTTCATGAATTAGGCCTGGCAGGTAGTGTTCTTCTTTTGACAAAAGCTAATATTTAAATGCTCCAGTATTGGAGGAGTGCAGTGGAGTCAGGAGATTACAGTTTAAGTCCTTGCCAGTAGTTTGCATTCCAAACACTGCCACGTTTATGCTAGCAGTGATTGCGCTATGCTGTCATTGCCATTCTAGGAGGGGTAAATAATGAAGTAGTTCAAATAATGGAAGACTGAAGTACGTCTTTAAAAATACTTGCATCATTTAGATGTTGGCAGTACTACCAATGAATCACTGCTTTTTTGGTTTGACATAAACCAACAAGGGTTAACTATTTATGTTTTTGTGCTGAATAGGCATTATTTGTTTATGCAGGAAAAGAAGGAGTTTGAACAGAAATTCTCTAAAGAGCAAGCAGCACTGAGGGAACAGCTACAGGTAAGGCAGAGCCTCCATTACAGGAGTATCACCTGGCTTCTGGAAGCTGTGAGTCCATTCCTTCAGCAAAACTGGGAGTCAGTCAGCCAGACTACTTAACTGCAAGAATTATCCTTTTGTGACAACAGTGATGTTGCAGTTACAAGCAAAGTAGTTTTGTGCTGAGCTGGTTTTCCTTTCCCAAAGGTTCATATCCAGACTATTGGAATTCTAGTTTCTGAGAAGTCTGAGTTGCAGACAGCCCTTGGACATACTCAGCAAGCTGCACGGCAGAAATCAGGTAATTGACTGTGAGTACTCCAGCTCAAGCTGTGGCTTAAACTGTGGATTTCAAGTCACAGGCATGATAGTTCCTGGCAGCCAGTTCACAACACTCACTGACTCCCTAATGAGCAATACTTGGCACTGTCACTGCTTCTGTCATCGTAGCTGCCCCCAAATTGGAGCATGTTGATCCCATGGCAGTTGAGGTTCTTTTGTGCATCACTAAAGCCTTGTCAGCCCTGTTTGGGCCTGGTGGCTACCCCAGACTGTTCCTTTCTGACTTTCTGATTCTTTTAAAACTTTGTTCCCATTTCTCCGCCCTCTCTCCCACACAGCTGTCACGTTAATGTAGGTTTTACCCGAGCCTTTCATTCTGAACTAAATTTGAGCAATTCTATTAGGAAAAAAACCCCAACCAAACAACATATTGTCTGTTGTTCTGCAAAGGAAGTTTCATCATCTCCCTCTAAAATTGAGGAAGGTAGTTACAGAGAGCTTTACTGCCCAGAGCTGCTAGTGAGTCACCTGTGGAGCCAGGAGTGGAACCAGGTCTACTGATGTACAAAGCTCTGTGCTGCCTTAAGAGCTTGTTGACAAAGTAGAAAGTGCTGTTCAGCCAGTTCCAAAAAGTTCTTTGTGGTCTAGCGTCAACTGACTCTGCTCTGACTTGTTCAGGAGAAGTTGAAAACCTGGCTGCTCGTTTACATTCATCTCGCCAGAGGGTATCAGAGCTAGAACGTACTTTGTCCTCCATCTCTATGCAGCAAAAACAGTCAGAGAAGGTAAGAGTCACCTCTGTTTATGCTTAACCAGCAACTCTGCCTTTAGCTATTTGCTTGTCACTACACTACTGCAAAGTCTGTAGTCCCTGCTTAGAGAAGAGGCAGAAATTAACCTTGTTAATTAACCTTGTAAAGCCCTGTATTCTCTGTGATCAAGGCAAGCTTCATTTAGGTTTATGTGACCACTAATCATACGGTCCAGTTGCTGTCTTCAGATCTGGCACCTTACTTCATTAGTCTTGCCAGCTCCACACAACAGAAGCCTCACTGAGACCTTGTCCCAGGAGGGTCTCCATCAAACAGACACTTTAATATTGATATTAATCCAGAAATAACCTCAGGTTCGGTTAGTAGCATCACATTTGAAAAGACTAAGCAGACTTATTCCTGGCAAATTCAAGAGGTTCTAAGCAAACCTGTCCTGAGGACTTTGCCAAAGTTATGACCTTTTCCACTTTAGGTAATCTGCTAAAGGTGAAATGAAGTGCTTTTTCAAAATTGTATTTGTTTGGCTAAAGTCTGTAGATGAATCAATAATTTCCTTTTTCTCCAGCATAATAAAGAGTTGGTGAAGGAGCGAGACAACCTGAAACTGGAACTGTACAAACAAAGGTGAGTCCATTCTGCTTGTTACTGTAGAGTAACACTACTCTTCTCAGTAGAGCCACAAAACATAACAAGGGGCACAGACCACTTCTCTACTTGAGGTTGGATATTCAATTGAAACTGCATTGTAAATTTATGACATGGACATCAGCAGACCCATAGTACATCTGGTGAGGCCACTTAAATTTTTTGTTTGTTTCAGCAAAAGTAGCGAGGAAATAAAGCAGCAGAATTCGGAGCTGTCAGAGAAAGTTCACTCCCTGGTTTCTGCAAACTCAGCTATGAAGTTGGATATGGAGGATTTGCATAAGAAACTGGAAATGGCTGAACTGATGATTCAACAGGTAACCATAGTACTTCTGGGATGTGAGGGTAGATCACACTGATCATTGTAAGACTTTGCTTCTGACAGGGGGGACGAGACTTAACTCTTGCTTTTAAAGGAGGGCACAAAATCCCATCAAGACATCTTAGTGAAAGGCTTTCAGTGAGGCCTCTGAGGAACAGGAAGTCTATATTCTACGGAGTTGGAGCAGTGGATTGAAAAACATTGTGACAATGGTCTGCTAAAAGAATGTTAGACGATACGAGAGGGTGACCGAACATACCAAGTGTGAAAATATGGTGATTTTTACTGCTTGTCTCTGTGCAGCATTTTGGTTAGTTGTTGTGCAGTCTCATTGAGAAACCAGTTGAGTAGGAGTGGTGTTTGTACCCACGCTAGCAGAAGGTGGTGAACTGGACAATGGCAACTTGAGGGTCAGCTGGGGAAAGTTGAGAGAAGCAGCCAGTTAGAAAGGGAGTGCATGAAGCCAACTGTTAGCAGTTCACAGTGCGAGCTTGGTGTTAAGGTGAGCCTGTGAGGGAAGAAACTGCTCTTTTTTTTTTGCCCCTGATACAGTGGCTTAGGTTACCCTTGAAATCAAGCCAACAGCTTCTCTTCTAGGAAAAGTACTGTGCCTTAACTGAACCAGCCTTGCTACTTAGTCCACTGACATGTTCCAGACATTGGCTTTAAATTTCTGAAATGTTTGACAACTTTTAAGGTCACAAGCTTTTATGCCATCTGATCTGGCTGTATTGGCTGTATAATACAGGCTCGGGAAATGCACAGTTTCTGAGCCAAATTATTTGATTAAAGCATGTTTTCTTAATTAAAAAAATAGTAAATATAAAATTGGTAGGGAGGAGCTGCCCAGTTCAGCCTGTTTTACAGGGCTAAAATCTAAGCTTTTTTTCATTCAACTCCACTGTGAGTTGGAGCACTTTAAAGAATTACAGAAGGTTACAACATGGATCATGTGGCAGGTTACTATCAGGGGAAAGGCTACACAGAAATAGAGTATTACCATTTCGCTATAACTTTCTGAATTTTTGTTGGCAGTTCTCAAATCAGGCAGGGAGTCTGGATGCCAACCAGCAGTTGCAGATGGTACTGGAAGAGAAGGCGAGCCTGGAAACCCAGGTTGCTCAGGTAAGAGGTTGTATAAAATACGATCCAGATCTCGACTTCTGTAAAGAAACTTATGTGGCAGAAGGATGCAGCCTGAGCTTTGCATTAACACTGGTTTCTTCAGGCTTTATCCCTTAAGCAGTCACTGCCAAATTTATTTAGCCAATACTATTTTCTTTGTGTTTTGTTTTGAACAGCTCTCAGAGTCGCTTCACCAGCTCCAGGCAGAAAGGGATCAGTATGTAGAGAAACTGAAGGAGGAGCGGAGCATTTGGCAGCAGCGGGTACAGCAGCTCTCTGAGCAGGTAACATCAGGGGCAGTATCACAGCTGCTTTTGACAAACAGAGAGGAGTAAATGCACAATGAACATTGTTTTAACGTTCGCTTTTGTGGCCTTGCAGGTCCACACAATGGCAGAGGAGAAGGAGAAGCATATGGCCCAAATTCGGGAGCTGGAAGCCAATGTTACGGAGCTGTTGAGCACATCAGGTAGGGCTTCCAAAGTGGGGCTTCACACTGCAGAGTACCAGCTGGTTAACTCCGGCCCTGCTATGCAGGAACTTCTGCACATGAGGTGCAAGTAGGTCTGATGCTCTGAAGCTGTGAAGGCAGCTGAAAGCCTGGTGACCTAAGAAACCTTTCATCCTGGCAAACAAGTGAACTACTTCAACTAATTGACCAGCAGACTGTTTATGTCTTCAGTTACCTCTGGCCCAGGAGTTTGGGGAGGCAGGATGCTCTTGCTAGGGCTGTGAGGGAGTTAGCAGCACACAGCAGGATGCTGTGCTGGTTTTGGGGTCCTTTTGCTGCTTTGCTCCTCTCAATGCCCTGCAGTGAGGATTGGGTACTGCAGCTGGCGATACCTTTTGGGTCACAGAGCCCTATCGGTTGGGGTATGCTTTATGTATGTAGTAGTGAGGTGTATTACACAGTGATTTAGCCCTTTGAGCTGCTTTTGATTCCCTTTCCTCAGCAGTTAAGCCTATGGATGTTGAGCCTTCCTCACCAGCAGGGCCCACAGCAGCTGAGCTGAGTCTGCAGGAAGAGATCCAGCGGCTGCAGCAAGAGAAGGAGGAACTGCATGGGCAGTTCCAGGCCCAGGTCCGGGACAACGAGCAGCTGAGCCACCTCAACCGGGAGCAGGAGGAGCGGCTGCTGGAGCTTGAGAAGGCTGTCCAGCGCTACAACGAGGAGTCTGTGGACAGACAGCAGATCCTGGAGGACATGCAGAGTGACAAGGCCACAATCAGTAGGGCACTCAGCCAAAATCGGGAGCTGAAGGAGCAGCTGGCTGAGCTGCAGAATGGTTTTGTCAAACTGGTATGTCTCTTGTGCGTCTTTTCCCACTGCTTCCCTCACTGATGCAATCCTTCCATAGCACAGATATAAAAAACTGGCAGACACATTATCCATCTCTTGTCCGCTGAGGCTATGGATGCTCCATCTTGTGTGATACATATTGTCATGCCAGGAGGTTCCCTGTAATCTCTTACTCCCTTAGGTGCTCTAGCAGCTGAACCAATACCTTTGTTCAGAGCAGTTTCCTTTTCCCTCTCATCCTCTGGCAGTCAGGTCATTTCTTTCCCTGAATATTCCTCCTGCCCTTTTACCCTTGAAGATTCACATTTTCTCTTCCCTCTATTTGCCCATGAGGAAGAAATTCTCAGTAGTCTTTTCTCCTGCTGCTGTCATTCTTATCTGTCCTGGAGCTGAATCCTTACTCTTGCTTGCTTCTTCCAATGTTACAGCTTCCCGTTTGGGGCCCTGGCAAACTGACACATGGTCTAGCCGCTGATTTTTCTTTAGTCCTTTCTGAACTCCTTGTTTTTGAATGTCTCTGGCTCTGTTTGGGATACTCATACCACCCATCTGCTTTGGAGCTGACAGGCTGTGTGATGTGCCAGGCCCCTTCCTGGCACTGTCCCAGCACTGATTCCCTCGCCTCTTTCCTTGCTCTTCTTCCATTTTATGAACCTTTCTGTAAGTTATTTACTGCCCTGAACAGTCAACTTATGGCCCTTAGTTACTCTCCAGAATAACATAAGGGATGGCACCCTGTTGTATCGGGAATTAACATGGTTTATTGAGAGTATACATTTATGTTGGTTGGGGCAATTCCCTTATACGGTGGTATTTGTCTTGCAGACAAACGAAAACATGGAGGTTACAAGTGCCCTACAGTCAGAGCAACATGTAAAGAAAGAGCTGGCCAAGAGGCTTGGGCAGCTGCAGGAGAACCTAGGGGAGCTCAAAGAGACGGTAAGCAACAGCCAGTGGGATGGCAGGGTAGGTACACAGCGGTTTATGCAAACTGCTGGCAACCTTCCAAACTTTGATGGAAGGATGGAAATTGGTATTGTAATGATCAAGCTGGGAGCCTTCCCCCATCGTCTGCTGTCTGATGTGAGGGACCAGCATGTGGGGGCAGATGGTGGCTGCCTGCCTAGTTGGTGGCTTTGGGGCAATGTTGACAGCTTGGCTCATGTCACATGGATCAGCTTTTCTGGCAGAAATGGTTTGATGTGATGGTTCGATCTTGTTATGTTAGCTGGAACTGAAAACGCAGGAGGC
Source organism: Himantopus leucocephalus (assembly GCA_003993805.1). Classification (NCBI taxonomy): domain Eukaryota; kingdom Metazoa; phylum Chordata; class Aves; order Charadriiformes; family Recurvirostridae; genus Himantopus; species Himantopus leucocephalus. Next base: position 5,549,155 of record RSEF01000017.1, read on the forward strand.
TCGGGGGCTGCAGGAGCAACGGGACCAGTACTACAGCCACTTACAACAGTACACCGTGGCGTACCAGCAGCTGTCTGCTGAGAAGGAGGAATTGCACAAACAATACTTGCTTCAGACACAGCTTATGGATCGGCTACAGCATGAGGAGGTTCAGGGGAAGGTGACAGTGGAAATGCACCTGAAAGAGCTGCAGCAGACCAAGGTAAAAGGGGCAAGCGGAAAGACAGGAGGAAGAGTGCTTAACTACATTAAGTATTAATTAAGCAAAAGTTTGGACCAGATGATCTTTCACAGTCCCTTCCAAGCTGGGCTGTCCTATGATTCTGTGATTACATCCTGTGCAGTACAGGTGAACGATACTTGCCTGGAGCAGAAGCACTGCTTTTGTGTGTGGGTGTGGTGCTGCAGCCTGAAGATGTAGTGACTGTTTGCAGTCTGGCTTGCACGGGTTTCAGTGATCTTCTGCTTCTCTCTTGCAGGAAAGTCTGGAAGCTGTAGCTAAGGAAAACAAAGAGCTGCAGGCACAGATCAGTCAGTTGGCAGCTGACCTGGATGGCAGGATTTTGCACCGACTAGAGGGTGAGTAGCTGCAGCTGATCTCCAGGGAGGAGGCAGAGCTGCGCTCTCTGAGGTATTGCCTTCTTGTTCACCTTCCTCCTTTTACAGGAGATGGAGTTGAAAGTGAAGCAGTGACTGAAGAAATCCAAAAATCTTCATTTGTGATCCCAGAGAAGTTTGAAAGCCATGAAGAAATGGTGAGTCTTAATGGGTTGAAAAGCCTTTGGTTTTAGTTCTAAAGAAACATCTAGAAAAGGAGGCAGGTGAAATTGCAGAGACGTTCCACTGGGTGCATGGAGTAGGCTATTGATCAGGTGTGCACCTGCTGAGGTGCAGTAACAAGGGAAGCGTAGCATTTCCTTGTGCATAGCAGCAAAAAACCCGACTTCTGCAGCATCCTTGCAAGACAGGCTGGAAGTCTGACAGTGGCTTTAATTGTAAAGACTGGCAGAGTAGCTCTCTAATTATGATGATCATGTTCTCTTTAGTTTGGAAGGCAATTTGGAAATGGTGTTGAACATCTACTAGATTCTTCTGTAAGTACAGTCATAACTGGAAAATACTGTCATCAAACAGATATAATGGGAGCTAGTATTTAACCTGCATATTTGTACTACTTGGGAATGAGAAAAGATGCAGTAGTTGCTGCCTGGTTTAGTTCCAGGACAGTCACTTAGTACTTTGGTTTCGTACCCATAAATAAAATGAGGTAAACGGTTACTCTTGTTTGTCCTGAGATGCACCATTGATCGTGCTTCACACAGGAGAAGCACTAATGTACATACTCTGGAATTCTTCTAAGGTCACTTTCTTGACATCTGCCATGTCCCAAGTGGAGAAGGAGCGAGAAGATACGAGGCTGCAGCTGGCTGCTCAGAAACAGCAGTGCAGAAGCCTCCTCCAGCAAATAGCAGCTCTTAGGCAGGAGCAGCAACACAACATCACGCTGGGTGGAGGTAAAAATTTTGTGCTGTTTGAGGACTGTGAATATGGAGGCATGTCTCGGCCAGCTGCACTGGCCTCTGAAACAGATCTCCAGGTTCTGTGAGTGCCTCGTGTCCAAGAAGGAACTGTAAATTCCGCATGTCCCTTCCAGGTTCCACCATGGATACTGTTCCAGTGGAGGTTCACGAGGCTTTGAAAACTGCCATGGAGAAACTACAGGTAAGCAAAGGATCTCATCTTCTTTCAGCGCCGCTACACTGCTCAGCTAGAGTTTGATCCAGTGTCAGACTCTCTTACTGCACACACAGACAAACGTTAAGGGAATAAGTAGCAGATGTTCCATAATAACCTACTTCATAAAAAGCTTATCACTTTGTCTTAGCACAGGAAAGCTTGCAGCAGTAACTCCCCTCCCACCCCCAGAGACTGAGTGTAAGGGCCTAACACTGACCTGTGGCCTTTTTGTAAAGAAATAGCTGAAAAACAGACTGAGTATCTTCACCCTGCTGGGACGAAGCAGGTGGTCTGTGGTCCTGGAGCCGAATATGACTAGAGCTGTGCTGTCCAGCAATGAGAAGGTTAAAAGGCACATTGTTTCATCAGCCCTTCTGCTTTCCAAAATGCAGAGATACTTTTTTACACCTTCTCTAGCCCTCTCCTCTGTTCATTTTTAGCATCAAATTAGAGACAAGTTGTAAAGGCAGCAAGATTTGTTCCCTAGGCTCAGACCAATGTGAATGGAGGGTGTTGTCTTTAACACGGGTATTCTCTGTATGTGAGCAGTTCAGATGATCGATACCAATTTTTGTGTTTAGTCCCGTTTCACAGACCTGATGCGTGAGAAAGCTGATCTGAAGGAACGGCTGGAAGAGTTAGAACATCGCTGCATACAGCTGTCTGGGGAAACAGACACCATTGGTACGTTTAGGCAACACCAACACAAGCTAAAGCTTGCTCAATGCATTATTTATTTGGGGAATAGAAGCTCCCCAGCAGCTTTCGGAGCTGGAGCCCTCCAGCTACCAAGCAGTTCATGTCTCCTACTGCTGCCTAACTAGGCTCAACCTCCAGGCCAGGATTGGATTTGCGGGATCCTAGTGCCACATAGTTCTATGCTCACCGTAAGGCTTCTACCCCAGTCTCGCTAACACTTACTCCTTACACTTCTCTTGTGTTCCAGGCGAGTATATTGCATTATACCAGAGTCAAAGGGCTATCCTCAAACAGCGACACCAGGAGAAAGAGGAGTACATCAGCAGATTGGCTCAGGATAAGGAAGAGATGAAGGTAAGGAGTCTTTTCTGTAGTACCAGTCCAGGCAGGGCAGGCCTGGGGAGCACTTGCACAGTCCAACCCTTCACGTGTTGTTCTTCAGCTAGCTTTAACTTTGAGGTTGCTAATTTTGTGACAGAGGGAGGACTGCAAACTGTAGTGCAGTGTTTGTGTGTGTGTTTCATAAGCTTTCCTTTACTTTGGTGCAGATGAAACTACTGGAACTGCAGGATTTAGTGATGCGTCTGGTCAGGGAAAGAAATGAATGGTACAGCAAGTATGTAGCAGCTGCTCAAAACCCAGAGCTGTTAGCAAGCGAGAATGAAAGTGTACTTCCAGTGGAGAGGCGCATTGAACTGAATGCTACTGATGGAGAAGGTAAGCTGCAGCCAGGGCAAGTTCTGTAACATTAAATAACCCGAGGTCTCGGTGTTGTGCATGGATGGGAAGCGTTACCTGCCTTGTCTGTGTTCCCTACAGGGTTACGAGAAGTGAGTTTAGCAGATGAGGCAGAACAAGAGGCTGCTGTTCTTCATCAATCCGGTTTCGCCCCTATTGACAGTAAAGCTGCTCAGCCAAGCCAAGAGGACCCCACAGCAAAGCAAATAATGCAGCTTCTCAGAGAAATCCAGAACCCTCAGGAGAGGCTGGGCTCCCTGCTGGAAAACCCCTGCATTCCCTTCTTCTACCGTGCTGATGAGAACGATGAGGTCAAAATCATGGTAGTTTAAGCGGCACTACATCTTATTTACAGCAATTTTCTATGAGCCTGAAAGGACTTAACTGACTTGTGCGTGCCCATACCTCTGCTCAGTGCCCTTTCTCAGAACAGATTAAAGACATCAGGAAAGAGGGATTGCATCAGAGGGAACTCGAGCATCAGACCTCATCCTCCCTTTCTCTTTCTTCTGTTACTTGGTGTGCTTGGAGTACAGGCAAACTAATCCTGGGAGGCAGCTGGTGCTGGCACTTCACCTGGGCCAGGTGGGGGCTGGGGGGGAAGGGGATTCTTTGACTTCAGGCAAAATGACTTAATCTTGTGTCCCAGACTCTGCTGCCAGCAGCCAGCTTCACAGCAGTGACTGCGCAGCGGTTCTGATCCATCACTCATGACTGTAATCAGCCTAGTTCCTGCCAAGGCTCCCAAAGTAACTAACTTATTCTGGTAACAAACTCTTTGGACTCTAAACAGGTTGGTTTTGTTTCATACTACGTATTGTAAACTTCCCACTTTCTTCTGCAGCCTGCCTCTTCCAACTGTATCTGAAACCAGCCTTGTCAGTCTTGAACAGCCAAAAGGTGCAGGTTCCTGGGCAGTGCGAGAGCCCCGTTGACTCTCATTGCTAGGGGAAGGGACCGAGGGTTGCCTTTTGAGTCTTTTTGGTTACTTGACAAAGCTTTATGTGATTCTTGGGAGTGGGGTGGAAATGTAACTGCACTTTGAAGGATGATGTGTTTCACTCGTATGTGTCTGAAGGTTTTATTTATTTTAAAAAATGGGAGAAATAAGTAAAAGGAAACCACTTAATAAACATGCTTTGTTTTGAATTTCTGGACTCTAGGGGTTCTAGTTCTCCATCACTTAACCTTCCTCCTCTCCCATTTGGTAAGGAGTGCATTAGATAGGCACAGGATCTTGGATTCCACCTCCTGTTCAAGTTCCTGGGACACACATCCAGTGACAGAGGTGTCACCTGGCACTGCCTCAAAGCTGTAGCCCTAATTCTAAGGAGAAAGCAAAACATAGTGGGAAGAGTCCCCTGAAGCAGCAGCAAAGCAAATCCCTTGGGTGTGCAACTGGTGAAGTGAACTGCGTGTGGATATCCTACAACTAAATTTGCCTTCCAGGCAAGAACAGCCTGCTCTTAGAGGGTTAGTTGCAGCAATGGAGTTTTAAGAAAAGCACAGGGGAGGCTAAGGGACCCAACTGTCACAGCTGTGCAATCCCAACACTCAAGCCTGTGCTAGTGCCTGAAGAAACACATACCTCCTTCCTGTCAAGATGAGAGAGATGCAAACACAGGAATGCGGGATCAATTTTTGGGTTTGTCAACAACAAAAAGAGAGACCATTCATGTCTTCTGTGTCCAGGTTGGTCAAGCTTTACACCAGCACAGTAGAGAGCGCTTTTCTTCTAATGCCAGCAGCAGATTAAAGCGTGGATTTTTTTTTTAAATGGTTCATCTTGATGTTTCCATATACAACTGAAAAAAGCGTACACAGAACAACTAGTGCTTTCCTGTGAACCCACCAGGGGAAGATGGAAGCTGTTTTTTTTGAACTCCTTTCATTTGAATGGCACTAGTGCTGTCTGTTACTGGCACAACACAAGTGACACAGGCTCCCAAGCTCCTGGCTGCATGGGTTAGTGTACATAGTGTATCTGTGTAAAATGCTGTATATTCCTCAAAGAGAGACTCAAGCCTTTTGCAGCGTTTCTCCCTGCTCAGGCTGTTCATAAACCTGTATCATAACTAATGGGAGCCGGGCTGTGATTTAATACAGAGCATTATTATAAATTGCGTAAATATTTATTGGGTGTTTTACTCAAGTACTGTGAAGGAGACAAGACCAGTGAAGAAGGTCTACAGTCTGTTGCAGAGGTGACTTAATCCTGTTAAAAATTTGCTTTCTGAATAAACTTATTCAGATGGGCACTGACTAGATGTGTTTCTTCTGTTCAGATCACTTTGAAATTTGGCCAGAGAAAAAAAAAAAGCAAAGAATGAATTCTTTATTAGAAAGACCTGCCCTGGCATGCCCTTTTCACTTAGCTTTCATGAATGTTTTCTTATAGACTGCTGCCAAGCCTGAGACCTTTCTCTTGACTAGCATTTCACATCCAGACCATCAGATTCATTTTTTACCCCATTCCCTTTAGAACTGTTTCCCTGACCCCAGCTTTACTTTGAGCAAACTAAGGGTAGGAGTTACTGTTCAGCTGAGACATGGTAGCTTTGAATTGGAGCAACTGAACTACCTCTGCATGTCTGATTTGAGAAGTAGAGAAATGCTTCTTAAAGGCCATAAGCACCAAACAACAAAAACCAGCTGTTACACTGGAAAGAGGACACGTTGTTTGACAAGGCTGTAGATGAGGGGTTAGGAGTTTATCTTGCCTGGGCTGGGTAGGTGCAGAAAAAAATAGGACAGGGTAGGGCAAGCCATGGTTATTGCCTCAGTTGCATAGAAGCTGCAGTTACAACCCATGAAAGTATCCAAGACAGAGATAGCTAGAACACATATAGAAAGCAGTCACTAAAGATCTTGTCTATTCACTCAACTCACACCACTATCCACTATGAATAAAATCTTCAAGGAGATTTTTTAGCTTATTAAAGTCTTACTAGGGTACTCAGGAGATTCCACAAGCCCCACAGCCAGCTGTAGCAAAGAGCACGCAGAGGTAAATCAGGCATCAATATTACAGTGATTTAAGTCAGCAAACCTAATGCTCCTGGTCAATTCCTGCAGCAGTAGTGCTGGAGCCCCATTACACAGGGGGTTAAGGAATCTGTTGCAATCATTGGGATGACAGTTCAGGAATTATGGAAAAACATGACTGTCACTGTGAGAAGCAGTGACCGTTATCAGAGACCCATAGCATTCACCGATTTGGCATGGAGACAGTAGGAACAAGTTTACCTTGTTTATACTAGGGGAGCCTAAAAGCAACTTCAGACATGGGCCTAAAAGGGACCACTTGACAGAGAAACTACAACTCAACACACACTTGCTGTGTTCCACAAACAGCCTAGGCAAAAATACCTTTAAGAACCAAGCAGTTTTGTGTGCAAAACTCCCACCTTCTCTATGTCCAGTCACTGAAGCACCTCCATGCATTGTTCTTTACAACGGAGAAAGGGAGTTAACTTCCGCATCTGACAAAATCTTTTCATTCTACTGCAGCTCCTGGACACCACTGTTGATGCAGATCTGTTCCACCTTCCCTATTAGTGACAGCACCTGCTTGCACATACAGCTTTTTAAGCTCTATGGGATGAAAAGATTAGGTTATAATTAAACACGGTTTGAAAATCACCCAGAGAAAGAGCAAGAGAAAGAGAGATGGTTTTATTCTAGTCATGGAGACCTTCATTATACAGAAATGATAGTTTATTTCATCCAATAAACAAGAGTGACAGGTAGATCACAAACTGCATCACAGCTACTACCAGCACTGAGACAGTTCACCCACAAGTCCGGGGTAATACAATAACCCAACTGCACACAGCAGAGAATTTAACAATCAGCTCAAAAACTTAACATCAGGATTTGGTTAACTTTTTGGATGTGTGTATATATATGTATATAGATATTCTTTCCCTACTTAAGTATTTCCTAAAATCCACATGGAAGCACAAATGGCTTTAAACACCTGGACATATATAGATTTTTCATCTTATATATATATATTTATAGATATTTATAACAGTAAAGATATGTTTCTCATTACTACAATATACTTGTTTAACTCCTTTAAGCAGCTGGGAAGAAAAAAAAAAAAACAAAACCAAAACAGTTTCACTACAATCACATCCGATATGTGTGTGTCACAAAATACAAACAAAACAAGCCATGTGTGAGATTCGAGTCAGACCATTCCAGGACAGAACAGCTAAGAGGCAGGCAAAGAGTCTCAGAGGGAGCAGGCCTACATGTCAAATGGTGGTTTTGGGCTCTCCGGGCGGGAGGGACTGGCCTTACCCGGCCGGCTGGAGTTTAGAGACAAGAAAAACAAAGAAAAAAAGAAAAGGGGAAGGGAAGGAAAAGGGGGAGAAGTAGTAAAACAACAGTTAAAATACAGAAAGGAATTGGCATCAGAACAATAGAGGATCCACAACAGAAATTAAGAGCAATAGCACTGAAATAAGGTAACTTAAAACTGAATCAGGCCCGGTTGAAAGCCTGCAACACAGGTGGCTCATTTAGCTCTGGTAGAGACATGACATCTGAGATGTACAGGGTTGGTATATTTTTAATTCTCAAGTTTTGTTTTTTTTTTTTAAATACATGTAGCATGAAAAGTAAAAACCAAACCTTAAGATGAGTTGCGATCAACAACGGTTACAAGTTTCCCCAAACACGTACCATCCACATGCAAGAAGAAAAGGCTACGGAAGAAGTCACCACAGTACCCAAAAAACACTGAAAGGTGTGCTTATTCAAAGCAGAAATATTTTCAACAGAACATTACACAGCAAACTCCCTGAAAACATTTGGTTGTCCGTTTGCAAGGGGGAGCAGCGTATCTATTCCCCTCTCCCTGCTGGGTTCAGGAAAGTCAGCCAAAAATGAGGATGCAAAACAACTGCTGGCAGGAGCCAGTGCGTCACCAGCAGGATTTCCCCAGCCCTCTGGGGAGCTGAGTGCGAGCAGGTCCGTGTGCTCCCTGAACGCTGAGGTGTGTGCGCTATCTCAGACTTCACTCTAGCAGGACTATGCCGATCCATTGAGTTCCCCCCTTCTTGATCTCCCTGCCTCGCTTTGATATAAGGTTGATTGCACTGTTCCCAACATGAATTTTTGCACCTTAGAAGTCAAACTAATACACAGGACATTTAATCTGTTCCTAACGGTGTCACATGTTTTGACAGTATTTTTCTTCTAAGTCACACTTTTGTCTTCTTAACTACAAGAAAAGAAAATAGCTACAGATCAGTCCTAGGTGCTACAGCTAACTGATGCAGGCAGGACACTTATCCAGGCTAGACCAGGCAGATGAAATAACTGGACGGACAGCCACCACGTGGACTTAAGGATGTCCCTGCGGCTGATCTCTCCAAGGAGCCTGTGTACTTCAGGGATCCATGTCACTGAATGAAGGCTACTCTACGCTCACAAAGCAATACAGGACGCACGAGTGGAGACGAAGAGCTCGATCACTAGGCTAGTGTTTTACGACACACCAGGAAGGGGTGGTGGGAGGCAGAGATGTGGGATGGATGAGAGGAGTGACTGTGGCTGTGGAAGGGAGGGTGGAATGGGGAAGCCGCCAGCACGGCATTCGTCGCCAGCTGTCTACAGCCTCGAGTTATAAATCTAAGAGGGACGGTTCAGCCGGTCGGATTATGGTAGGTCGAGTAGGTGAGGCGGGGCCCCTTCTGCTGTGAAAAAGCAGAAAACAAAAACAAGAGAACACACACTGTGGTTAGCACAGCAATCGCAGTCACAATCACACATGCTTCTCCACCTCGCCTGAGCCAGCAAGAGAATAAAACTTGAGGCACAAACTACCAGAGTGCAACTCCACACAAAGGAGACTTACAGGTTTATACGAGGCCTTACACTGACCTTTCTGCACAGCATGGATCACCAGTAAAGCAATCCGCTGGACAGCCAGTTTTGCTTTCCCTCTGAAATTTGGAAGTGCAGAGATTTATTGCCAGTGAGTGCACTGGCTCTGGAATGAGAGTTGAGAAGCATGGACAACAGTGAGCTCCTGTATCAAGCACATGACAGTCACACAGCATGGATGGGGTCCTCTGAGACGCGCTGCTGTCAGAGGTTCTTGGCTGGTTTGGAGGAGCACCTTCCCCCGCCCTCGAGGGTACTGCAAGCCTGAGATTCCCTATCCCAATACATGACACTGATATCTTTGATGTTAGGGGCAAGCTTGCTGCTTTCAGTTCTCTAGTTCTGGTGCTCAGCAAATGCAGCTTCTACTTCAATAAAAGAAACTTTGACCTTTGCTACTCCATTCTGCTTCAGCATTTTTGCTGACACTTTAGCTAGGTAAGTGGGCAGCAACTTAAGTGTTTGCCCTCTGCATGGATTAAGTGTTCTAGGATCTCCTTCCTACAAGGGATGGGGGAAAAACAAAACTCTGCAAAATAGAAGAAAAGACTTTTGCCGTCTCTCAGCTCATTACCTGAAAGACAACTTCAGACTCAGACTACAGGATTTAAGAAGTCCACAAATAATAAAAAAAAGCGTTCTGTAAGTCAGCGAGTCCAGTCTATGTTTTTCCTTTAAAGCATGCTCCTGCAGTGTCTGCAACCTAAACAGCATCATGATGGTGTATCATTACGATAACTAAATTGTTCAGTACCAAGCCAGAGTAGTTTTGCAGTCCAAACTGCCTGAAACGCAAAGAGCAAACCCAAAAGGATGCAGACCAAGTAGAGGGAAAGTATTTGCTCTGATCATGCAGAATCAGGTGTCACAGAATCAATGCCTGAACAATTCCACACTGACAAGCTTTAATTTAGATTACAGAGAATCAACTGACTGCTGGAAATGAAGGCTCTCCCCCAGCACTGGGGCTGAGGGAAGAGGGGCAGAGGAGGATATTTGCACCAGTACAGTCTTCTGAGTTAGGGGAGTCTTTATTTTGCACTGACTGCAAGTCTATAATCATGCTGGTATCAGAGGAGCTATAATCCTGTAAACTGGGGCAAGCTCCCTCATCTTAGTAAATAAACCAGAGCAACTCTATAGTCCTGTTTATTAGGCCTCCAGAATTTATTGGTCCATGTCTATTAAACCGCAGATCTCAGAACAATTACAACCACTTGTTCCTTGCCTTGGGAAATGATAAAGAAAAAAGCTTCAGACAGTAAAACATTTCCAAATGTTACTTCCTTGACTGAAAGTGTCAATGGGGACTGCAGGACCCCATTGCCAGCATGCCAATCAAATTACTGTTCCTGTACAGCAAATAATAATGGGATTGAGCTAACCTAGGAATTGCAACCACCTTGGGAGGATGCTGAAAAAAATATTATCTCCCAGAAGCAAAAATTGCAACGAGATGTTACAGCTGAGGAATCTGTGATCCCGAGCGTCATGACACACGGGATCTGTGCATTATCTCCAAAGGGTGCTCACGGTGCACGTGCAGCCATAGTAACGATCTGATGGCTACTACCATCATTGGGACAGTAATAGCACTTGAATTAAAACCTTACAAAACTTCAGCCCAACCTTTAGTGAGATGCTGTTGCACTGTCACATGTGTTAGAAGATATTTTTCTGAGAAGCTTGAAGGACTTTTTGCATTTCAGGAGTTTGGACAGGTTGTCCTAACAGCCTCTGTGGATTTACATGAAAGGGATGCTTGAAGTCACTGGACTACACCATGTGTTCTGGCAAGAAAGGCCACTTGACCTTACCGGAATAAATGGGGCTGAAAGGAGCACAAATAATTTTCAGGCAGATGGGCTGCTTTTTTGTAAAGTACTATGATTGATTTTTGCAGATGCTTATTCTTCTCAGCGCTCAGAGGATTTTAGAGGGAGGGGCTATCACTTTTTAAAGTTATAGGGTTTGTCTCTGCTCAGGTTTTCTAGAGATGCTTGCAGAACCTGCCTGTAAGGTTACAGAAGGCTGAAAACTGTTCCCCAGCACAAAAAGGGACATAGAAGTCTCTCAGGCAATATTTACCCCTGAAATGGCGCTTCAGTCTGTCTCGTTACATTGCCAAGGCCTTTCACATCACTGAAAAGTCGCTTTCCTGTGTCAGGACAAGGAACAAAGTTTTGCTCATGGGGAAGCATGTGGCAGTCTCCAGTGCACGGGAAGTAAGCCCAGAGTCCCAGCAGGAGCCCAGGGAGACTGGTGACACTGACTGTCATGTCCATTGAAGTCAGTCTTTCAAGGCATACCCAGATGGGAACACGGAGCTAATCATATCTAGAAACCAACGGTCTAATAGAGAGTTCTGCTAATAAGGACCTAAGAGATGGTAAAACACTGCATTTACTCCCTTAGGCTGCAAAAGGTTTGGGGTGGGGGTTTTTGGGTTGTTTGGTTTTTTGGTATTGGTTTGGGTTTTATTTTTTATTTCCTTGGTGCTCTTTATGCCAGATTAAGAACAGAACGCCCCATAACAGCGAGTCCCAGAACAAGGTACAGACAACAGCAAGCCTCTTTCCTGAGGTTGTTCACCAAGATGCATGTTTCTTGGCTGTCAGGGATGTCTGCAGTAGGCAGAGTATTGGAGGAAACTGCCGATTGCTCCAACATCTCTGCAGTATGTCATCAGTGAGGAGGGCTGACAGATGACATCCTCAAAGAACGCGTCAGTCACTGAGCAATCACTGCATTGGTTTGATGTGATACGGCACTTCTCAGCTCTAACTGCAGTTAGATGCTGCAGTACCAGCCACCACTCCCTGCAAGATGTGGGCTAGCTGGGCACTCCCCTGCCCTGGAACAGGGGCTTGAACTCATGCTGTTCTTATTAAGATAGGACTTCAGCACACACTCCTCCAGCTTGCTCTGCCACAACCAGCAGCAAGGGAAGCTACAGGAGCTGCTGCTCTACTCAGTCAGACCTTTCACTTCAAGAAACAACATCCAAAGAGAAAGGGAGGAAGGGCCAAAACAGCCACACCTGCCCTGTTCTGCCCTATCTACCCCTTTGTTGACAAGGGCTGGAGGTTCCCAGGAAAAAGACTCAGGATAATTTGCCAGATCTCCCTCTTCACACCCCCACCCTTGGTATTAACAGGACAAAGAGTTGTTGGGCCAGCACAGAACACACGAGCCTGCCCCAATACCCTGCTACATCACTGAACAAATACAATGCTGCAAAATGCAGGGAGAGATAGGAAAGGGGAACAGGCAGGAGCTCAGGGCAGAGTGTTTGGGGGGATATGGATCACTAAACTATTCCTCTCACAGGGGCAGAAGGCAGAGGAGAGAAGGCAGTTTGACTAGAAGCAGAAGAGTAACCTAGAAGGTAAAGGGTCAAGTGGAGAACAAGCAAAGGGAGTTCACTTCTAACTATGATGATGGGACACAAGGATAACAGGGAACATTCAATGTCAGAGTTACCCTGCATTCAAACATGGAAGTCCTGACCTTAATGACCCAAACGCCTCCTGCCTTCCATGAGCACTAGGGACACAGTGAGGATGGGAGCGCTTCTCCAGCCAGATATTAGAATATAAGAAGAGGAGTCTGAACTAACAGCTCCCCAAGTCTCTATCTTGATCCTAACAGAGCTGACAAACCAAATCAAAAGACAGTTCTTTCAGCTGATCTCCCAGTCAGTGTGGATATAAGCCAAATGAAAGACACGCACAGTTTAGATCTTGTTGCCAGAGCTCATTCCCCCATCCCACCTCCTCTACCTGGAAGCAGAGAAATAGTCCTCTTGTAACCTTTAAGTCAGGTACTGAGGCTTTCCCAGCTCCTGCAGCTCAAGCAGCTGCTCCATCTCTGACCAGCCAGTTTTTCTGTTCAAGACTCCTCCTTTTATGAGATCCTGGCAGAGGTAGTTCATTGGACAAGGGACTCTGTTACTAATACAAGAATTAGGCAGCAGAGGTGAGCTGCAGAGCAAAGTAATGGAGGATGGGGACACAATGACTCATGCATTGCAGGGAGAGTGCAAAACGTACCGTGGCTGCCAGTCCTCAGGGGTCACTGATAGTGATTCTGAAAGACAACATGAAATCAACATGGCAGTTCAGACAGTTCAAGGCAGAGGCCGCACAGACTGTCAGGAAGGCAGGACAGACACATGCACTTGCACGGACACACATTCGCATGTCGCCCTCCAGAACACGGCACGAGCGTGCACTGCTGGGCAGGGCTGCACTCAATCACGCAGGACTTCACATACACAATCACACCCTCATCTCTGCAGACATCCAGACCCCTGCTGTGCACAGGGGTGCATCAAAAGCCGTCTATCTGTTCACACACCTACTGGCCATTGCTCACTCACACAGCAATTCCCCTCTCACATCCAGGCTGACATTCATACCTGCTGAACCAGCAGCACACCTAGGTCTCAGCACCCACAGCTGGGCACAGGTGGCTTGATGTGTGTCTCACTGAGGATCCCTATCTTCTGACAATATTAAATGGTAGAGTTGAAATAGTAGAGTTGAAAGAGGGATATAACATGCAGTCCTGAGCACTACCCCAAAAGGGAAGAAGCAGGTGAAGACTCACATTTTGAAGGTCACAACTCATGAGATCAGCTACTCTGACCTCCTGAATAATTAAAGTCATAAAGATGTGTGAAATTACATTTACGGTGATGCTGATCACTTGCATCTTTTTCCTTAGATGTATCAAAGATCAGAGAACCCATTAATGCCTTCAGCAGATTTTTCCAATGGTTAAGTTATTCTCACTTAAACTTTCTTATTTCTCCTTTGAGCTTGCCTGAACTCTTACACCTACTGTTTATCACACTATTTTAAACTGAAGATACTAAATACCTGGAGGAATATCTTCATAGTTTTCTTTTCCAGAGCAAATCCTCCTCCATAGCTCCAACAGGCATATAGTCCCAATGCAGTCCTTCAGTGCACACAGATAGGACCTTACATTGTTCGTAACTTTCAGCTCCCAAAGGAATGTATTTGGCAATACAGACTTTGACAGTAGACTGAATAAATGCTAAGTACAGAAGCAGGATGGCAAGTCAGTCTTGTTTTAAGTGTACCTAATTATATGCAGGAAAACCTTCCTGTGCAAAGAAATGGACCATGTGGTGTTTATATGTGAAAACATGTGTCTACACAATATAATAAAAAAAAAAAAAGAAGTGGAGCAACAGTTGTCTAAGTTCATCATCCTTAAAAACAGATGCTCACACAAACTGGAGGCACAAACAAACTGCCAAACTTCTACACCAGCACCAGTGTGCATACACACACAAAGTACACCCGGCCACCACCATACACTTGCAGTTCACCACATAACACCAACTCCTACAGCAAAGCCCACTCATGCCATATACAAGAGCTTTGTTCTCTCTCTCACACACACAATAGTGTAGCCCAGTTAGCAAGGGAAAAGATGGGTGTTAAAAAAAGCAACAATGGAGATGGCATTCGTTCACCCATGGCAGAAGGACTCGAGTCCAAGTGCTAGCAGGGAACACTCTTATTCTATATACAGGAGAGGAAGAGAAAGAGTCCCTTGTCATTGGAAATTCTCCATTCATCAGTGAACTCAAATGACAAGCTGGTATCAGGATCCGGAGGAGTCTATGAACAACTGGAAGAATCAGAGAGGGGGATCAGAGAATGAGCATCACTTCACAACTTCTGGAATTACATTCTCAACTCCAGATCAGGGTAGTCACTAGCATGCAATCCAACCTATGATCTCTCTTTCTAAAGCAAGGGATTGCTCCATTAAGTATGAAACACTTTCTTCCTCTGCTCTAGTGCTGTCTCCCTACCTCCCCCTAAACCCTTCTACCTCATGCACAAGGCAGAAAAGCCATTAAGGTAGGCTATGACAGATTTCTTCAGAAAAGGCCAATTCATTTCAGCCCATTTGGGGAATCCTATCATGATGACCAGGTATATAGAATATTTTTCATGAGTGAATAAATGAAACAGTGAAAGAAGAAAGATGGACACAGAAAGAAGCATAAGTATACTAAAAACAAAACCATAAAGTAACAGTATATGGAAAAGCAGGGTCACAAGAAGCAAGAACCAAAATACACAGCAGAAGCATGCTGACATCCATAGGTGCCACCAACAGAACTGCAGTCCCTGGGGCAACACTGAGGCATGTATGGACAAACACTGTGGGAGCTGCATCAAGGTGCGTATGGAGGACTGGGGCAGAGGCACCAAGAAAGTAAAACCATTTGCACACACCAGAGTCAGAAACTGGTCTATAACCTTTGGACTCGTCCATCTCTGGGCTGGATACAGCCTGGCAGAGAACACTTTCCCTCCAAACAGGCAGCACCAAGTATGAGCTGGGGCTCTACCAGAGGAGGAAGACTGATCCGCCTCCGCCATATACCATCACCACCCATTGACAGGCTGGGTTGTTTCCACAGAAAATGGCAAAGCATCAGACACATGCCACCAGCATCCACTCGAGAGGAGGTATTTTTTATGAGGGAAGTGTTCCCCTCTGGCATGTCATTGGGGAGCTTCTGGTTATGTTCGTTCTTTAGTCTGCAATTACCTTCTCTTCCTCACAGGGAAACCACGTACCTAACATAAAAGCATTCTTGGTTCCAGACTGCTTCCTAAGTCCTGTTCAGGAACACACACTTAGCTTCACAGGGGATAATCCCTTATTATATGTTGAAGTGTGTTTGAAATGACTGAACAGGAAAGGAATTAAGTTTCCTAATGGGAAAGCAAAGCTGTGTGATTTGAACCCTCTAGACTGGGTTGATTACAAAAGCAACAAAAATGCCTAAAAAATCCATCCCCCTGCCAGTGCTATTGCAATACTCTCCCAGCCAAAAAGCATCTGAACAGCTTAGATGAAGGTCTCTCCAACTCACCTTGAAGAACCCTGGGCCAGGAGAAAAGGGGCAACTTCAGACTTTGGGAAGCCCTACACAGAGGGGAACTGCCTTGAAAGGTGTACTGTCACTCCAGTCTTGTGATTTTTCTGGTGACCACTTTTTACTTGTGAGCAGAGGCATTGGTATGATTGCTTTAATAAAGCCCTCAGGTACAAGGTCCTCCTCCCCCAACCTTTGCACAGAGGTTTGTGCAGAGAAGAGGCTGCCCCTCTGTTCCCGAGAGCTGCCTTGGCATCTGTACAATGAAATAATCAGTGGACAACAATGCTCCTGCCTATGGACCCAGTTCAAATAGTCAAAAGACTGTACACACATCATGCACTCTGCTCTCCTTCTATGGCCCAGGCAGGCTAAATGCTGTCAGGGTCACTACCCAAAATTGGACATATCACACTTGTGTGGAGCAGCATTTCAGGACTTACCTGGGAACACCAGGAGGAGCACGATTAGGCCGAGAAGGAACCTGAGGTGGGGGCCCAAAGGGATCAGGAGAGGCACCTGGCCTGGAGGGCACAGGGGGGGCACCACCCAGCGTGGACCCACCAGCAGGAGGTGGCCCAGGAGCCGGGCCTCGAGACCCAGGTCTGGCGGGCGGAACAGCGGGAGCTCTCCTCTGTGGCGTGGGGCTGGACGTAGGAGACCTGGCAAACAAACAGAGAAATTCAACTGCAACAACAGGCCTGGGATGCCTCTGTGTCACCATCAGATCCCCATATGCTGCCTTCAGTGTTCCTTCTTTAGTTTCATGTCACTTTACACACCGCCCTTTAGCTTTCAAGGCTACGCCAGGCTTCAGGTTGCCTTCAAAGCTCTTTCAGGCCCCATCTAACCTAAGGGTTTAGAACCCTAAGCATCCTCTGTGAAGATGTAGCAGCCCTACATAGCTTTCAAGGCCTGGGAGCCTCCCAACACAAATACCCAGAACTCTTCAACCACAGGGAGAAGAGGGGAAGAGGAGGACTCCCTGTCTCAGTAGGAGGCCCCAGCTAGGCACTGAAGAGGCATCAGGCAGGTCTGTGGGGCTCTCCCCCTGAGCCTCTGGTACCTGCGTCCAGATGGTACGCTCTGCACCTGCAGCCAAGAGTCGTCCACCGGTGGGGGCATAGGGGTGCTGATGGTGCTGGTGTTGATGTCCCCGATGATGTTGAGGGCCTCTTTCAGGGCATGGTACATGCGCAGCATTTCATCACGTCGCTGGGCCTGCTCTGCCGATTCCTCCATCAGTGTATTTTGGTCACCGCAGGAGTACAGGTTTGCCAGTAACTCTGAATGGATAAAGTCCTTGGTCTGTAGAGGAGCACAAAGAGGGAATCAGCTTCCACCACCTTCCCCAAAACACTCCATTCTGTCCCCACCTCTTCCTACTTCCAACCTGCATTCAGTTTTTCTTCATTCTTTCTCTCTCCCTCCCTGTTTTCCCCCTTCTCTGTCTCCCCACCTCCATTGACCACAGCATGATAAGTACATTGTTTATCATGAGGTGCATGATTGTCTTCGGCATGAGGTCTCTGATGGTTTTGTTGACAATTGCCATGTAGGAATCCACCAGGTTCCTGATCGTTTCCACTTGTCTCTCCAGCTGAGGGTCCATGGAGTGCATGAAACTGTCTGATCCATTCTCCTCTGCTTCACTAGCCTGCAGAGAAAAGGAGAAACAGATTGGTTCTTCAAATGTAACACAAAATTAGCTTTTCATGAGAGCGCTAAGAGAAGAAAATAAGGGAACGTGCAGGAAGCACATGCAATAAAACTTATTTAAACTTACATTTTGAGCTGTGATTGTCAGTACACAGCTCAGCTTGTACAGATTTCTCCAGCTCAGATCCAAGGAGTTTTAACAATAAAGCTGCTCTCTTAATATTAGTTACTAGAAGTTACTACACAAAGGTGAAATGCAACAGGGACTCTTGACTAACTGAAAGGCAACAGGGACTCTTGACTAACACTCACAGGTTATGGCTCTAGTGAATACTCAAAGCTGTATTTTTACTTTTAATATTTATAGCTTCCTGAAAGGTTCTTAATTTGAGCTGGGTTTTCCACATCCAGATTCAGTTTAGACCCGAGAATCATTTACCATAAATTAAGCCTCACAGGCTCTCCAACGCACTGCATCTTTATCCTCATAATATAAAGGAGAAAACAGATACAGAGCAGTGAAACAACTGCTCACCTCAGACCACAAGTAGATGGAATAACCTAGAAAGCCTTCCTGATCACTTTAGCTGCAAATCCTGCACTGTAAGTCATAATTCTTTTTTCTTCCACACTAAGTAGATGAATCTTTGTCTCCTGAAATGCATTGTTTAGCTTTCTGTAAGGTAAAACCTGGGCTGTGCTGTTTGACAGCGTGCAATTGCCAAGGCTCATCCATTTGGGATCAATTTCAAAGCAGCAAAGCATCAAAAACTGCCATCTTTCTCAATGCTTATTTAAAAACCCCTTGACTTAATAAAGAAAAAGCTTTCTTTTAAACCATCCCAGTCTGAAGGATTTGCAGCAGCATAGGAAATTGCTTATCATATTGTTTCCCAAAACAAGTGTATGAGAAAGGGCAAATTCTTTTTTCATTTGAGCTTTTCCTAGGAAGATCTTATGTAATGACGGAATGCAAGGTCTCAGTGAGAAACAAAGTAAAGGAAGGACATCAAACAGGACAACTTAAAAAAATGAGGGTCAAAACCCCCCCAAAAAAAATTTGCACCAAGATTCAGAAGTCATACAAAAAGGGAGAAATCAAAAGAAAAAAGGAAAACTCAAACCAAGAACAGAAACAGACAGCAGCAATCCAACAGAAGGTACAAAGAGGGAGAAGCAGCAAATGCTTCTCAGGAAACTGTGACAAAAGGAAAAAACAGAAGAGAACTATCCGGTGAGAGCCCCAGGGGGCAACACAGGCAGAGATGGTCAGACTTACTTTGTCCTTGTCCTGGTAGGCCAGTTTGAGCATATGTGGAAAAAATTAAAACAAAAAGGGACAAAAAATAAAAGACGACTTTTAGTTGGTCTCAGAATTTGGAGAAGTTCCCATATAGCACTGAACAAGCCAAAGACGAATCCCACTAAAAATACATAAATACCTAGATTACCCTGGAAGAGGAAGTAGTCAATTGTTTAGCTAAACTGCAAATCAAAATGGGACACTGTAAAGGAAATAGTATTGTTAGCAAAGGGAAATTTACTTACCTACAGTGGCTACCTGTTACTAGTTACATAGGGTTTTGAGACAGTCAACCTAGCCAGTGTTCGTATTTGAAACCACTCCATTTGCACACCAGTAGGTGGCACATGTACTTTTCGAGTATGTGTTTAAGAGGCCCAGTCCCCTCCAAAGCCAATTTGAAGTCATGACACTTAAGGTCCAGTCCCTAATCCTCTTTTTTTAAAATCACATCAGTTTGTCAGGAGACACTTTAAGGCAAGAAACCCACAATCTTCAAGCGTAATAGGAGAGATGAATGCAAGAAGTCTATTAGAAGCAACGAAAACAAACAGATATGCAATTATCACTTTTCTAATGGGAAAACTATTTATAGCAGCTTCCTCTCACAGAGGAACAGGAAGGCTTTGAACAGGAACATATACCACAATTCTCTAGAACATGCTTTTAAAGCGGAACATAGCGCTGACAGCAAATGTTGTGGGACACAGCTAAGGGAAGAGATAAGAGGTCTTGCTAAAGTAGCATATTAAGGTATCTACCAAACAAAACAAAAGTTCAAAGAACATTCCTTCCTAATTGGGTGGGAGGAGGAATGGGAGAACAACTACTAGGAAGCCAGGAAGCTCCTAACAGTGTACAGTAAGTGTTACTGAAAAGGAACGGTGCCTTCACTCAGCAGTCACGTACCACTTAGTAGTCAGGTAGTTAAATGTCCTCCTTATACTAGGAATTTAATGCCAACAAAGCAAGAGAGCTAGAAGGGTTTATCAAGGCAATCTTTGCCTACTTTATCTCCCCTCTGAAGCTGACAGTTACTTTATCCCAAGCTTCCTTAAAGGAAGGACCAGGACATACCAAAACCAAAATTTTTGTTCCAAAATATCCTCAGCTCAGGAAAGAGGCAAAACCTTCATGGACTTTTTAACATAAGAGGATGCAGCTATCCTTCTTAAGATAGATGCTGTGTTCCTTCTCATCTCATTATTATGGCCATAGCTTACCCCAACACGCTCTGGGTAGACTCCTGCACGAAGGAAGGAAGCCTTCCAGCTATCCACCTCCTCCTGGGTCTCACAGGCCAGCTCCAGCTGCCGGTAGTCCTTGTAAACATTCCTGAGAAGACAACAAACATTTTATTCTTCTCTCTTGCAAAACAGATTTGTCCATATTTGACAGAGGTTTCAATGATCAGGGAATCTTCCTGTTGCTTTAAGGCAGAGACACTTAGTCCCTTGCTAGTATCCTCATGATGACCCCGCAGAAGGGAAAGGAAGTGATTTTTTTTTATGTGCAAGTTTAATTGCCCCCAAATCAGTTGGGTGTTTCAACAGGCCCTGAAAGAGATTCCCTTTTCAATTCTGCTCACTGCTGGACTTCTCCAGCCAACCTGGGTCCCTTATCTCCTATAGCTTTCCCTATTCACTCACTAATAACATTGATTATAAATATATACTCCAGCCACAGCCAGACCCAGGTAACCACACCAAATAGCTGAAGACTAAGGTGACACCACAGGCCACAGACTGGTGAAGAAAGGAAGTGGTACACATCTATAAGACCAGAGAGAATGAAGTCAGACTTCTTTTTAAAGTTCCCCATGTCCTCCAAAAATGGCTATCCTTAAAGGATACGCAAATCTTTCCTGGACAGCTATCCCAACGTGCTCATCTCTACTCCCTCCTATCTAATATTGCATAAATCCTGTCCCTAGCTTCAACAGCTTGGCATGTTGAGATGTGAGCGTACCTCTGTTCAGTGTTGAAGAGAGCAAAGATGTGCTTGCTGGACATGAACCCCTTCTCAACATCTCGCAGTTTCAGGTTGTCCACTGGTAACATATACTTCTTCTCCTTCTCCTGAAAAGGGGATCAGTAATAAGTCACACACCGCTCCAACGTAGCCTCTACTCTGCCAGCAGGAAGGAGTCTGTCAGCAATACAGCCCCCACATTGCCAGGGAGGCACTCTCAACCCAGGTCTTCTGGTCTCTTAAATCTGTGAGACAAGGGGACCTCTAGAAACAAGAGTCTGTCCTTCCTGACTGCTTTTGTGATGTGGCCCAACAACCCTGCCCCGTTAACTCCTCCAGGAGCAGACAGCAGCATGGCACTGTCCCAGTTCCACAGGCCGTGATCAACATCAGGGTCCTCTCTCTTCCCAGCAAGGGGTCAATCAGCACCAAGACCCTCACCAGCCACTTGACACACAGAGCAGGTCTGCCCGGGAAAGGCTCCTCATACCTCTGCTCTCAGGGCAGTGTTTGTGTGGGGAGACACTGCTGCTGGTCAGAGAGGGGGGCAAGCAGCCCTCACAGCTGCTACAGCAAATTAAGAGAAGTGAGTTTGGTTTAAGGTCCCCATTTGCAACATCCTGTTCCAGATGGGTATTATACCCCAACATAACAAGAGAGGGAGCCATCACACTGGTCTCCAAAAGGCAGAACGCAGCTATCCAAGACTGAAATAGAAACAGAGCATACTTTTGTGTGCAAGCATGCATGTGTGACTGTCCCCTTGTGAGCATCTTGTGTGTTTGTAGACTTTTCTTGCCTGGAAACAACAAAACATGATTGCTGTCAGGGGAAATAAGAATGGAAAACAAAGATGGTCAGTGAGCAGAGATCTCAAAGAGCTAGCTAGAAAAGAGGGGCAGGGCAGAGCAGCAGATAAGGATAACAAAGCTGCTGAGCTCAAACACCCAGAGGACAGCAAGTCCAGCCTAACATCCTCTTGAGTTTCAGTTAAATTGACTTGTGTTTGCTAAGGATACCAGACACTACACAGTTCAGACATAATCCAAAGATCAAGCTATACCAGTCGATTACAAAATTAATGCAACAACATCTCAGAAGCCGGCAGCTAGCAAATAGAAGAGATCACTTGGGTAGCTGCCAAACTCTCCATTCTCTCTCAAAGATGCCAGGCTATGAAAGCAGGAAAGCTCTTCCAAGCAAGTTTCCCTAGATTTTTTAATGTTGTTGATTACTCTAGATTAGAGGTGGGCAAGCATTTTTGTGATGGGACATCTGTCATCCAGGTACTGGTCTCAGAGCCACACAGAGAACTTCAGGTCCCATAGGCCACAAACAGCTTCCAGCTTTCCATTATTTTGGGTTGTTATTATTATACTGGTTTAGGTTGAACTAGTGACCTAGAAGTGAAGTACGCCAACTGCTAAGTCCCTAGGCAAGACAGACCATCCTCACTGCAGTCTCACTCAACTGGAACTCCCTACAGTCTCTGGGCTAGTAAAAAAAAAAAAAAAAANAAAAACCAAAAACCCCTCATGTTAAAGCTGTCTGAGAAAAATCATTCTGCATTAGAACCACATCATTCCATAGAAATTTAGCAATGGAGTCATTCTTCAGGAAAAGAGTCAAAAGGTAAGGGAATCCCATGTCCCAGATATGGAAATACATGCTCTTTGCCAGAGTTTTGACTTTCACCCCTTCCAAGCTCTTGCATAAATGCTGCCGCGTGATCAAGATGACACCACCTCTGCATGCTGATCTTCCCATACACCAGAGAAAAGACGCATATATCTGCCTGCCAGCATAAAACATCAGTCCTCTGACTCCGAGGTAGCAAGAGCAATCAAACGGAGGACACCGCTGCAAGGCAAGAAACCCCCAACCCAGGCACTGCAGGGCAATGCACACTGCAACAAGCCCCTGCCGCTCCCCATCTCCCCACACCTCCCCCTCCCAGTCCCCCACTTCAGCCTTTCCAGCTCCTCAGTTTTCAACCCAGCCTGTTTTATATCAACACTCTGACTTCATTTCCTGAATGTAGAGACAGGAAAGTGTGGAACGAGCTGCCAAGGGCTGAGCCTCTCAAAACTTTGGCTGAGCCCTCTGCCCATATGTTAGCAATCTGGCAGTATGTGCTATGGCTGAATAGCATCCTGGCCAAGGGGGGGAAAGGGCTTCTCTCTCTAGCTTTCCAGACTTGGAGGGGGCGGGGGGAAGAGAAGGAAGGGCCAGCACACATCAAAATGGGAAAGTAGTTTGTGAAATACTATATTCAAATTCCTCAGTCTGATCCCAAGAGACTTAAGTTGCTCATATCTCATCTATAAGGCAAAAAAAAAAAATCAGGCAAAACTCCCCCTCAGCAGCAGAGTATATGTTATGTAAAACGTGTATATTGGCTGCGAGTTAATCTGTAGAGCCATGAGGCCAAGGAGAGGCAGTGAAGGGGCAGAAGCACTCAGACTGGCTGCACAAAACAGAACGTGGATGCTCAGTGTTGGCTAGGGAACATCGTAGGCACGGTGTTGGCCATCCTAATCAAGGCTGCTGCTCCCAATGGGACTTACACCGCCTGCAGGGAGAACTGCAGAGATGACTGCAAGCTACTTGCACAGGTAGGATAAGTGCCAGAGGCTTACTCCCCCGCCCCCAGCATAGTGCAGATACAGCCATATGGCTCTGTACTTTGCATCTACCAAAGAAAGAAAATACACATGGCCAGGAAGGAGACCAGGATCTATTAGCCATTCCAATTGTGGGGTGTGAAGCACAATAGCTGGAGGAAAAAAGGGATGCTGCAGTTGCAGCCTGATGTCGCAACATCCTTATTGTGGCTACACACCTCCTTATGGTGGTGGCTAAATTCTAGAGGTTGGTTTTGGCCAGAGACAGCAACGGTTTGCACTATCATCTGAATTACTTGTTCCTATCCTGTAGGTAATAACCTAAAAAGAAGTTCACAAAGTCAGCAGGCAGCAAGCCAGCCTGACTCAAAGCATTTTCTCCACTCAACTGGACTGCCTCAACAGCAAGTTAAATTTTCCTACTCTTGGATACATGTGAAATGAAGCTGACAGATGCATGTGTGGGCTCCCCTAAGGTTGGAAATTGGCACTCGCAGCACAAGAAAGTAATTGGCAGAATTATTAGCTCTCAGTTTGCATTTGGAGCACAAATAAACTAATTAAAGGTTTCCCTGTAGCTGTTATGACAAACACCTCCTTACGCACAGAGACAAGGGTCTGTAGATATGGGAGAAAGAGCATTGCCATTGTTTTAATTGGTGGCCATGTGAAATTTGGAGAAATTCGTTTTACTTAAACCTCTTAATCTCCTTTGCTTCTTGTAAGATGTAAAGCCCTATGGGTAAACAAACCTGCCCCAGAGATGACTGGAGCTTCAGTCAAATCATTTGTGCTAAACACATGCACAGCATTTTGGGAACTCCTGTAATAAAACTCTACTCAAATGGAAAAACATTAACATCATAATTGATAAACACACTGCATGAATACATGCACACTACAAGATTATTAGGAAGAAATCTCTGAAAGAGTCTGGAGTATTTGAAAGCAAGTTAGTCAAGCATTTTAAATTGAACCCCCCTCCACAAGACATTACCAACTGCTTTCTGCTCCTTGTCTTTGCAAAGAAAATGCACATTCGAAGAGCTGAATTTCTGAGGTGTAATTCTTCCAGGGAGTCCTAGTCATCACACAACATACATGCATCTCAAGACCATCTTTCCAAAACACAACCCACCTGTAACACAACTTTTACCCTCAGAGCATAATTTACTGGACACTGCGATCACTGCTTCAAGCTGCAAAGCAGCTGTAATGGCTTGTTTACATCAGAAAGCTGCATTGGTTTAACTTAAACACCACATCCTAAGATTTTAAGCTGATTTAGTTCAAAAGCTCTGTAGACACTAGGTCTGGACTCATGTGATTAATCACAGCCTTTGCTGTTGGCTTAGTAAGCACAGCAATGGTAATCAACTCACCTGCACAAAAGTAAAGATTTTTATTTAGATCAGCTGAAAGCTGCATGTTTAAATCTGTGCATTGTAAGTGCAAGACCAGGAAGCCATCAGAGGGTATATGAGAAAGCACGGGCAGAAACTGAGTAGCTTGAGAGCCTACGGTGCCCCAAACTCCACTGTTGTGACCTCTCTAAGGTCACAGCAATGTCCACCAGCCTTTACAAAGGACAAGGATGCCTTTCTTCCTACACCTGTCCCCGTGCCAGAGCAGGAACAAACCATCCCCAAATATTTGACTTGTTTTGCTGAGGCAAAGTGCAACACACATGCAAAGTGTTGCACACCTCCGGGAAAAAGAGAGGGCTCGTTACCCTTCCTCAGTGCATGGTTAGAGCCGGAGTGGGAGTTCTGGATGTTCATATTTTTGGCCACAAACCTTAACCGTCCACCAGCATACACACATGAGAAGGGGATCCTGGAAGGGAGACGTGCAGTATACATAAAGACCTCTTTATCCCCGCAGCACCAGGGAGAGAGGGAGCAAGCCACACAGGCTAGGGCTAACATCTGGAATCGTTATGTGGGAGCCAAGCGCCACAGAAAGCGACAGCATTCCTCAAGTTTCCATGCGGGGTAGGGAACCTTCCTTTCCCCCGCGCAACCCCATCCGTCAGCCGGCTCGCTTCCTGCCAACCTCCGGCCTTCCCAGCAGCCAGCAAGCTCCTCCCTCGAGTCTAGTTAGCTTTCCACTGCCACGTCAATTGAGGCAGAAGGACAGAAGGGAAGCAAGAAGGGAGGGAGCAAAAACCAGAAGAGGGAGGGAGGCTCAGCAATGCCAGACATAGTGGGGGGAGAAAAAGAAGGGATGCGGACTGCTCCTGCAGGAGCCAGAGGTGAGCTGCAAAGGCAACTGGCCAAGGTGGGTCAAAGGACCTTTTTAAGGACTTGGAAGCAAAGGCTGGTTCTGTTTGAGCTTTGCTTCGGACCCCAGGCAAAGGGCTGATCTACGGGACAGAACTGAGCAGAAGGAGATGAGGGTGTGTGGGGCCTGGGAATCTTCCCACACTGCTCCATGGGGAAGAAAAGTTGAATGAAGCAACAAGTTCTGCACACCTGGGTGACAGCCAAAACTTCACAGCATTTCCTCCCCAAACAGCAATAATTAATTATTTTTTTTCCTCTCTTTCTAAAAAGGTGCAGCATACCCCAGGTGGAAACCAGGTACCAGCCTGACACCAGCACTGGAAGAGGAAGGAGCTTGGAAGCTTGCTCCAAATTGGAAACACACAGAGAGCAACGTTTCTTCTTCCCAGCTGCCAGAGGAAGATGTTTCTTCAATCAGGACTTGGGCTTGCTTTCACCCCATCTCTGCCCCCAAAACCTCATCCCAAAAGCAGGAAGCAGGACTCATGAGCTGCTGATAGCCGGAGAGCAGATCGCAGAGGCTCCACTCCGTCTGCCCAGTGTTCAGACTACCTGTTCAGGACTACGAGATTGTACAGTAGTCTGCACATTGGTTAGGCTGTGCTGGGATACACCACACACTGCCAGTGCTGCACGGGGACGGCAACACCTGCACGGCAGAGGGACATGCTTGGGGAGGGGGGGCTGTGGGAATAGCTGCATGCAAAGTCCACTCATCCCTCAGCCTGTAAGGATATAACCCTTTGGAGCCATGCTTAATGATGACTTAATTTCACCTGCCTGTTTCACCAGCCTATTCACAACTCTCTTATTCCTCCTCCATCTCTCTCTTATCCTCTTCTTATTTCTTTCAGCTTCATGCACTTATCCCAGGGGCAGCTGTGTTCAGGATGGCTTGTGTTTCACACCCTAAACTTTGCCATAAAATGCAGAGATACACACATGGGCCTGGTGGAGTTACAACTGCACTGTGCTTTGCTACCTGAGAAGGCAGAATCAAGCAGAGAAAGGTGACTTCACATCATAAAAAATGCTGGACATTAATACAAAGAAAAACCCACAAAGGATTGGAAGTTGCAGGTTTGGATACGCTGGAAGTTGTGTTTGCTTTGATGTTTGTCTGGAAAAAAAAGAACAGAAACAGTGAGTGAAAGCATAAATGAGGACCGATTAAGACTGAGTAAGATATTATCCGTGAGAAGACATATACTTGTGAAAAAAGATGAGTGAGTGAATGAATGGAAGTGCTCCACAGAGGATGTAAAGAGAAGGAACATGTTCCAGAGAGCACTTGAGAGCAGTGTGAAAGCAGGAGAGGAAGAACCTTAGAGCAGAGCTGCTCCTATGGTCTTTAAACAAGCTGGATGCAAAAGCCTGGCTGCAGCTGGACTCATCACAAGTTTCTGATGACTTGTGGACATCAGAGCAAAGACAAAGATTTCTACCAGCTGAGCTGTGCCTCAAGGACAAGGGGGGAGTGGGGGGGTGGTGGTGAGGGGGGAGTGTATGTGTGTGTAGTGGGGGAACAATCTCAGTATTGATCAAATGTATTTATTTTTAAACTAGAATTGGGTACAAGCCATAGCTGCTTATTCAGTACCTGTCTATCTAGTGACTGTCAATAAGGTCAAATCGTTCCCAGGACAGGAGCGAGTACCTTTGTACTTCGAGCAAAAGAGAAGGCATGGAGACTGAGACAGAGCCCAAGCACAACTGATGCAGCAGGAATCAACATGATGCATCAAGAATATGAAACACTGCCCAACACACCTGGAAGTACCTAAAACTATGCGCACCCCTCCTGTACATACACAGGACTCAAACACACTGACATTGTGTGCAATATAAATACTTTCACACAAACAAACAAGGCTGTATTCTTCTCATGTAGTCACCTGTTCTTACAAGCCCCAAATTTCTAGTACATGATTTACTTAAGGACAGAAGGTCCCATCTGTATTGTACAGTCACACAAATTCCCAAAGGAAACAGCAGATATATCCATCCACCCAGCTGTGCAAACACTCCAGCACATGGTGGCACACAGTCACAGGCACTCCAGCAGAAACAGTCACCCTCGCAGAGCAGAGCACAGGGGTCACCTCCAGCAGGCAGTAAGCTTTACTGATAGGAAGCACTGAGTACAGTGCTCATTGCATCTTGCCTACAAGGTCCCCACCACCAGCAGCTCTAGCCCAGCTCATAGACCCTCTTTTCCAGCAGGTGGGAAAGCCCTGCAGAGAAGTGGGCACTGTGCATTTATTTCATAAGGGATTCAGGCAGAAGGACTATTCACATTAAGTTCCTGTATTGTGTCCACTACATTGCTCGTCCACCAGTTTGCCAGTGTGCTGGAGGGCTGTGCTGCTGCTCAGCCCTGGATACACTGTGGCCTCCCTGAGCAAGGAAGTCTCCTCTATATTGCCAGTAGCCAGAGCAGGTTCCTCCTCACTTCTGCCTCCCATTGCTGGCCTGCAGCATAATCCCACAGGGTTCAGGAGTTGCAGGTACCTCAGGAGGGTCTCCAGGTCTTGGGAGGCCAGCTGTCTGTGGGGCCACTCTCCATGGGGCCAGTGTTTGACTCATTGAAAGGAGACAGGAAGAAAAACAGAGAGCCCAGGAGCACACACACATGCTCTTGGCAGAAAGGCAGAGTGGGGAGCCAACTTTCCACCCCCGCCTGGCCTGCTCTTTCCTTCCCCTCCCATTCCCCAGCACACTCCCTCAGGCCCCTCCAGAGCATCAACAGCCATATATCTCTGCTAACATGTAATGCTGGGCCCTTTAAGACATTATAAGTTTCAGTTCCTTTCTTCAGAGGCAGAGGAAAAACAAGCCAGCATTGCGGAAAGACTGGTATTTCACTAATGGGGTCCAGATGTCTTAATTCCGCAGATTCTGGGTCCTGGCTTGCAAGACAGGGCAGGGAAAAGCTGTGGCCCCACTCCCCCCAGCTCCAGAGGTGCTAGCCTAGTCTGCACCCTG
Source organism: Himantopus leucocephalus (assembly GCA_003993805.1). NCBI lineage: Eukaryota > Metazoa > Chordata > Aves > Charadriiformes > Recurvirostridae > Himantopus > Himantopus leucocephalus. Next base: position 5,577,988 of record RSEF01000017.1, read on the forward strand.
ACCCCACCACACACCTTCTGAGCCTGCTCCATCCCCCATCATCACCCACAGCTCCACCACCAGCACTTCCATCCACACAAGATGGATTCAGCTCCCTCCTGGTTCCCTCTGGACAGCTGCCAGAGCACAGGGGAACTGGGACAAGAGAGCCCACAGAAGTGCAGGGTGGGGCAGACAAAGCCTCCCCCTTCCTCCCAGAGCTTCAGTGAAAAGATCATGGTGTACTGCCTTTAAAACACACATGAGAACATTTCAGGAGCTGTAAAGGACACAAGTTCTCCTGAACTGGTGAAGGAGAGCTCTGGGAGAGACATGCAAAGATAACTGTCTGACAGAGGCCCATGCACTGCAGAGACCTCCATGCAAGACTGAGGTTTGGGATGGGAATCCCCGCGCTTGAGGCTTTCCAGCTGTCCCTCAAATGCACCAACTTTTAGCCTGACTCAACAATGGAGTCCAGGTGGAAGTTGCTGCCTTTCTCCCTGACAACAGCCAGAGATCAAGGAGTTGAACCTGGGAAGGAAGCAAATAAAACCATGCTCCTTTCCCCCCGCTCCCACTCAGCTGAAGACAAAGGCTCCTTTCTCAGAAGCAGCTCAGACCGCATCAGCACTAGTTCTCCTGTGTTTAAAGCACCAAGGCTGGCAGGGAACTGTTTTCACCAGGCAGTTCTACCTCTCACTATGCAGAAGGGAAATGGTGCAGACCTCCAGTTACTATTGACCCCACGGCTGCCCTCCCTCAGGAGGGAAGGGAGGTCCAGTCCCCATCCCAGGCAACTGGAATCTATCAACAGTTTACACATCCCCACTGCAGCCCTCCCTCCCATTCCCCGGGGAAGAACCGGGAATTCTGATCATCTCTGTAGTACGCGTGTAGCAGCTGGCTTTGATTAAACTACTTGATGTTTATAACCACTCGACCTGCGTATGCAACCTAGAGGAAAGTGAAGCCTCCCCAAACAACTCTGAATACAGAGGTCAGCAGTGATACAGCAGAGACACACTAATTTAGCAAAAGACATTTCAATGCCTGGTTCTTTAATTAGAAATTTGCTGCCTGCTCATCCATAGCAGCACAGCAGCAGTCTCCATGCAGAAGGTGGTATTTAGAGGCTGATTCATCACTGTATTTGTCATCATTTCCACCTGCCGGGAATGAAACAGGCCCACTGATATGAACTAGACAAGAAGCCAGGCCTAGCTGCAGCTCCCACATGCCTCAGAACACCTGAGGGACACGAACTACAGCACTGGGAAGAGCAGTTTCTTCATTTGCAATCACAAATCCCGATCAACTCACAATGCATGACTATATCGTACCAGGCATTTTTCATCCCCCAGTACATTGAGTGGAGCTAACCCTTTCGATTATGTCCTTACTAAAACCATCTAGCTATTCTTACTCTTTTCAAAGTAATCAGAAAAGACAATTATCTACCTTTGTCTTGCACAGGAAGCAACACACTGTTGACAATGATAATTTCAGCTGGGACAATTCTGTCCACTTACATCATTTCCCAGTGAAGCAGAAAGACACCACAACCCAATGCCAGAATTCCTAATATTCAAGGTTTTCAAGCAAGTCTACAGAGTAGGTCTACGTTCCCATCAGTGATATTCCACACATCACTGTACTTTTGATCAGCAGTACTCCAATCATTCACAATTCAAACAATTTTACAAATAATGTGTTAACTGGTGTGTTCAGTATAGAAACACTAAAAAAAGAAAAGAGACATTCCTGCTTTGCAGGTTTAACAGCTGAATCCTGGAGAGGTTAGGTAATTTACTCCAAATCAGAAGGAGCCAGCACCTGAGCTGCAGCTTCAGGTCCACAGCTCCTGTTGCTACACTCAGAAAGGAGAGAGCTTTTTTCTTGCTACCAGGAGAGATGCATGAAAACCTCTGCCATACTCCTTCAGGAAACTCATCATGGCTGCCCCACAAATACAAAAAAAGTCCAAATCTTGGAACAAACCCATCACACTCTTGATCACAGCTGCCACAGCAACACAAATAAAGGTCAAAGTCATTCCAAGTGTCTGACAACTTTCTGCTGAGCCAGGGCTTCAAGCACAGATGTTACTCCTTGTGCATCAGAAAAGCCCCATTTCACATCAATTCAGAAATGCTCAGCAGTGCTGAGACCATAGGGAACCTGGCCCAAGGATAGTTTCAGCTTCTGTCACAAGCTGCAGGCAGTACTCAGAATATGCATCTGTAACACCCAGTGAACTGAAGACATTATCCTCATCAGATGCCCAAGACTCAAGTCAGAGTTGAGCTACTCACCTCATCATCCTTGTACCAGGAGAGGTTCTCCGCTGTCAGGACAAACCAATACTCCTTGGAGCCACCCTTCATGATCCCAATGTTATTGATGGTGAGCCAGCCCTTTCGGATGACCTAAGGGGGTAGAAGCAGTAAGCATTAACAAGGGCCTTAATAGCCCGGCCTTTGGCAACAGAGGAAAGGATCAGAGGGTATCCCTACACAGAGTAGTATGGAAAGACAAGGAGCACCGTGCTCTCTGCTGCTGCCAGAAGAGCCCCCCACTCAAGTGGCCAGTGAAGGCCTTTGCCTTGACAGGGCCAGGAATAGTATAAAGAGGACGCAGGAAGGAACCTGGCAGTGCTGTGCATTATACCCTCTGCCAAGAGAAGAGAGATGCAGGAAGAACTGCATCAAGAGTGCCTCAGACACCGGCACAACCTACAAGCACCAGATCACAGCAACACACCCAGAAAAGGCCATGCCTAGAGAAAACCTGGACACCAGCACACCTTTCGGCACACTGCACATGCAGAGTGCTTCACCCAACTCAGGGGTGGGGGAATCAGTTCAAGAAGGAGACAGGCAAGCAACCCAGAAAGAAGTGAGTTTAGTAAAAATAAGACACTAGGTATAAGAGAACAAAATGGTGCATCTGGAATTAGTACCCTGACCTTCAGCATACCCAGGTATTTGAGCAGTCACACTGATTTAGGGCAAAACAAGTTCCTTTAGTTTTAGTCTGTAACAAAGCCAGGCTATTAGTCTCTAGGTAACTCCAGTTCACTAATTGCTGGTTTAGAGCCTCACACATGCAGTAATCAAATGCAAGTATGCATCAGCTTAAATGCATTAGCTTATATATGTATTACTGCAATGTTAACACCCAAAAATCTGCATGCATTATGTGTGTGTACCTTGTTGTCTGGATGTGCTTGCTGAAAACGACCTGGCATTGAAAAACCATGTGACCGCACTGCATATTAGAAAGTTGCACTGTGTGAGCAGCCTACCATAGAGGTACACAATCCTTTTAATTGTCAATTTATCCTACAAAGGTAAATGTAGGAGCATTGGATCTTCATCTCATGTCTACTGTTAAGCTCAAGAGAGTCCTATTCTCTCTGTGGGCAGGAGGGGGCAGCGAAACAGAACCACACGTTCTTGGATTACTGCTTTTTATCTCCACCCACTCACAAGATGTACCAGCAGTTCTGAATTTTTCCTCAACATACTACCTTTTCACCATATTTCTGCTTCACCTGTGTCTAGTGCCTGCTGCCCTTCTCTCCCTGTTCAGCAGCAGAGGGAATAATCTGTCTACGCACTGTTCTTGCCTTCCCAGATGCAACATTAATGTTCATTAGCACACCCTACTGAGTGGCCTTCTACTCACCAGGATCTCATCCTGCAAAGGGGAACCATAGCAACAGCAGCAGAGCAGAGAGCAGGAGAGGAGCAAAGAGAGGAGAGATTGTTACTAGGAAAGCTGGAGCAGGAGAAGAGAGGCTCAAAAATAAAATAAAATAAATTGGAAGCTGGTATCAAGTCTTTTACCCCAGGTGTTAACAAAAGCAACCCCCATCCCAAAATAAAGTCCGCTAACAGGAAAGCCAAAGCACTTTACAGGTCGATCCAGAGTTTGGCCTTTGTACTCTTTTACACTCGGCTCTTCTGTAAGGTATACTGCAGTAGATGGGGTTCCCCTACAGTTGCTCTGAGATCCCATGAAATGGATGGTTGGCCAGCCCAACCTGCTGGCCTACCTGTCTGCCAACAGTACTGAAACAGTCTGCATGTTCATGTGCAGGGAAAGGCGATAAAACATGTTATAAAGAGGATGGATGTCAGCAGTGAATGTCTTTAAAAAGACTTAACACCACTTGCTTCCATTCACTATGAAGCTACTTGTAAGGCAGCTTGATTCTACCAGATCTTCTAAGCCTGGATAGCCTTGCCATGTCCCCAGCAAATCTGGGAGAAAGTGTCATTAGCCCCTTTTTAATTGTATGTATGCTTCTTACAGTTCCTGAAGGAGTAAGGGAACACCTCCCCTCCATCCCTGTCTTCTCACATCGGTGTGTTCTCATGCATACCGAGTGCAACCATGGCTATAATCACCCTTTGCCTCCCTGTACAGAGATTTAAGTATTTCTAGTGAAGTTTTCCAGAAAAAGAGTCCATGAACTCTCTTGAAATCCCCTTCCAGGAAGGACATACCATTGATGGGAAAGGAAACTAGAAAAGACAGTTCTGTACTGTAACAGTTCAGACCTGGTGTTCTATACTACTCACCTCATCAGAAGAGTTAGCACAGCTAGTGAAGGGGCTGACCAAACAGGGATTTACACATTAATAGGGATTTCTACCAGAAAAGCAAGACTAGATCTTGATTATCAAGCACTCATTTCCCTCTCCAACACTTTCCCTCCATTGCTGCTACATGCTCAGTTCTTCCTGACTGCAGTGAGCCTAGAACACTATCCTCCAGGTACAGAGTTTGATGAGAAAAAAACCCAACCAAACAAAACCAACTTGGAGCACTGCTGCATCCAGTCCAGCACTTGTCCAACCTGGTAGTTTCCAGGTAGCAAACATGTCCTTTTTGCAGCAGTGAAGGAGATGGAACTTGGCCTACCTGGTTGCCAGCTGCCTTCTTCTTGCTCATCTGGCTGCTCCTCTGCTGAGCACTGCAAATGACAGCAGAGACATTCAAAACCCCTCAAGCTCTTCTTGATCACCTGAATCCTGCTCCCATCAGATAGCTGCTACAGTGAATTCATGCCCCTCACCACTGGCTTCCAAGCCCTGATAACCCAATATATTTCCATCTGCTCTCTCAGCCTGGTCAACTCATCTTCTTACTCCCACCTGAACCACACTTGGGTCACTAACCCTTCACAGCTTCTGCTTCCCCCCCGTCCCTGACACAACCCTAATACTCTAACTCCCCCTTCTACACATCCCTATTCTCCTCCCCAGCCTTGCAATACAGAGCCACTGGAAAACAAGCAATACTTGAGAGCTCAACCATACTTTGGGACCACAGCATCTGCACCAGGGCCTTTGCAACCGATTTACTGGAGCAGCTATAGGACAGAGCCACAGGAAACACATGCAGAGAAGAGGAGGCAATAGGAGGTGGGTGCTTACTTGGCAAAGCCAATGAAATCCTCATGGTTTGTGTTCATGTAAGCCAGCTCAATGTCTATTAGAAGCATGACCTGCCAAACAGAAGCACAGACAGAGCAAAACAGACATTAGTGACTGACACTGCTAATAGTCAAGAGCAGACAGAGCCCTGTATCTTGTTCATCTGATCAGCACTCTGCAGCCAGAAGCCCCTTGGCTCAGGCCACTCTAGCCTAGACTGTCCCTTTGAGGGTGTCCCCCACCCCACCCAACCTCTCCTCTTACACTCCTGATCCCTTACCTGATCTTTGGTCCTGCCTTCTCTCTCACGGATGTGAGTAGTAACAATCCGCTCCATCTCCTCACGCAGATGAGGATACTGGCTGAGCTGCGAGAGAGAGAAGACGCGTGCACATGGGAAAGGGAGGTATGAAGGGGGGAGCAGCCCCCCACATGTATGCATGCACACATACACCCCGCAATCAGATATTTTCAAAGGAAGTTCTAGAAAGCTGGACTTGCAGATAGATTTTTCCAAGTTCCTGGAGGTCTGCTGGGCACAAAGTTCATTCCCTCTTGCTTTGGGCTCCAGAGTAAAGCCCTTTTCACTCTTGCAGCAACCTCTCTGCCTCACCAGAGGCCTGCTCCAAACCCACCACATTCTTCCTGGCATGAGGCTCTTGACAAACCCCAGATGTAAACACACTGCTTATTGCTTGTTGGGTTTTTCCAATTAAAGCGAACAATTTCCCTAGATGTTCAGCATCTCATTGTGGTAGGCTAAGTAGATGAATGGCCTGTTGCTACAACCTGCTAAGTCCTACGGGAAGTCTCCCTGGGAAATGAAGCAGATTTCGATCTCCATTTGCTGAAGCAGTAAGAGAAAGCATCTGGCCCTCTCTATCAACATCTGCAAGCAGAAACAGAGGATCTGACCAGGTCAAGGGAACATATCTTCAAGAAACACTGTGCTCTGGGCATCCAGCTGCTTCTACCTGCTCTCTGCCTGTGTTGGGACAAGATTACATAGTTGAGGTCTATTATTCACATAAACGCCTACACCACACTCTTTGCCATGTTACTGAGGAGGGAAATCCTTCCCTGCCCAGACAGAAGTAGGAGGACTTCACTAGCTGTGGTTCAAAAGGAGAAGAATATCTACAGAGATCATACACAAGAAACCCTTCCAAAATGAGCACCCTTAAAGCTCTCTGGGTTTCACACAGCACCAACCTACTTGCCTGGATTCACAAGCCTCCAGTGATTTCAGTAGCAGTAACTGTATGTTTCTCAGGTCAGGCCCAGAACAGTCAAATTAAATTAATCCTCCAGACCCAGGATCTAATCCTTTCTTCCCCACTTTGCCTATCCCCTGTGAAATAATTTCCCTTTTTTTTTTAATATTCCCTCCAATTTGACTATAATGTCAAGCAGCATTTCCCAATATGAGTCTTTTATTGTCTCAAGGGGGTGTATAAAAAAGAGAAATCTCGTTTGCCTATGATCTGTATTGCATTTGTTTTGTTCCTCCAATTTACATGAGAGATGCTTCTTAGTCTGGTTTGGCCTTTTGTTCTGTATACATAAGCAATTATAATATGCTAGAAGGAACTGGCTCAAAGTGGGCAGCATCACTACTGGAAGCAAGATCCTATTCTAACCAGCAGCAATATTCCTAACATCTGACTGCAAATAGTCTCAAACCCTTTCCGCACCCTTGCAGTCAAGTGAGTTGCAATAGCCTGGAACTGAAATTGAGGACTAGCTTTGACACTGCCTATTTTCAAATGTGTGATTTGTTTTGAATGCCAATGACACTGCAGAGGCAGGAAAAAAACACAAGTGGAATTAGTGTTTCCCACCACCACTTTGTCTTGAAAGTACAAACTGGGTGTTCTCCATGATCTTTATGGTTCAGGCAGCTGGTTGCTTCAGAGACACACAGGCAAAGCTTCCTGTTTCCTTTGAGGGGTTGGCAAAGGATAGATGGGCAAGTTATGTCAAACAGAAAAACAGGAAGTTGGAAAACCTCTAAGCAAGTCTCAGCTTCTTTGCTTCAAATTAAAAAAGAAAAACCACCACAAAAACAGTCAAACAAAACAAAAAACATCAAACCTCCCACCACCCCCCCCCTCCCAACCAGTACAAATGCACACAAAGTGCAAAATAAGTTGTGGTTTATTCAGAACCCAGGTCATCCAGCAACATTCGTGTGCAAAAATAAATTGACAGCATCAGTCCCCATGCGGGAGCTTCCAACCCCAAGCATGCACAGGAGAAGCAAGGGTCAGCAAGGAAAAAGGACACAGATAGGCCACAGAATGTCACACCACCAGGGAACATGCAATAGGGCATAGAGGGGCAAGGAGTTATCACCAGCAGTACAAACAGCACCCAGAAATGCCATGACTCTGAAAGACAGGAGAGCAGGCGACCCTTCAAGGGGTTAAGTCTGTCAGCCTGGGATCATGTCCCAGCTCAAGTGGGTTTTCAATCCTGTTTTAGCCTGTTTAATCAAAATATAAGCTTACAGCCCTCTAAAACCCAATTTGTCCCAATGTTCCTTAGTTCCCCTCTTTGCAGATTCCAGGAGTCCTTGCCAGCACACCAAAGATCAACTTTTAGCTGAAGCATTGCTGACTTGCAAGACCTTCCCACACTTGTGAGATGCTGCAGTGCAGTCTGGCACAGAAGGTTCCTGCTTTTGGAAAAACACTAGCTAGGACACTGTCCTCCTAAGTGTAAGGGCTTGCATGCTTACACCAGCTTTCCGTTGACTGTGGAGCTACTCTCCATTTAACCAACTGGAAGAAGCTCAGAATCAGGCCAGTCAGAATAGCTATTAACAACTACCTTCTCTTCAGCCCTCAACTTTGTCTAATAGCCAAGAGGCTGCAAACCTCTTTTCATACAGGAAAGCTGTACTTCTGTAGCATGCAACAAACAGATGGGTTTGCCTCCTTCTGTGTTCTTTCTTAATAGTCTCATATTATTCCATCTATGCAGCTTTATCAACTGCACGTACAAAGATTTTTTCACCATCTAGGGTGAAATGAGATAATTGTGACAGCACACAAACAGTAACACGCAATTGTTTGGGACAGCAACAAACCAAGGCTACAGGACTGTTAAGCTAATTCAAGAGGCATTAGCCCAAGTGGACTTCCTTTCAAGAAGCCTTGCAGGACTTCTAGTGAGTTAAGGTTTGTTTTTGTCATCGGAAATGTAGCATCAGTCCACAACACAGCAGGCTGGGTATTACCTTACAATTAGCATCAGTCCTAAAGTAGCCTTTTCCAGATGCTTCCCCTAATAGCACATGCTCTTGTCCACGTCAAGCAGTTAGGGCTGTAACATGCAAGATAAAAATTGCAAAGTAACTAATGCCCCTGTGCTGTTACTACTTTATGCCACCAGAACCCAATCTCAGACTGGCTGCTATCCTAAAATGGTCTATGGCAGTTACCTACTACTCTTTCAGAGGGAAATACAGGCAGGATTAACCTTCTCATTACATGTAGATATTGGACTTTAAGCATTACTAAAGCCCTCCTTTTATTTTACAGTACTATTGCTACATATTTTCATTCAGGCAGTTATTTCACATCTCTAACATCTGCCTTCCTGGCCTCTCTGGCTTTTATTACAGCCATTAGTCTCCTGCAATGTCACTGCTATGATCACCTTCCTTACAGGCTATACCTTGGTTGCATCATCTTGGAACATCCTCATGGGGTCCTCCACCACATCACAGACTAAAATCCACAGAGCAAGTGGGTGTCCAGCCACTCTAGTGGCATGATCCAACAGAGAAACTGGAATTCAACACCCCTGGGTTTTCACGATCTTTCTCCATTCCCCACCCAGAGCCAACATCTCCAGCCAAATACAGAAAACAGTGTAAGCAATCAAACCCATCAAAAAACCCAAAACCAAAAAACCACAACAACAAGAGAAACAGGCTGGAAAGGAGTTACTCTGCCTCACTACATCAGCCCCCACAATCTGGCAACAGCAGGACTCTGCAAGAAATGGAACGGGCAGAGCTCGGGGCATGTCAAAGCTGTCTCCTTAACAAGAAGCAGAGGTGAGCACTGTATTCCTAACCAGACCTTATTAGCTCAGCTCTTGCCTTCACTCTGAACATATCAGTTCTTATCTTCCCTTCCTTCCCAATTTAGGTGTATATGGTGGTGAGTCTGGCTGCAACCCTGGAAGAAGGGAATTGTAATTTTCAAGTCCTAAAATAACCCATGGAACAGCCCTTTCCAACTCAGATTCCAGAACATACTCCTGTTGTGCCACGGACATGTTTCTGGCCCCTCACTGGTAAGTTTAACATCAATTGCCACATCTGCCTTTTTTTTAAAGGAGGCATGTGGTGCCCCCTCCTGGAGGAAACCAGCCTGGGAAACAAACCCACTCCTGCCCCAGCCCCTAAGCAGTATTTGACACCCTCCATGTCACTCAGGACAGTTTCCCTCTCCACCTGCTGCTGCCCTCTGCTAGCCCAAGGCTTCACCTCCTGTGGTTCACAGCATACAAGGAAAAGTATCCACACTACCTCCCACTGAGCATAGTCCATGGAGTGAGAGATCAGCAGGAGAATGATGCAGAGGGTGTAATGCCTAGAAAAGCTTTCCCCCAAGCCTTTTGGGACAGTAATCTTCTGTTGACTCCAAATATGTCTTGTAGAACATCTTGTACCTCAAACTTTTAATTGACTGTTGTTTTGTATATGCTACTGCTCAACATAGCTCTGCAGACAAGATGAAGCCTGCAGACCACTCATGCTGTGGGGATGCGAGATCTTTTTCTAGGGTATCTGGATTTTAAGGGGGTCCCAGAAAAAACAAGTAAGAAGTTCCAAATGTGCAAGCAGTGGCACAGCAGATGGGACTTGAAAAGACTTTGATCCACACTGAGGTGAATGCCACTGAGCCAGACAGAATAAGAGGGTATGCTAGAGTAATCCACTGGATCCCAGCTCACTGCTCAGCTAAAAAGCCATCAGCTGATGCCCACTTCTCTTGGCCTGCTTTTAAACAGCTCTTATGCCTGCAGGTTGCTGCTCTCCTTTAGAAACATCTTTATATCCATTTCATCTCACTAGGTTTGCTGGAGTTCCTGGGGTGTGTGGAGAAACAGCATGGAAGTGTGTGGGAATGGGGTGGGCGTTGACCTTTCTTTGCATTTTTTGTTTCTTTACCTTTTCGCTACACTTTCTGATGGTGGATGTGAGCTCACTCACTACCATATCCACACACTTCAGACTCGGCTCCTTCAACTTCTGCACCTGCTTTTTCACTATGGCTTCAAAAGCGAGGTCAGGCGTGAAGAGACCCGTTCTGCATGGCAGGGGCAGGGTGGGAGGAAGCAACGAGGAAGAAGAAAGCAAAGCAGAGAAAGAGCAGGAAGGAGGAGGAAAGAGAAGGAAGGAAAAGGGAAAAGAGAGAAAACACAAGGCAAAATGAGAAGTGAGATTTTGGTTCATTCCATTAGTTTATTGAACCAGGTGGGCATTGCTATGGGGCCTGTGCACTGCCAAGTATCAGGAGAGTCTACAGGCAAATGGAAGTGGCAAAGGGGAATGAGGTAGGAGCAGCCGGGCCAGTGAAATGGTGAGCTGTCAAGAGCAAGATGAATGGATGGAACCCCCCAGGGATCAAGTGATCTATTCCTGAAGGAAAGCTTCTTTAGATTAAGACAAACCTACTTCCCACAGTGAGCCTCTGCCTCTCTTCCTAGAGGCTCACCGTGCCTCATGTCCCTTTGTCTCAGGCATTCCCCTTTCCTTCCCACCACGGTTACCTCCCCTTCATGTTTTACTTATTCCAGCTGCAGGAAGCCTGGACAGGACCCAAGCTAAGACTTGCAAAGGTCTGTCACTTGCACCTTATTTTGGCAGAACTGAACTCAATTGATGTCTCTCAGTTTCAGGGATCCAGACAAACTGCTCCACTTACGGAGCATTTTCATCTCACCTTCCCTGCAACATTAACTTCCTCAGTAAGGACAAATGTACCCAGTATTTAGGAAAATGCAAGCACGCTACAGGGCATCCATAGCTACACAAGCTATTCATTCTACCCCAGCTAACCAGCATCAGACCCAATACAAGCCTGTTGGGGTTTATAAGGAAGTATTAGTTTCCACTGACACTATCCAAGTGGCCTGTATTCTCAGCGGCTCCACTATGAAAGAGCAGAAAGTCCACAGAAACTAAAGTTACTAAAATATGGCAAAGATTAATCCAATTCAAGACTACTGCACTCAAAGTAGTTTTTCAGCACCTCTTTAACAATTTAGAGCTTCTACCAGGCTGCTCTTTGTTACAGAATCTGCATTACTTGTTTTAACATGGGGCATTACTGCTTCGCAAGTGTTTCCAAGGGGACAATGTCCCCTTGACATGGGAAGGACATACTGCCTTTCGAAAGATACAGTTAATAGTCAAACCTGGGGCACCTACAGCTAACAACCAATCCAGAGCTAGCTATAAATAACCACCACCTCATTTAAATCAGATATTTCCCCCTTCAGCTCATCTTTCATATCTCTGTGGATAACACCTGCAAGACCCCAAGCAACACCAGTATTAAAACACTCTTCAACACATACTATATGATCTACAATCAGTCTGCCTTTTAAGCAGCAAAGAGCTGGAATGTGTTACAGGATTCAGCTTCACCCAAGGGGCTCTCTCAAGGTGCCAACAATGCCCCTCTTGAGCAAAGCAAGGGCATTTCCAGAGTTAAGTTCACATCCTCTGACTCAGCAGCAGTTTCCTACTAATCCAGTTGCCCTGCTAGGCTCAATATACGCTGTTTCCCCCACCAGACTTGGGGGGCCCTGCACCAAAAAAAAAAATCAGTCTCTTCCAGTACCCAAGTATCACCTGAATTGACAGTATTTTGTTTCCTCAGATACAAAAATGTAACCATGGCTACTAGAGCACACAGAGCAACTAGCACTGAAGTCAACCATCAAATTCTTAGCAGTAGGATTTAAGCAAAAATGGTATGCTTTAATCCGGAATCTGTGACATTTCCCCCCATCCCTGTGGTCTCTTCTCCTCCCTTATTTCCTACCCTGCTGTACCCACCACCTGATCACTTGAGGAACCTGCCGCTGTCAGAACACATGGTCTATTCCGAAATTGTCAGTAAAAGAGGAAACAAAACGAAACAATGAAGAAAGAACTGGAAAATGGAGCAGAGGATGCAAAGAGAAAGAATGAATGGGAGACTTTGAATAGCAACTGATGGATGGAAAACAAATCAAGGGAAGCTTCAGAGGGCATGAAAAAAGAGGGCCCTTCTGATCCTGTTAGCAGGCGACTCTGGATACTTGGCAGCCTGAGGGCCTGTGCTTACCTGTCGCCAGGCTCTAATGGCAATTTTCTGGGTGCTCCCCACAGTCACACACCCCAAGAGAGGACAGCAGGACAGAAAAAGGAAGCTCCTCCAGCACTCTAGAAACCTGAGCAATCTCACTGCACCCACTTTGCTTTCCCAGTCTGTCCTGGGGGGCAAAGCATATGCCTGCATGCCTGATTCCTTCTATAGAGGCTCTTGGCCTTAAGGACTAGGCATTTCTGCAAGCGATGGCAGGTATCACCACTTGGGCACCTTTCCCCACCCTTGCAGAAACAGGGCGCCAGGCTCTCCAGACACCGCCTGCTATGCCCATTTACCTGCACCTGAATAGCCAGTGGCGATTCCAGTATCCAGTGCCCATACCACCATCCTAACTACGGTGCCTTTTCACCAGTACCTAGCCCTGCCTGAAGCAGCAAGCCATGGCTGAGAGGAATGGCACAAGTCTTCTAATCTTGCTGCCTTTCAACCCCAACCCTCAGAAAGAAAACCTGCCATATCCAAAAAGCAGAATCAAGGCAGGTTCCCTCCCCTTAGCCCCAACAAATACCAGTATGGATCCCACAGGGCAAAACCTGATGCCCTCTCTCTCAGAGAGGGCAGGACCCCAGAGGCTGATGGACATCTCTTAACTTGCTTCTCCTCAGCCATGTGCTGCTCTTCCAGAACAGGATATGGACCAAGCCAACCAGAAACCAAGCCAAACACCACAGGAACATTTCCCTGTGATACAGTCCACAGCTATAACTGCTGCAGCCTCTGAAGTTCCATACACCCCTCCCAAGCAGCACTCAAAGGCTAGTTTGGGATTAACCCCCTCACTTCTACAAGAAGAGAGAAGACAAAATTATAATCCCAGTTTCTGGCTTGGAAAATAAACCCAGATATTAAATTTAAAGTCAAACGTGGCCACATAAGAAATACCCTCGGTTTTAGAAGGAATGAGAAGTCATGTTACAGACAGCAAGGTGGCGGGGACATCTCCAGCGCCCCTCAGCTCTAAAGCATTCAGGGAGCAGGGCCATGGCCCATGTCCCACAGCATTTCCCTTCCTGTTTGGCTTGTTGGCTGGATCGCTCCAGGCTGCTACCGCTCAGGTCTAGTCATGCTGAGGAGGTGGTTAGAAACACCAAGTGTGGCTGCAGGCAAGTCCCTGCCCAGGTCACAATGCTGCGCCGCAGCCAGCGAGCGGGTGGAAGGTGCCAGTTCCATGCTGCCTCTGGTTACCTTCTTGGTGCACTGTCTAACGGTATTGATTAACTCCGATATCACCATGTCCACGCATTTCAGGCAAGGTTCTTTTATCTTCTTCACCTGCTTTTTCACAATGGTCTCAAAGGCCATGTCGGGTGTGAAGAGACCGGTTCTAAACACCCAGGGTGGGGACAAGACAAGGCAGGAGGGGGAGAAGGGGCAAGGAGAATGTCACAGCGTTACACACACATCTTGGAGCAGGCACTGCCATCACTGAAACCCGGCACACGGCACTGGGGAGTGTCATGTCCCCCAGACAAGCCCTGGCTGGAGTCCATGGGAAGTGGGGGACTTCCCAGGAAGGAGGTGCTGAGGGCAAAGTGGATTCCAGCTGGACAGTCACAGCCAGGCCACCATTTCTTCTCAACCACCAGGCCTAAGGGTGGCAGGGGCTGATCCCTCCGCAGCATATTTGACCTCAGAGCTGTGCAGCAGATGGGAGGCTTCTTCTGAAAGATGTTCTTAATGATTAGGAGACTAACACATTTGATACCCTTTATCAAGGTCAGATAGTGACTGAGCAAAAGACAGGAATGAAAATAAATCTAGGTCAGTATTTGTGCGCAGGCAGGGCTCTGACAGGCTCCAGGCCCTGCTCGCCTTCCCAGGAGCAGCACAACTCAGGGTCTCAGGGTTGCGCTTTTGACAGCTAACCTCTGCCAAGGGGAGCACAAGCATGTTTGCTAACTACATCCTGGGGCCATTAGGATTCTGGTGAGGTGCACCCCGATGGTCTCTCAGATCTTTAGGGGAGGAGGCGCTCAGTACCAACAACTGTTTTGAGCAACTAACTGTTGGTTAGTATGGAGGCAGAAAGTGAAAACCAACATTTTGGTTTTAACTAAATGAAGGAATAGTACAGGCTTGCATCCCTCTTTCTGTCCTTTCTTATGTCAAAACACAAGAAGGAGGGAGAAAGTGTCTAGTCACCAAGGCAGTTTTACCTTTTAGGCTTCTACAACTCTCATGGGAAGAGAAAGCAAGCCAATTTGGATGGTTGTCCCTACTCCCAAGCCACTGGGGTGGTCCAAGGAGGTTATCCCCCCCGCCTTTGGCTGACGTACCGTACCTCTGAAGACTTCAACTCCATTCGGAAGGTCTAGAGGTATTTAACAAGGCTATGCAGCCAACGGTCTGCCTAGTGCATGATACGTGCCTGATACCATGGATGTTCTTGATGGCATAGCTAATCTCCCGCCGCAGCTCCTTCTCATCAAACTCCATCTGCAACCAAGAAAGAATTTCATCAGAAACTGTCTGACACTTATTTGTGCAACCCCAGGATACACAATAGCATGTGTTACAGGGAGGTCCCATGCCAGCACTATCACGTGACAAATGAGATATTAGTCCAAGTGTTGGATACAGAGTCCAGCCATAAAGCTTCTATTGCCAGTGCAGACATCCTGGACAAATATGAATAGCTAAGGGCCTACATTTACAGATGCCAAGCCCCAGCAGCTCCCAAGGAGCTTCTTTGAGATAAAGCAATAGTACTGAAGTGCTGCATTGCTTTCTAAAACAAGCTGTTGTCTCTCCCAAGATTTAGCATGAGGTCTTGGCAGCTTTTTGTTCAATGAACACCACAAACAGATTTACAATTCACATACAAAAATGTGCTCTTGTATTTCACTAAAAAGGCCTCATCTTATTCAAATAAAAAAAGGAAGCAAAATGCAGAAAATCCAGGAGTGGAATGATTTGGCTCTCAAGTCTGTTCCAACTGACATTAAAGGAATTTTTTCCATACCACTTCTGATCAGGTTAGCGTACTCTGCCATCCAGGAAAACTATCATTCAATAAAAAGCATCTTCAACTGTTATGACAGTATAACAGTTTTTGCACTGTTCCCATCTCTAGGCCACTGATACGGGACAGATTAAAGTAACCTCAGGTACAGCTACACCCTCTTTTCTGCTTCTTGCATATCTGTTAGGGCAACTTTAGGTCTAGTATGGTGCTTAGGATCAAGAAAGTACAAGTTTCAGCATCATTCGTACTATGAAATTCAGTTAAAATAGCTTTGACAACATATCTGCAAGGACATTCAGCCATTGATTTCCTATTGTTTGTGTTAAATGAAGTTATTTTGCACATTTAATTTAGCATTTAGGAACTAAGCCAAAGAAATATTGTCACTTAACTAAGAGAAAGTTAAGTTCTGTTACAAGGACAGGGACTCAGTGAAAGGTCAGTAATATGGGAAGGCTCCAATAAAGGAGACAAAATAAGTAAAAGAGGTGTTAAAAAGAAAAACATGAAACAAAGTAGTCAAAGGGAAAGACAGATGAAAGATACCAAGAGGAGTAAGGAGACAGACACAAAAAGTAACAGACAGAGAAGATGACAAAGTGGCTCTCAGCAGCCCAGGGAAGCAGTACCTTCACCAGTTCAAAGGGAAAACGCTCGTGGAAGATGCGGTTAATCCTAGCTCCTCCTGACAGCTCATAGGTATCAATTTGGTCTCCAGAGCCTTCAATGCGCTTCTCAAAGTCCACAGCAAACTGCTGGACCATCCTGAAAGAAAACAAAAAGCATGAAGCAGAAGTCACGGCTGAGCAGTCATCTCCAGGGACGGACAAGCAGCTGAGGCCACGTACTGAAGCAGAGCTTTGGTCTTGCGAGCTGGGTCATCAGGGCGGAAGTTCTTGTACTCCTCCACCTCCTTCTCGATGGAGAGAAGCTGGCTTTGGAGCTTGTTCCGCAGCCCTGGCAGGGTGTCACGGATGTGGTTGGTCAATTGCTGCACAAAAAGAAGTTTTAAGATGATAATAAACCTCTAAGTGGTTACTGGGAAGAATTTGCTACCTCTCCAACACAAAATAAAGAGCAATGCTCCACTCTAAGTTCAGCCCTTCTGAGTGGTCCTAATAAAAAGTCCATCCCAGGACAGATACCAGTTATGAGCCGGGTGTATCCTGCCTCCCCAGCTCCTACCTATTCTTGACCTTCACTTTACCTTCTAGTCTGATAGAAAACTCTCATTCATACAAGTCTGCTGCCTCCAACCCAAGAATAAACTTCACATACAAGTATTCACATTTGCTATTTACACCAGGGTAAAGGCTCTTCTGTCTTCAGATTAGCACACTGCTGACACCAAAGGTGGTGGTTAAGCCCTTTTTCAACAATAAGGGTAACAAGGCAAGGTGGTAGGAGCCAAAACCACTGATGAGGCTCTAATAAGACAGTTTCCACAAAGCACAGCTGTGAAAAACTCCAGTTTAAAGATGAACATTTAAATAAGGAAGAAGGACAAAGTAATTCTTCACTTAAGGGAGTATTTCAAGGGAGCAGAGAGGCAAGCAACAGTAAGTCGCTCCTGTATGAGACAGGAGAGAAGACAGCCTTAATAGATGGGAAAATGACTACCAGTATCACATTTAAATCAATCTTTGCAGCTTGCTGTTAGGTAGAGACCACTAGAAATTCAGAAGGTATCTTTTAGCTTAACCAGAAAGACCTTGCATTCTGATAGTGTAAATGGCAGGAACCAACTACCGATTTTGCACCAGTGTCACTGAGAGGATAAAGCAGTGCTCTGCCTTTGGTGTGTAACCTCCATTATGAGCCTTAATGTGTTTCACTGTATCAGTATTGTCAGGTCCACTTCATAGGACCTGGCACCAAAATACATTTTATGATGCGGAGAAGGACGAGTTAACCAATCTTCACAAGTCTCACTGCAGCAAGACAATTTTAAGTATTTATCAGTTTGATGACCACAAGTTTTAGCTTTTCCCGTGTCCTTCCATCTCAGAAGAGCCCTAATGGCCAGCCTAGCCATTCTTGTGACATAGTGGGCAGCAGTTGACAGTACCTGGTTCAATACTTTCTGCAGGTAGGGGGTTCCCATGCGATCAGCCATGTGTCTGTAGGCTGGGTGGGAGAGAAAAAATTTTCTCTCTGCAGCCAGAGCTGCCTGAATGTCCTTCTTGCCATCAATGTCCTTCTGACTTCTGTTGACTACACCAATGTAACCTGTAAGAGTGGGGTTAGAGATCAGATGATTGCAAGGGTGAGAATGTAAACAGGACTCAGGGTGAGAAGAAAGTTACCCAGCTGGCAGCACTGCAAAAGGGGAATTCTAGTAGCAACACATTATTAGGAACCAACTGGAAGACTTTAAAATTAGAATTTCCTCTGAATTGCCCACGTTCTGATCCTTTGGTATGTAGGACAAAAGTGACTACACAACTAGGAATTAGCTTATTTATTACTGTTCCCCGAAACACAAAGCATGCCTTAGGTCTCCTTCATTTGAGACTCTTCTGCCACAGTCCTTAGGATATGTACTTCGCTATGGCTATACACAGCATGTATCATAGTGCAAAATTATTTCATCTGATACACTACGGCAATCTCATCTAGATAAAAGACAAAGGGAATCTTTTAGACAGGAGTTCTGGTTTTGCAGCTTACCTTATTCAAAAAAGGTAAGGAAAGAGAAAGTAAAGACAAGAGCATAAGGCTATGCTTCTGCTAGGACTACACATCAAGGTACAAATACCTAAAAAGTTCCTATTAACAGCGTGACTGACCCCTGTTCTCCAACTTTTCTCAGTTCCAGCCTGGAACAGAGATGGCTTAACCAAAAGCTGTAACAGATGTTGCAGGAAGGGGATGCACTGGAGGAAGGAGATGAGGCCAGGACACCTCACACAGGGAAAATAGAGGAAGGAGATCATGGACGAAGCATGAGGAAACATACCTCTACGAAGAGGAAGTAATTTATTTTCTAATACATCTCGTGCATCAGTTCCTTCATCCATAAGATCCAGCTTAGTAATGACTCCAATAGTGCGTTGCCCTATGGAAAACACACAAGCACACTTGAACAAGCAAATAACCCATGTATTATTTTCCTCTGTTCACAGAGCTTACAGATTGCCCAACTTGGCTAACTCAAGGGCTCTTGAACTCAAACATTACAGTTCCCATCATGTCCAAGAGCCCGTGAGAGCAAAACAGACAATAACTGAGCTCAGTTTTCAGTTATATACTGCTGAAACACACACGCGCTATGCTACAGCAAAGAGGGATTTTAGTGCTAATTTTCCTACTTTTCTCCAGGCAGAATGCAGATGACTAAAGGAAAGGAAATCCTCCACACCCCTTCAGAAATGGGGCTCAGACAAAGGAAGAAAAGGGGAATAACAAAAATTATATTACAGTAACTGTTAACACTCACTAACACTTCTCAGAAGAACGCATGTTGGTGAAGATACAACCCCAGACAACAGACAGGAGCCCACAGCAACTGGGCTAATCACAACCAAAAGGTAAAAGGAAAATCAGGCCACTGTCTAGTAATGTCATGCTAAATTAAGAGATCTTTACCTTGAGGATCCACCTCCTTTGCAATCTTCAGGGCATCAGAATTGGCCAAATCGGAGTTAGCTGGAGATACTGCCAGGATGAGGCAATTCTCTTTGGTGACAAACTGCATGAGCATATCTCGGATCTGAAACTCGATGTCAGGGGGCTGGTCCCCTACTGGGACTTTTGTCATACCCGGTAGATCCACCAAAGTCAGGTTCAGGACTAGACAGAGGAAACAGGAGATAGCACAAGGGAGTGTTGAAGTAGGAATGTTCTGGTCTATAAGTACCACCTGTAGCTTTAGTGTGTCCATAGAATATGCATAACAGATGCACACACAGAGCTTTCTAGTTCCTTTTTGTTACCACTTCGTAAGAACTAGTTGCTAGTTCTTACTAGTTGTGATTGTCAATAATCTCACTACCTTCCCTTTAAATCACTTGTTTTCACATCGATTGGGGAAACTGTGCTCTCAAAGTCCTTCCACATATGCTACACTGAAAGGGAAGCGATGACAGTACATTTTTTCATTTCATAACAAAGACTGGAGAGTCAGAAGAGTTGATTCCACTCATTAAGAGTTGTCCCCAGTATTGAAGAGCTCAGTCCTTCCAGCCTTATTCAAGGGAGGCTCCCGTCAGAGTCAGCTGGGCCTTCCCCTGAAGGACTATAATATGCAGCCCTATAACTGTTTGACTTGCTGAGAGAAAAAATGAAAACTAAAAATCAAGCACAAGTTCTACCAGTCAAATGCTATGTGGCACTGAGCTGCTCCTTCCCAAAAGATCCCCATACAGTTGTTCACATTTAAAGAGCTAGCAAATTTGGGACTCTGCCGCTACCTTGTTTAAGTGGAATTCTTCCACCGAGATCAGTGGTGGATGTTATAGGCACTACCTGGAGACAACTATACAAAGTATGTATTTACATGCAAACAGAAAGCAAGTGCTTTTCAAGAGAGCCACTCTCCACATCAGTTTTTTGTCACATTTATTTGCCCGGTAAAACAGTACCAGAAAGCAGGGAGACACAGCAGCTCTTCACTGTAATGTCCATACTGATAGAAAGGAAGCCTCAGGAACAAGTTTCTGCACAGACATCAGTTGTTTCAAGGACACGTTCTGCTAGCAGTCAGATACTTCAGCTGGCAGGCAAATCTGTTTTAGCGGTAGGGCAAAGGCTGGCAGTTTGATACAGCATGGCCCAGGCACATGGAGATGAAAATCAAAACTAAGCACACTCTCCATTTCGTCTCTGTTATTTCTGTCTTTACTTCATAACAAAGAAGCAACCTGCCTCATCTATCTCCTGACTCAGCTGCTGCATTAGGACTCACCATGGGGAGAGTAGACTCGAAGATTGATCGGCACAGGGGAAATCCCTTTGTTGGAGCCAGTAACACGATCCGTTTCAGCCTCAATCTCCAGACGGACCTCCTCAAAATCAGTGAATTTCTTTCCTTTGCAGTGTAGGAACTCACCATATTCTATTTAAACAGAAGCAGAGAGTCAGAAATAGTCACTGGAATCAGGGAAACACTGAAAGTGTAATGAAAACATATGTCCCAAAGCAAAAAAAACCCCAAACAAAAACTGGTGAGGGGATGAAGTCTGGCAAGGGCCTTTCCCACCAGGACCTGGCAGGTTGGCGAAGAAGTTACTGCAGTTGCATTATCTGACAACATCTGAGAGAATTTGGTTGAGCCCAGTATCTTCACAATCCAGCTTCTGTCTCAGCAGGGGTGGCATCCTCACTAGTCTTCATTTAAGTAATAATCCAGGACCTTCTCTGGTTGATACTAAGCAAATTTAGCACGCATCTGCCTTCAGCAGTGGTGACTTCCACAGCTGCTCTGGGAGATCCTTTGGTACTCAGAACTTGGACTAGCTCCGTATTAAAGTGCTGGGGGTAAATAAGTATCATTATGTAATGAGAACAGACTCAAGAGAGTCTCAAGAGAGAAAAAAAACCACCTTCTCTTGATGTAGTTTTGAATTGGTTGGAGGTTGGGGTTTTTTGTATGTCAGTCCTTGAATAGGCTAACCAATCCAAGAACCATCTGTTTCAATTTTAAAAGCCTTCTAAAAGTCACATTGTCTCCTTACTGTAGACAAGAGGACTGCCATGGACAGACCAAGTTCACCTGACAAGAGAGGAAGAATACTTTGAAACATTCACTTGCCAACTCCTGGATGCCATCTTAACTTACGTTAAGGGAATGGTAATGAAAATATTCTGCAAGTAAGTAGCAAAACCAGTGCAAAACCAGCCCAAAAGACCAGCCACAGAACTCTGTAGTCTTTTTTTCCAGATCACAGTGTTCTCACATTGGGTTTTCAGTTCATTAAATCATCTCGCCCCCTTATTTCAGTACATTATCAGCAGGGTCATCTGGCTTTTAGGTCTTACCCCCTCAAAAGTCACAGGCATAGGCAAAGGAAAATTGTGGAGCCTTGCCTAATAAATTAAAACAAAACAACTAAGAAGCATTTTGCTTCTGAACACTTAATGCATCAGATGTTAAACAGGTAGAAATGAAGACCAGTTGGAGGTCATTTTTACTGAGGAAAATTCTTATTTACTTTTTCCACACTGAGCAATGAAATGAAGACATTTCTTCACTAAGACAGAGATCCAGCTGGACACACAGGGAAGGTAGCTCACATACCTGTGCTGGAGTTTACCAGCTGCAGGACCAGTGGGCGTCTGGTTACGATGCCAGATCCACGTGGCAGAAAGTCCCTGAAATGAAACAGGAAGTTTCAGATGAGTGAATGATTGTTTCCTTCCCTTTACACTGCTTTTCTGCTTCTATAAGCATTCATGGATTCTAACAGGGAGTCTCAGCCGTGGGCACAAAAAAGTTTAAGGCACCAAAAACCAAGTGCTCCTTCTCAAGGAGAAGAGCTTGTTGTTCTGAAAAAGCCTATACTTGCAGCACACCCCCTTTAATCATGTCTGTAACAGCTTTAACTCCTTCAGCTGAAGTTCCAAGCTAACTAACAACCTCATTTAATACAGCTGTCTGTACTTTGGAAAAAAAATTAATCTCCTTCATCAGAAAGAAAAGAGAAGTTGAAGCAGAGCCTGAAAACTAGCATGTCTCCTTTTGACAAAATACAGTTATCTGAACTACAACAAAATTACTCACACCCTGCACTTTGGGGCTTGAGAGGACACCACATTGCTCCAGCGCGCAAACACCATATGATACATCTGAAAGAGAACAAACAGCAGCCAAAGGCTTGCCTCCACCCAGGGTTTCTCCTGGCTAACTACTCAAGACATAAGTATTGCCAAGGCAAAAGCAGCAGCAGCTTCCTTCTATATTCACAAGAATCCTGAATTTTTGTGTACTTCAAATCATTTCAAAGGAAGGAAACCTTTCACTATCCCTCTCCAAATGCTGACTTAGCAGCCACAGCCCACAAAGTTCTCCTTTGCTTTTTCTTTTTCCAAATCCAAGTGCTTTGAGCAAAGCTAGGCATGCCCACTGCATCTGCCTATGGCCTTGCTAGTTTGTGGCCTGGTTTTCAAGTGCTCAGCTGTTCACACAGCCCTTCAAGAGCCACTGAGCATTTCTGAAAATACGATTGATGGCTTCCTTACTTAGTGGGAGAAACATCACTTCAAAACATGGTTCCTACAGCATGAATATAGTTTTCTTTGTCAAGAAAAGTCCTACCGACATTGCTGGGATTCTGGTAGACAATCTTCCCTCCCTTGATAGCTGTGGCAATGAATAATTTTGTTCATTCAGTAGTGACTAACTACTCTGGTGAATGAGAAATCCAGGGCTCTCCATTTTGAGTGTCTTGCTCTTAGTCTGCATGAGCCTAAGACTGACAAAGGAGTAAAGATGAGGAATGAGCTTTTGTTTTAACACATCAGACAGACTTGCGCAGTTTTGTTTCAGCTCCTGGTTTGGCCACTTACTTCCTATGTAATCCCATGCAAGTTCTACTTCTCTGTATTTCCCTTTCCTCACTTATAACAGTAATTCTCCATCCATGGGGCTGTCAGAGTACTTGATAATATAAAAACTGCACAGTAGTTTCAAGTGAAGGAAGGGTAAGGATGCAACCTGCAATCTCTAACACCTCAAACAGAAATATTTCCTGTAAATTACTAAGTCTGGAGTAATGCAACCTCTGGTACAACTCTACCAGTTAAGACTGTAACCCATTCTCATTATTTCAGACTTTTCAGAAGTATAAAGAGTTAACCAGAGTTTGTCTTTCATTTGTTTTTCAAATAATACAGCTCTAGTTTTTCCATTCTAGTGGGATTAACCCTGGAATCTTTGAGGCATTGCATCATTCTAGCAACTTTCTGCTGTCTCAGCTCCATTCCTATAGAAGTCTGTGGCCAATATGTGAGAAAAGTCCTACCCTAGCATCAGTTTCTAGCATAACAAATCCATCTGAGCTGCACTGACTTATTTTAAACCTATTGTATCTGAGGAAAAAGGTATCCTATTACTATAGACTCCCTTTCTAGCACACTGAGACAATACTCTAGTTATTGGTCTCCAACTTGCAGGATCAATTCCTGCTTTACTGTAGGAAAAGCACCACTTGCATTTACAAGCATGAGCTCTCTAGGAATTAAGATCCCACTGATGTTGTGCTTCATGTTTTCCTGAAGCTTTCTGCTTTGGCCAAAATCCTGAGTACTCTGTCTCAGGACAACGGTAGATGGAAAACCCATGTGGCATCTGGGTTCCAGCATTATTAAAAAAATGACCCAATTTACTGTGTTAACTGAAATAGCTCCAGGGCCATTCCAAGGAACAAACACAGAAGACAAGACAACAAATCCATTAGCCAAATTTAGTCACCTAAATCAACAACCTTAGTGCTGCTTCAATTCCAAATGAAAATATGTGCAATCTGATCCCTAATATCAGAAAATGGATGTGTGTTCTTATCCACAAACTATTGGGGGGTACATGCAGTTCAACTTCAAAGTCTTCTCTATGCTTGTCTGCTATCAGGAGTTATAGCCAAAAAGCTTTATAAAAAAAATTGATGCAGTATCACCCTATTGTATCTTCATTATTTCCTATTCTTTTGTTCACCTCCTTTCTCTCGACAGCCTCTTGGACAAGCTCCTTCCTCCTCCTGCTCCAGCTAAGCCTTTCAAGTCACAGACTCTAAAAGTACAGATTAGTAAATTCTGCAGCAAACTGACTGGGCACCAAGGAGAAAGCAGTGCATGGGAGTCTTGCCTGCCCTCTTGCAGTAGGCATAATAAACTGCTTCTGTAAATAAATTACATCAACAGAGCACATGTGGCATGGACAACACACCCAGCCCAAATTTTGAGTCCACTTAGGAGCCAGGGGAAAGACCTACACACGCCTATTGCTCCAGAAAGAGCAGCACAGTGATGAAATTAAGTCAGAATCAGGGAAATGATACATGAGATGGGAACCACATGCCAGATGACTTCGGCAGACACGAGCAGAACGGTTAGATAAACCTGCTTATTCAACGCAGGCACTGGAGATGTACAGTAGCAAGGCTAGGGGAGGAAACAGAAAGATGGAGTAAGTCTTCAGAGATAACATGCTATAAGGCTCTGAGTGCTAGAACAACAAGGGCAGCAGAGTTTCCACTTTAAGACAAGGCAGCTTCTAGCATGACATCAAAAGCAGTCTCATTACATACATTGCTATACAAGACATTGTGCCTGAAATACATTATTCAATTAGGTTAAGGGCACCAACCCCCTGTTTTCCTCCTTCACTTTGTATCTTAAGAACTGAAAATTACTTTTTCATTGCTTTGTTTGCAACATGCAGAAGTGGCATGACAACATTTGATTTCCTATGTTTTAAGCAGGAATACCACACTGTACCACTTCTTTAGCCAATCTTCATCCAGAAAATACAGCAAAGTAGCAGCTAAAACAGAGAAGCTGTATTCAGGGAATATAAAGACTTAATTTGCTTGTATCTTTTTTGCTTAGCTATCGACTCAAAATTCCCTATCAAGATACTGAGGTACCAGTTCCAGCAATGCAGTTTCAAGCATTTTATCAGAGTTGGAAAACTAGGCTCAGATCAGCTACATTCCCCAAACCATCAGTTATTGGAAGACTTATTCACACATATTTCACACTCATCTTGTATTAACTATCATCAGAGAGAGCATATTGAGCTAGGTAAATTCTTGGTCTGACCAGTGACAGATCTCCTCTTCTAAACCAAGACAACAAGAAGAACCAAGGAAGCAAATCCTGATGGGTCTCAAGCTGAAAAAGTTCAGGTAAAGAAGTGACCTGAAAAGGAATTTATTGTTATATTTTGCATTGCTCATTTCTGAGGTGCATACACATGTTCTTGACTAGCTACCTCAGGGCAAACCCAATCACATCATCCCTTCCAGTCTTATTTCTATTTTAGTATGCAGAGCTGTATTAAAGTACAGATTTGGGCTGAAAGCTGCATTAGTAATGCTATAGTAAAAAAAAATAAAAATAAATACTTGAGGGTTGGGAAACAATCTAGCAGTTACTGTAGAGCAACATTCAAACAAAATCCAAACACATTGGAAACACAGTAAGACAATCTTGATGTCATGCAACAATACATTTATACAATGGGGACTTGGGTTTTCCCCACTAGTTTTTTTTAAAATAAAGCCAGACACGCTATACAAAAAGCCTCCATGCATTAGGTATCTTGGAATCCTATGGAACAAAAAGGTGCTATTAATGACAGAAAAAGCACATTTGCTCTATAAATAAGTTTGAGTTCACTTAATGACTTGCACAGTAGAGAGGATTAGAACTTAAAGGTAACATGGACCAAAGACATTTCGCCCTAGACTATTTGTAAGACACAGGAGATTGATAAACTGCTTGTCTAATTCCACATAGATTGTACGGAAAGGGAAGAAAACATTGATAGATGCAGTCAAAAAAAGTAGGACAGATACCCATATGAAAACTTTGGGACTTCCTGAAGAGGCACACATTGAAACTTTCAGACAAGTTGCTTATGTTTATTCATTGCTACTACATTGAAAAAAAATGACTGTCTATTAAAACAAGACTTGCATGAGCTGGCTTGCTGCAGTAGGGCCACATTTGTTCCTAGCAAACACACAATTTACTAGTCAAAAAAACATACTTGTTTACTCCTTTGGTCAAATAATTTATCTCAATCTGGTATTTTCTTGTTAAACAAGAGATGACACCTAGATCTTTGGAGGAGGAACTAGTCTTCCAGCATCCCAGTGATAATTATGGGCATATTGTGCCTAGCTCACCTGCTTTGTTAGAATAAATGCTCTCAAACCTGAGAAAACACAAGAGAAAAGCAATTGTGTGAGCAAGTCTGTCCCTTTGTGCTCTGCTAGAAGTGGATTAGCTCACTGGTTTAGGTTTGTGCTCTAAGGCTTAGAGATTCCCTGTAACAGTCACAGTGACATTTAATTCCAGCAATATAGCATTTGTGGCTAACTCACCTATGATGTTGTAGCTGTGCCATTCTGTAGTGGCAACCATGTCATCCTGAAGGAAGGTCACATACTAACTACATCCCTATGATTCGGCTCAGGCTGCAACTGCTTCTTAATAGATACTCTTCCACAGCAAGCACGAGCATTGTGCATTCCCTCCTTCCACCAAATTCGAGTGGAAAAGCACCTCTTCTGGCCATCTCCTTTGCACTGCCTATAGACACTGTCTACTTTTTGCAGCTCATTGCTTTAATAACAGTGGCCCCCTGAGGTTTGTCAAAAGATCATTATGTAGTACTGATAGAGAAATTTAATTTCAGCTATAAACACACCTATGAGAGGAGACTGCACTAGTGCAGATCTTCAGAGAGTCCTAACAGAAACATTTTCTTTTTGCTCATATGTTCTAGAAACCTTAATATGGCCGGACAAGGCAGCTTACTGCAATCCTTTATGTGGCACTACAAATGCATTTTTAGGAGCCCAGCTCTCAACCCCAACAAGAACTCAATTTCAGAGCAGAAAGATACATAGAAAATACACAGAGGGGAAACCCAAGAACATTTGTCAGTTCACAGGACAGGCAGCTAGGACTCCTGGACTACAAGATTAATTTTGCCCTAGATTTATTAAGCCTCGTGAACAAATTACTCTCTGTACTGCAGAATTAAAGCAGTTTTGCACCTTCTCCATCCACTGGTAATCTGTATTTCTGCAAGGACTTTGAGTCAAAGCTTTTTCATGCACGATTTTAGTCTCCACTGATGTTGCAACAGAAGTCATTGGCAGTCAACAACAGAACCGAGTCTATGGTACTGTCTCTTGTTCTAAATGGAAGACAGACCAAGTGCTTCCATACCACCACTTACTTTCCCTCCCTCCAGGGAAGCTGGAAGGCTTGCAAAGCTATTTGTAGAGGGCTTTGAAATATGAATCTAGGCCTAGTCTAGATATACCAATACAGCATCTTTGCAGTTTATTGTTTGCCAGTCCTTTGAGATTCTTGGATTAGAATGCACTAGAGAAGGTAAAGCCTCAATTAAAAAGCCAAACCAGCAGCTTATAAAAGTAGTTCCAAAGAACAGAAAAGTGAACACCACCATCTGATCATTTAATTTCAATTTGATTTCTTATTAAACATCTACAGACAAATAGGGTGTTAAGGGATGTGATTAATCCCCAGTTTGGATTATATTAGTTTCAGAAAATTAAGATTCACACAGCTTCCACAATTTCACNTATTTATTGTTTCCTGTGTTCTGGTGGTGCCCAGGGACAGTAATTCAATCGGAACTGCACAAAGCATTATGCCAATACACCACAAGAAATACAGTCCCTGCCCCTATGGATTTTACTATCTGGTTACACAGTCCAGACCTGCTCCCGCTTAAGCTTCTAAGTATCTTCAGGTCATCTGTCAAGTCTTCTAGTTGACCATTCATCATTCACACTCATCCAGATCAAGAGTTCTTCATTAGCTCATCGTGGCACAATGCATGACAAGAATCCAAATAAAATCTAGGGGTATCAGTACCTTTGACATGTGACTTTTCTGATGCTGATTGGCAACATTCACATCTTCATACAGGCTGAACAGCTTACAAATCTCTCTGAACATCACTTCATCTCACAGCATGTGAGATGTTTTCAAACATACTCTTATTCCAGCATGTGTCTCAAATGAGTCCTTAAAACACAGACTGACACCTATGCAACATATTAGCCACAGAATATCTGCAAGGCTAAAAACATTTACTACTAATCTTATTAACTGCTAAAACAAACATCTCAGAAATGGTAGTAGCTTTCCACTTCTTCGGCACTAACTCAAGCCTGTGCTCCTTCGTAACAGACATCATCTAGTTCTACCAGAACTACCAGGTAAGAAGCCTGATGCAGGAACTGCCCTTGAGAGCACCTTCCTGGTCTGATCCTTCAAGAGACATGCAAGCACATTCATAAGCAATTCTATAACTCAGACATGAGGCAAGAACAAGGACAAATTTGTTCCTTCCTCTGCCATCCAGTAGGTTAACAAGAGGGTCGCATTACAGATTTAGACTTCCATTTCCTTCTGACTTTGTGGCCTCTATGAGCTCTTATCTTCCCTGGACCAATGTGCTTCTCAAACAAAAAAAAA
>RSEF01000017.1:5607057-5655486 GCA_003993805.1 Himantopus leucocephalus
GAAACACATTGTCATATTTATGTGCCTTTGTGGGTCTTCGGGAGGACCCACATGCCTCGAATGTCAAAAGTGTTAATCAAAAAAGCGTTTCCCCAACTCAGAGCACATTCATTGAGTCAAGTGTGGGCTGAGGGGCTCAGACAACTAGAGAGGGGATAGGCCCCGCACAATGTTCTCTCGCATCACTGATACTTCAGCTGCAGTGGCTGTGTTCACATGTCAGCTCACAGCACCTTTATAGACACTGCTAAAGCAAAAAAGGAAAGTGCATAGCAATTTTTACGTGAACACTTGCTTAGAAACAGCACTCTTCCCTACCCCTCCCAGAGTGCCCTAAATCTCTTCCAGAGTGCACTAAATTCTGCTTTTCTGGCTTATCTCTGACTGCACAGACTGGCTCCCAGGAGTCATTGCAGCCACTGCCTTTCTCATTCACTCTTTCCACATCTCCCTTCTTTATATCTCACTCAGCCCCTCTCCTGCACGTGCCTCTAGGCAGGCCTCTGGAAGCAGTGGGATAAGATTTTTTTCCTATTGTTTATTTTGATTTGAATCCTTTGGGCTGATTTTTCTGTTTCACACTCCCCTAGCTTCAGGGTTCATCAAAATCTGGAATACAGCTGTATGCATTATGCCAAGTCATGGCTGCACCAGAGCCTCTGTGCACAAGTCAATCTGAGACAGAACTACAGAGCTTCATGGCAGTACGGCTTCCACAGGGCAAAAGGCATCCAAGGAGGTCAGAAGCATTCTTACACTTTACGTATTACACTTTTATTCAATGGCCTGGGGGCCTGCCAGCCCGCAGAGTAACCTGGCACAGCCAAGAATTTGCCCCAGGGATTTCTGCTGCTGTATGTCTACAGTAATTCCAAGGAAGCCACTATACCCTAGCTTTATGCTTGGTAGATCTTACAGCAGGATCTGGCCTGACTGTCGAGGTGCACTATATATATATTTTTAGATGACCTGAAACTAAGGCAGAGATGTTTCTACATTCTTCTGATGCATCCCTGCAAACCCATAACCAGGGGTTACCACATCCAATCAACTCACTGGCTGTGTTACAAAGCATAAAGCAAGAATTTCTGATAGAGCTGCACTCCATCCCTAACTCAGTTTACATAACGTACTAAAGTCCCTGCATGCAGGGAGGTGAGACAGAAGCCAAGCAGATGGAATTTCTCTCCATTAGAGAAGGTTACACAGCTCCTGCGGTACATTTGTAGGATGGGAAGAAGAGAACAGACAGGGGAATACCTTGGGAAGGGGCTTAAATACACATAGGCATTACCATTTTTGCCAGTTTTCCACAGTCTGCTTTTCTTCTATCTAGAAATGCAAGCTTTCCCTTTCAGGGTTATTGCTGGGGCCTAGAGGTACCTTTAGGACACAAGTCTGAAATAGAGAGGTGTTGGTCAGCCCCTTTTGAAGGATCAGCACTAGAACCTTGCACAAGGGCAAAGGGTCCACTCAAACTCAGTACTACAGACCACTAGGAATAGATGGATTTTACTAAGTACCGTTCTTATTTGAACCTGCTGGTGGTGGTTTATATTCATGCTTTGACTTCTTCTCTGGTATCATGAGATTAGCTTCCGTTTTAGAAAAAAGGTTTCAAAAATCATCACCCCCAGTCACAGGACTTCAGGCGCTGGCACTTCCTGAAAGCAGTACAGTAAATATAACAGGGCACACAATAATCGCATCAGCAAGCAACGCCTGAAGCCTTTCTGAAAGATCTCCGCTTCCCCCAGTCCTTGCAGATACCACAAATAGTCCTCAGCTCTTGCCTAGAAGGTATGGTAGAGCATGAGGAAAGTTCATCACCTTAGCCACCCTAACTGGAAAGTCTGGGCAGGACACACGGTCACAGCCGCCCGCGCTGTAAGGCAGGCCTGCTTTCTGGCTATGAGTGACCAAGGTTAATTCTTTGCTTTTAAGTGCCATGAGGGGCTGTGACCCTGGGATTCCTGTCACACAACAACAGTGCCTTGTGTCATCCCTGCTGAGGAAGCCTGCAACGGGAGCAGATTGGATCCACGTGCTTCTCTCCCTAGTTGTGATCAGTGACTAGATAGATAATCCCTTCATGGGCTGCTGCTCTACAATTGCAGTGCAGCAACCAATCCAATCAGAGCCAGAACCAGGCCCAGGGGGATAATTCCCCTCCTACTTCCCTACAACATGGTGAAATCTACTTGTTTCCATAGAAACAAATCAGTTTGATGTCCACACAGCTCCTGCATCCCTCACTGCTGTGCCTCTGCCCCAAGCTGCTGAGGCTGAGATTTTAAGCAAGTGTCTACAGCTATAGGTCAAGAGTCTGCACTAGAAACAAGAGGTACTCCTGGCACACAAAACTGACCATCTCACCCAAGATGTTATTTGCTTCAGTTCATCCCTGCTGTGAGGGAATTAATCAGGAATATCCTTCCCCTCCTCCATTTTGAGGGTTGACTTATCTTCCAGATCCCTCCCTGCTATCTTCCTGCAGATGGGTTAGCCCAGCGTACGTGAGGACGTAGAACACAGATGGGAAAGGAAAACAGGGCACTCCAACACCTCAAGCGCACTTCTGAGACAATTTCCTCTTTGTATTTCTCTTTGTATTTTCACAGGTAAAAACTGTAAAGGCATTTTCTTGTTTGGAATTCTGCATTTTACCGTGGAGGATTATTTAGAGAGTGGTACAGCCTACAGCAAGTGCATTGCCTGATCTCAAAAAGTCACTGCCCATTATAGCAAATGCTGCATTGACTCTAGGCTGCAGCGCTGGAGAAGGAAAGAGTCTTGAGAGAGCAGAAAACTGCAGCACTGCTGCTGTGCAGCATCCTCTGGGATCTTTTGGGTAATAGAAAATGAAGTCCTGGATCTTGCTTGCTGCCTTGGGATATTCAAGGTACAGAAAAAAGACAGCACTAATTCTACATGACAATATCAGGAACTCAAAGGAATAAGCAGCCCAGTGTATCCTGAATGGATATGGCAGTAAGGATTACATTTTTGGAAAAATGTAGCTTTGATTTCAAGAATTACAATCTCAGGAGAAAGAAAGCAAGGCTGGTTTCACTCAAAAAAAAAAAACCAACAACAACACAAAAACAAACACACAACACCTGATCTGGGTAGCAATACCAGGATTAGGGGAGGAGCAACCACAGCACTGGCTGGGTCCAGAGGCCTCCAGAGCCATAGGTTTAAGAAATATTGCACCAGCATGATGTATTCTCCACCCCAGAAGCTGTAAGCCAGAACCTTTCTATCTGCCTTGTTGACTTTTCACCGTCATAGCATGAAAGCAAGGTTTCCTTTTGCTCCCTCCGAAGCATACATACCCTGGCAAAAAAAAAAAAAGTAGATTTTTATCTCCAGAATCTCCCTGCAACTTCCAGACAGTCTCCAAGAGGACAATACCAAGCATCAACAACATCCTAGAGCATCAAATTAATCCAGTCCTGATGGCAGTAGCAAAGAAACAGGGTTTATTTTATGACCATAAAGGTAAACCCATGACCCAGCATCTTTGCTTGTCTCTTTCTCAAGCTGCACTGATCTGTCATAATACTGCAGTAACGCTGCTCTGCTTTGGCACAAACAAGTCTACTGACAAATCCTGGCTTTGCCATAACAGAAGGGTTGCAGCCCTGAAAAACATGACCTGTACAGCACCTGCAACTTGAGCTGGAAGAAAACAAAAGGACAAGCTGTAGGCTAAAACTCTGGGACAGAAGTGACTGACAGGAAAGCACAGCCACAATAACACCCTAGGATTAATGTATGCTAAGACCGATGAGCAACAGGCTGACCTTGCTATTTCCCACCACCAGTCTCTTAATCTGTCCTAGCTCTTTGGAGGCAGACTGCAGCTGAGTCTAGACTAAAGACTGTCCAGCAGTGAAGTCTCTCTTGGGTTCAGGGACACCACTAGGCTGTGCAGCAGTAGCTAATATTCAAGCTATTTACCACATGGAAACTCTGAATAAAAAGGGGATTATCCCCCTTTTTGCCTTTCTCTCCTTCAGGGAAGGAGACCAGGTACAATGGCATACTCAAAGATACCAAACACTCATGGTTAAGCATCATCTTAGATTTCTTGTCAAAACTCCACCACCTCTGGAGTCCCGGTATTTGCTGCAAGACCTGAGAGAAGAACAAACGTAGCTCAAGGCACATTTCATCACTGCAGTATGACACTCCCTCCATTCCCAGGCAGCACTGTGTGCTAGAAAAGGAGACAGTCTTCCCAGAGCCTGACTGCCAGAAAGGGTACCGACAACTGAAAGAGTTCATTGGAAGAGGCAAAACTACTTTAATGAGTGAGCCCACTAATACAAACCCAAACGGAAGCTGTGAGGAAAGGAGGCTGTACCTTAAGCTATTAGTGGCCAGACATGGGTGGTGGGTTCATAAAATTGAATGCATGCACCCTGATAATTTATCTTGGGTCAGTGGTAAGAGGCAGAGTGTGTTGTGGATGGGGAGGTAGGCTGCTTCCCTTCCAACAGGCCAGGCAGGATGGACAGAGTTCTGTGGGGTAACAGAGTTATGCTGCACTCGGGCATCCTGACCGAACTGTCCAAGATGCATGGTTGTCCTGCAGTGGGAATTTAAGATGCCAATTTATATCTCCGCTCTGCCTGGAGGAGTATGCAGGAACAGTGCCAGGCTCCTTGCTGTGCACTGCACCTCTGCAGTTTCAGATATAATTAGGATCACCCTGGCAGAGGCACTGCTACTTAAGTCCTTGAAGGAAAAATGAGCAGACTAACTGCTAACACCTCCAGTGCAGAGCAAAGTCAGAGGCATTAAACTCTACTTCAAAAACCACACAAGACATCTCCATTTCAGGCTACACCAGAATGAAAGTTGGATCAATAGTCCCAGAAGAGATGACCTCCTGGCTGGTCCCAACGTGTCTGCCAGCGTCCTTTTGACCAACCAATGGGACAGTGCTTCTCATGTCCCAGGGAACATTTTTCTCTGGTCAAGTTTGGGCAGTGACCATAGGAAGTGACAAAAAGGCAGGTTTATATACAGATATACACCCACGGAATTTCTAAAGGAGTTTAAGTCTACATGGAAAACTTGTAGGGCTTAAATTCAAAAAGCAGAGGAGGGTCAAAATTGGTGTTGCCTATTAATGGGCACTCTGAATCTATAGCAAAATTGTGGCATGGTGACCTGGACAAACAGACCAGAGTCTTTTGGTCTTCCACTCCTTTCCTTATTTTCCACAAGTAAAGAGTTTATCTAAATTCCTTCTCCTGGTATCTTCCCCCCACCCCTTCAAACCAATACACTGATTTCTTTTGCTTTTGCCTGTCCAGATGTCCAGTTTTAATTCAACTTTGTCCAAATAGAAGACAGGAAAATATCAAGCACTAATGCCGTGCCTCACTTGTTCTTTTGCAGGAAGTATTCTTTAAATAGCATTCTTCCAATAGTCTATACAAATTCATTCAGAAAAGGGACCTCTTTCTCCAAGATGAGTTTGGGGTGCCAGGTAGTTTGCAGGCCTGGCATAACATATACATCTTGTATGAACAGGCATAAACAGAGAGTAATGCCTAGAACAAGAACATCAAAGCAAGGTAGCACAGCCCAGAGGGAAGAAGTATATTGCTGGGATCTCTGCCGAGAGCTGCACTGATGTAGAAGAGGTGACCTGAGTTTCAGAACTGGAGCCGCAGCATCAGCTCTGCAGTGTGACACATGTCATGCACCAATCCCTGAGGGTATTCTGCATTTTGGTACGTACCAATCTCCTCCTCACCTCTAGCTATAACCCCACTGCGACAGATCTCCTCTCAAGGCCACCACCACGCTCAGGCAGTTCCCAGCTATTCATAGAGGAGCTTCTATTAAAAGTAAAAGCACAATCAGCTTAAGAAATAACAAGAGATTACTCAAGAGATCACAGCAGCCAGAAAGAGAGAAAACCTAACATATATATTAGAATCAAGGGGCCCCATCCTGACCCAGAGAGGTGTAAACTCAGAGTAAGTCATAAGCAGGGGTTAGAGCTTTGGTTTTTTACTGGCTTAATTCTGAACTAACAGGTCATCAGGTGTATTCCCCTGCTGACAGAGAATTGTTCCTGTGCTGGCAGGCAGGTGGCAAATGGACAGTTGTTTTCTCTATAAACCTCTATGAACAGGGGCTTATAATTACTTGTATGAGGAAGAGCTCTCAGAGCTGAAACAGCCAGTTAATTTGTTGTCAGAGCCCTGAGCCAGATCCTACATAACTTACTCTGCATTTACACATGCAAGAGTGGCAGGAAGGCAAAGAGAAGGAACTGAACAAAGACTTCAAGATTTTTGCCTTCAGGTACTTCTTGCCTTGTTCTAAGAAATTCAGTACAGCCTCCCCCATCCCTGGATCTCCATTCCCAGGAAAAAAAAAAGCGCAAAAATAATAGTTTTTCCTAGCGCTTTCCAGGGTAAGTTAGCTCTGCTGTGAAAACATTTGCAGATGTTGAGAACCGACTACTCAGCATCTCTGTAGATTTCTGCCTATGATGCTTTGAGAAAAGGTCTAAATGCAGCTGAAAAACTACTCTGAAATACAGCTGCCGTTTATGCTTAGCTTCTATACAGCATTACAGCAATACCGCCTGGCTCTTCAGCCAAAATCCACAACAGTATCAGTTTAATACCAGCTATGTCCTCTCTCAAGCATCCCATATACTACTACACTGGCCACTCTTACATCGAGACTGTTTCACAGCCACAAAATGACAGTCCTAGCATAGTCAGACAGGATCCCAGAAATTTGCATGTTTGTTATGGTAGTGTTAACTCTTCACCCTTCAACACAGCTGCAACAATGCAACCTAAAGCCCTAAGAAACAGGAAAGGGAGTGTTAAAGGGGACTGTTGAGGCAATACATTATTAAAATAGTATTTTCACCCCCTGAGACTCGAGTTCAATTCCCATTTCAGTCACAAATGAGGAACTGGGTTTATTCCAAACCTCATTTTGTATAATTTATTGTTCATTGTGACTGCAATGCAAGTATTTTAACAGAGCTTATCGTTTTGGGACTAAGTCCTGATTTTTAGGAAGGAAAGAGTTGACAATGCAGGCCTTAGAAGTTTTGGGATTCTTTATACTTGTCTCCAGGAGCACTTAGGGAAACAGTATTTTTTAAAGAAAAAAAAAAAAAGAGAGTACCCTCAAACATCCATGTTAGAAATTGATGTTTTCAATACAAAAGCTACACTGCTCTTCTGTTAGCTTAATTGCTGCATCCGGGGCTCTAAGAAAAGCCACACAAGTCACAAGACTTGTGGAAAAGTGGCAGAAGTTGGCAAGTTTGCTTCCAGTCAGCAAGACACAGCTTGAGGAGCTCGCATAACGTCTGCTTCCAAGATGCTTCCAAAAGCTGAACTGCAAGAAGCTACTGACCAGGGACTAAAACACCATCTCACTTCCATTTGGTCATGGCTGGGTCTGCCAAAGCTTTCAGAGCATCTAACGTGGCAGAGAACAATCAGAGACACTGTTAGATTTCAGACTCAGGGTTCATACTTCCTGTACTATGTCTTGTAGGAAAGAAAAGCAGTTATCTATGATAGTCAGCACCAGCCTAGGAGCTGTGACAACCTTGAAGGTCACATGGGAAGCAGCCGTCAGCAACTTAATTGTCCTGTCTGCCTATGTATATAAAACAGCTTAAAAAAAATTATTGAGCCACTTTACATTCAATTTTTGTTAAAGTATTCACTAATAGGACTTTGAAAACAAAAAGCTGGACATAAGTACAAAGTATCAATGAGTCACCTAGAATAACTGTTTAAATATCTAATATTAAATTGTGCTCTCAGATGCCAGTCACAATGTTTTGAGGCATACTCTTGCCTGCTCCTTAGTGAACACTGAAATATTGTCTCAGTCCTCTCTTCATAGCCACCCCAATATTTATAGTAGTTAGTCCTGAGCAAGACATCCAATTCTCATGACTAAACTCCACCAAGTCACTCAAAAATAAGCGTGATGCATGCTTTGGAAGGCTCACAGATAAGTGTAAATACAGAATAAATAGCTTTTTTTAGCTTTTCAGAACCAATCCTGCTGCAGTCTGACCACCTCCATGCCTGACCAGACCATCCGAGTGTTTAAAGTCACCAGGGACAAAACCCTGAGCTCATTCCTCTACAGGGCTGTGCTACCCATTCCTGCTCTGAAAGACTATGCTCCAAAATTTAAGTGCTACCAGCTCATGTAGTGCAGCCTCATGTCCCAGTGCTAAGAATACCCTGACTCCTGAAATCCAGTGTCTGACCTATGCCAGCAGCCAGGTGGCTGCATCAGTCTCAACTTCTCTGCAGAGCAGACCCCAGTAACCAGCAACATTGGGCAGATGAGGCTGCATGAACAGCTCAAGCTCTTGGCATACCACTTCTGGAGAGAAGGCAGGTCTTTCAAAGGGCTCAGGCAGACATTGCTGTACCACCCTTGCAGAGTTTTAATTTATTGTTAGGAAAAATAATTTCCTACTTCATGGTTAAGCTTTTCTCCTGTTATTTCAAGTGTCCATTAATGATATACACCTACATGACATGATAGAGACCAACAGCCCCTCCTTTCTACAGATGGAGAACAAGGTATAAAAGCTAGTCACACAAGAATTTAGTTTCAGAGCTGAAAACAGAACTCTTATCTCAAGGCTGAACATGCCTGCCTGTTCAAGACAATATTCCTTTACCTTGAGCTTTCACTCTCTATCAGGACATGCAAAACCAGGTCTGAGAGCAGGAAAAGAAAAGTTCAAGTGGAATGAGAAACTGTCCCACAAGTGAGCTATTTTCCCACCACGCTTCACTAGATTTCTTTTTTTTTTTTTTGACCAGATTTAGTTTTAGCTCTCCTCCCAACTAGCTGTACTCTGACTCATATGGTTACAGATCTGCGAGTCCAAGAAGGAAAGTATTACACCCAAATTTTTTTGGGTGTTTTTTTAGTGGCATATCAAGGAAGTAGGTTTACTCTGCATATTACCAGTAAATTTCCTTTCACAGATGCCACCTCAAAACCAATTTTACATTGGGCGCATAGGCTGAACACCATATGCTTCTAGGTGACTGCCTGCCACTCCTTCAGTAAATCTTCTGGTTTTGCCACTAAAATGCACTGCCTGAAACAAAAATCTGAGTATTGGCTCACATGGGTGGAGCACACATGGGTTTGCTCTTGTCAATAAATTTGCAGCTCGAGGCATCATAATAAGTTTCACTCCAGTAGCTAGAACACAGCAAGAACTGTTTTCTTGATTAACTTACGCCAAGTTGTCAGCTTCTTCCATTTCTCCTCAAAAAGGTTCATCTTAAAGATGCTAAGAAATCCTCACTCAAAAGAATTGTTACTCCCACTCAGACAGACAGGCTCAAACTTGAAGTTAAGCACAAAGTAGGGACATTCAGTAGTTCACCAGATCAGGAAAGGGGTTAGCTTCCTGCCTTAGAATAACATTTTCAGAAGCTGGCTCAGATAGGAGGTGCTGCAGACAGACTCCCACACCTTCTATTTAAGTCTAGCAGAGTTCTGCCTACTCAAAGCATCTGGAGAAGTCAGGTTCAAGGACTGGACTTGGCATCCCCAGCTCTGTATTGAACCATGGCTTCTGAAAACAATCAGTAGCCTTTAAAATAGAAGTTTGCCTTTGTTTTGCATTGGGTTTTTTGGTGGGTTTTTTTTTTTTTTTGACTGTGTGAAAAGTTACAAGCATGTGGAGTTTTGAAAACCCAGTAATGGCTGACAGTTTTAGCATAGGGGAGCGCTTTTAGGAACTTCTTACTTCATTTTCACCACTGGTTTTGCAGACCCTTTACAGCCCTGTGCCACAGCCTGCTGTTTATAGAATACACAAAAACCCCACAACACTTACCTATCTCGAAGTACAGTATGGACTAACTGAAGCTCAGGATGCTTTAAGATTCCTAACATGAAGGTTATCATGGGAACAAGGAAGGGTCCACACTAGCAAAGAAGGCATCCTCCTGATCTGCCAGCTATCAGGTAATGAATTCCAGCAATGACAAGGCAACCTGTCATTTTCACACACCAGTAGGTCCAAGCAAGCCCTAATATGCACAGTACTGAGCACCAGCTTCCAAACTGGAGATACAGTTGGTTTCCTTTCCCTGGGTAAATTCTGATATGATCCAAGACGTGCCATAAGGATCTCTTTTCCTAGTAAATATAAGGCTAGTGGGCAGTTACCAGAAGTATGAGACCATCAGTAAAGACTTAAGCTGAAGAATACAGTCAGTGAGATCTGCAGAGTACATCTAACTGCTGCGAGAAGTCAAAATGATACTAGTTTTTTATTTATTTGAGCCAACCCCTATAACATCAAAGCAAGTAGTCAAAGGACAAATACGGGCAGACACTGCTGCTGCATTACAAACACTGAGATTCATGCATTTTTTTGCCCCCCTTACAGCCATACATGTTATGTTATGTCTTAATTTAATTATGTATCTCCTCCTAGCGTTCCTCCTCCCACAAGTGTTTGCTGAGAGCTGTAGAGATTTCTTCTAAGTTAAATTATTTTATCTTGCGGTCCACTGTAACACATTACCCATTTCCCCCAGTGCTCCACATTTTCTTCCTACCCCAATTAATCTGGGACGAAAATAGGCATTTTCTTCACTGAAGACCAAAGGCTTGCTGCCATTTGAAGGACTACTACTTGACCACTATTTATTTCTCTAAACAACTGAATCCTGCTACCTGGCTCTTGCACCACCCTCTGCAACCCTAAACAAATTTCCCAAGCAGTGTCTATGTCTTTAACCTGCAAATACAAAACAGCATTTGGTCAGCTCACGCATGTATTTATCATACAGCAATTAAGGGTCTGTGACTTGCAATTATTCTCTCTGCCAGCACTCTGGGCATGTAAGTGTATCCCAAAGCAGAACAAAAAACCTAAAAATTGAATAATCATATTTAAGGTTCCCTTTTGTGGCCAGAGCAGAGCAAGTTAATGTGTATATCTTCCTGTTTAAATTTAAGTCTACTGCTAAAGAACTGCATTGATGCTCAGCATTACCCAGTGCAGCCAACATCCTCAATCTATACATAACATAGCTATGACTTTTAGAAGATTTAAACTCTCAGTTCTCTTCATAGTGCTCAAGCTTACAAAGCACATACTACAGCAGAAGCCCGAGCAACTTAAAAGCAAAGATTGTTAACAAAACAATTTTCCTGCAGTATCCGAACAGGCCAAGTATCTGCATCTCTGTATGCATCCCTATAGGATGTTTCACTACTAGGTAATTACTAAATACTGGTGCTGGCCTCTGAAGATATTTTGCTGGAAAAGCTTCCCATAACAAAGCAAAGTATATATTTTCAAAGGCATTCCCTCATCATATCTTGGGGGTGTAAGTATTTATCTCTAAATGGCTGGGTAAAGTTGAGATATAAAGATATTAAGCTGCTCCTCAAAGTTATACCTGAAGCCAAACTAAATCCTGTGCCTTCAAGATCTAGCTTTGCATTTTCAGTATGTGACATTGCAAGGCAGAGACACAGTTGCAGTATATGCTGCCTGGCCCTCGCCTAGTTTTGTGAAGGCTATTACTGTAGCACGAGTATCAAGCTTAATAAGTACTTATCCTTACCATTGCCACAAGCATTGCAATGCTGCAGTTCCCCTCCTTTTACCCATGCTGAAATTTCAGTTTTCTAGGAGAGGCAAGCTTAGCCCAACACAGTTGGGTTTAGGTCCATGCCCGCCTGCAAATTCCTTCCAGGCAACATACAAACATCAGCCAATTCAGCATATACCATAGGAACCTGGTGACAGACTACCAAGTGCCCCCATTTGGTTTGGGACATAAAAGCTCCCAAAAAAGGATGCTTTTGGGGCAATGCTCAGGTCTGGGGTCAAGTAAACCCTAATTCACTTCCCACAACTTTGGCACTGCTTAGCTCCCTTGATAATCAACAAGATAGTTTCACCACCATTCAAGTCCTTCCACCTACTGTTCCCAGTCCTTAGTCATTGCCTCCTCAGCAGCCCCCTTAAACCATCTGTTCTCCAGAAGTCAGAGGTGCCTTGTTTTCTCCATGAAAAGCAATGCAGCTCTCCTAGCAGAGCTGAGCAGCACACTACCTTGGATCAGACAACAAGAACACAAGGCACAGACATTTAGGTAGCCATCCGAACACAGCCTAGTGCTTTCATTTTTTCCTGTTTGTAAAGCACAGATAACAGTAATACCCCCACAAATCCAAAGATTTGTGTAACAATGCCCTGAGACCTTAAAATTTTAAAAAAACACACTTATATTTGTTGTTTTCACATGGCAAAATAAGAGTGGCATGAACATGAATGATTTTACAAACAGCTTTGTGTGCTGTCCTGTGCCTCCCCCTTTCTCGGTCCTTTGGGCTCTCTAAAGTCAAATTAGTACATACCACATGCTTTGTTCTTTTTATCAGACTAATTCTGCTGGTACTGATGCCAGCTCTAAGACCTTCTAATTTAAAGAAGGTGGGAGCAAGGAAGTAACAACACCGTAAGAATGGACTAAATAACCACTGAAGCGCCTTCCAACCTGAGTTATCCAACGAGCCCACAACCACACCAACAGGAAATGCCTGGAGCTGACCCAACTAACCTTCCTTCCAGTTCTGGGGCCCAGGATAAACCAGTCTATGAAGAGATGTATCACCTGTCTGGCTTCTACATGGTTTCTCTTGTCTCTTCAGTGATTTTAACACCATCAGCCGGTATCCTAGTCACCATGCTGAGTCTCCGGCAGCAAAAGCACACATAGCAGCCACACTGACATCTGGTATTATAAACACAGGCTCTGCACT
Organism: Himantopus leucocephalus; assembly: GCA_003993805.1. NCBI lineage: Eukaryota > Metazoa > Chordata > Aves > Charadriiformes > Recurvirostridae > Himantopus > Himantopus leucocephalus. The sequence continues at coordinate 5,619,901 of RSEF01000017.1, forward strand.
GTTGGATAATCTGTTAACAGCAGAGTAAGTGACACTGGAAGAGTAATTAGCAGCAACTAGTAAGCCCTCACATTCAGGAGGAAAAAAATATTTGTTTGGTAAGATATGTAACTAAACATTGATTGCAGTCAGCATCACTCCTCTGCACTTTGAGGTTTCCAGCATGTGTGGGATTCAGTGCTACTGCAAGGTGTGAGCAGCAGCCCTAGACCGAAGTCCCGTGTAGCCACAGGCTAGGTCTGGCAGTGGGGGCAAGTGTGCTGCCCTGCTATGTGAACATGCCCTGACGACAGTTTGAAAGAAGCCCCGCAGCTACAGAGCAGGGAAACCAGCCCTGGCAGGGCACCTAGCCCCTCTGATGAAGTGTCCCCATCAAGCACATCAGTCAGTACCAACTGCATCGGCATTTGTTCTCACACAGATTTCCATCCACTCAGAGAGAAAGTCATCAGCACTCACATTCACTGTGCAGCGAGCAGCTGCTGAGCAATAGCTGCACCACCATCCTGGTATCAAGCTGGAGCAGTGACATATGTCATGTCCACACTACAGCAATAATTGTATTTGTACACAGTAGGTCTACACACAATTTCTTCTTATGCCCATTCAGACAAGAAAACAGCCCCTATCACAATTATATTGAGGAGACATACTTATTCTGGATACTATTTCCATGGCTTCTTATCATGGTTTTCAACACCCACACAAAAAGAGACTATACATTAAAGCATTATTTTAACAGGATTGGGTTTTGCAGCACATACACATTCTGTGGTAAGATGTCTCACATTACCAGTCTCTAAACTAGCCAGCACTCAAGGGTATCAAATGGAGAGAGACCTCTTCCCTTTGACATATTTTCCATTTCCATTCCAATTATTTCCTCTAAATGCTTTTCTACAGACAGGTCTCTCAGCTTCTACTCAGGGGACCCTTCATTATTTCATTTTCTAAAAGCACTATAACTTGCTGCTAGAGAGACAACTGATGGGACACAGTGAGGTCACAAGTTCTCCTGGGACAGGGGTCATCAGAAAGAGACAGAAAACAATTTCATTCATTTGCTGTCCACCAGGCAGATAAAATCTCCAGTTCTCAATTGGTGCCAGTGGAGATGCACCAAGGATTAATATATCCCCTTCTGTTTGCTCAGCCTAAGAGAGAGGGACAGTGTACCCCGATACACAGACTGTCCTTCGACAAACGCTCCTCTGGCCTGACAGCCATACATTATACATTACGCCACTGCAGCACTGACTGCATAGATCCTCTAAAAAGGATTTACGAGGTTAGGCTGCCAGTACTTCGAAAGCATGAAAACAGCAGAGCCAACAGGTGAACCTGTTTTGCTCACATATTTCAGGACACCTATTTTCCCCTTCTTCTTAGAAAGCTACAGCACAGCAAGTTCTTCGCTTTGGTGGCGGGAATCATTATTTTCTTCCTGTATCTATGGACAAACAAGTGGATCCTGGTCTATGACCTGAAGCTCAGTAAAACATGTTCCTCTGATGCCCTTCCCTTGGCATGACTCCCGGCATCCCTGAGGGATATGGCATGGACTGTTGGAAGTTAGCTAGAAAGGATCCCAAACTCTGAATGCATATCTACAGCAAAGAAAACAAAAAATAACCTTATTCCAACTATGCTTTCTTTGCATCAGATACAAGCACTGTTTCTTCATAGTACACACAGCAGACCCTGCACTCACTGCTCAATGCTACCCTCGCACAAGTGCAGAATTTGTGGCTACACACAGTTAAACAAGCAATTCATACACACTGCAGACCCCTCCAGCAGTAGAAAAGCTTTATAAGCCACCTGGCAGCAAACAGCCTAAAAGAAAAAGTGGGGGTGGGGGAACGACATCCAATAGATGTCAAAATGCAGTTTGCTTAAAGAGAAAAACCCACACAAGCATCTGACCAGGTATGGCAGCAGTCACTGCTTTTAAGACAAGTCACCAGCAACTTGCATGTCCCTCATAGCGTAAAAAAAATACCTTGATAACTAAAACCTCTATATCACTGAATACAATTAATTAACAAGGCCAGAAACAAGCTGAGGAACAACCCCCCTCCCCAGGTGTTGTGTGTCTACGCTGGAGCAGATAACCAGGCAGCGCGGTCTGCAGTTTACTCAAGTTGCAGATGATGAATGCGAAGGTCACATGAAGGGAAGGCATCGGTATATTGCCTGTCACAAAATGGTAGCACCCGGGGATTTGAGCATATAGGAGAGAGATAACCCGGTCCTTCCTATAGCCTCCCCGCAGCTCCTGACATGGCATCCGCTATGGAGGACAGCGAGGCAGCGCTGGGGGAGGGGGACGGAGCAGATTAAACTTAAATACCCCCACACATACACCCCCGCCAGAGACAACGTCCTTCTCCGGGAGCCCCGCAAAGAGGGGGGGGGGGGGCGACACCGAGCAGGGGAGGGGACGTGGCCGGTCCCCGCTGACATTTCAGTGTGTCCCCCCCGTTATGTAATAGCCGAGGCGCACCTCCCGGGGGATGGGGACGGGGATGGGGGCGTCCCACCGGTCCCGAAGGTGCGGCAAAGGCGGGGACCCCACTGCGGAGATTCCCCCCCACACACACCCCGCGAGGAGGGGAGACCTCCTCCTCCGCCCTTCCCTGTGTCTGCACCGCAGCGCCCGGGCGTCCTGCAGCGCTGCCCGGCTCCCGCGCTGCCCGCGGGCTGCACGTACAGCCAACGGCGCTGGATGGGGGAGTCGCGATGCCCGGGCTACCAGCCGCGATGCCCAGGCTACCAGCCGCGATGCCCGGGCACCGCACTGTCCCTGCTCCGCGCTGCCCGGGCACCCAGCCGCGATGCCCGTACCCCCGCAGCCCTGCCTGCGGCGGGGTTCCCCAGAGACCACCACCACCCCCCCCATACCCAACCACCACCANCGAAATTCTCCAGCACGGAGCTCTTGCCGGCGCTCTGCCCCCCCACCACGGCGATCTGCGGCAGGTCGAGGTTGGCGTTCTGCCCGATGGCGGCGAAGGCGTCCTGCAGCCGGTTGACCAGCGGGATGAGGTCCTCCATCCCGCGGTTCCCCATGGCTGCGGCGAGGCACCGGCGACCTCACGCTACACACCCTCGCCCTAGCTCACCCTCACCTCACCGGCGGGTAGCCCGGCTCTCGCCGCCCCGGCCGGTGGGCACCGGCACCAGCCCGCGCCCCTCAGCCCCGCTCGACGCCGCCCGCGCTCGGCTCGGCTCGCCTCAGCCCGCCCCGCCGCGCCTGCAGACAGCCGCGCGCCGCCGCCAGGGGGCCTTAAGGGCGCCGGCGCCGCGCTGCACCCTGGGAGATGTAGTCCGGACGGGCTGAGGGGAGGGGGCCGCTGAGGGGGGTCGCCCGGCGGCAAAGCCCTCTCCTCCGAGGGCAGGGGTGGCTTCAGGGTCTGCCCCCAGAGGCGCCCGCTGCCCCAAAAGCAGAGCAGCACAGGCTGTCCCCAGGCCTCGGGGGCCGTGGGGTGCCATGGCGGGTTGACACACGGCTATGGCGCAGCCAGTGTAGGTGTGCGGCCCAGTCAGTGTGCCCCGTGGTTCTGTCCGTCCGCGTACCTGCATGGTTCGGTCGCTATACCTGTCCGTGAGCCCATACAGCTCGGTCACCATCCCTGCAGGGTTCGGTTACTGTATCTACACAGCGCTTCAACGTTACAGGTATGATTTGGTCAACGTACTCACACAGTTTGGTCAATATACCCGCGCAGTTTGGTCACGGTGCCTGTGCAGTTGGGTGGTACGCACATATTGGGAGGGCTTTGTGCCAGGACAGCACTTGCGGAATTCCCAGAATACAAGAAATACTTGATGTGATTAAACTGGAAGCTCGCAAAAACAGTACTGGGCTTCTGCTGCGTCATCTTCATTCAAACGTGGATGAAAAATACATCAATTTCTGTTTATGGCTGCAAAACAGTAGATGTTGTTGTTATGTTTGTTTTACAGAAACACAAGTGCTTCACTTTACATACTTAGATTTTGTGTTTAAAAATCATTTGTCTACAGTAAAGAGGAAACTGTTTGATTGTAGGCTTTTGAAAGGGCTGGGTTTTTAATAAGAATATAACGTGAGGCCATATTTGATTTGAAAGTATAGCAGTGAAAACAAGTGTTCAGAAAAGAAGCCGATGGCTAGCGGTGACTCAGGAGGATGGAGAATGCTGCATTTCAAACACCTCTCAGTTCGTGCTACCCAGCACTCCTGTTCACAGCTCAAGAGAGAGCTGGGGGTGGTGGGGGAAAGAAATGACAAAAAACTGCAACAGATTTGGAGCTGTATGTTTTGTTTTAAGCAGCAACTTTTTAGTTATAATGATTCTAAGGAAGGTTTCACAGATGTCCATTGAACGTAATCGATGCAAAAATACCTACCTGGGTGTACCGAGAGACTGGAACAACCATGCTGAGGTGTGAATTTGCCTCACTGTATTAGTGAAGATGCCCAAGGAAAATGCTCTGAAAACATCACCAGTGTGCAGGTAAGAACACTGAAGGAAGGGAAAGGAGCTGCTCCATCTGTATGGGTAACACCATTGTAGGGCATATGTGGGGCTGTCCATGCTATTTTTTCCTCTCAGCAAATTGCCTAGTAAATCTCAAGAAACAAGCTTAAGAAAATCAATATAGACTGTGGACAAAAGTCTTTGAGCATCTGTGCAGCCGCTCTGATAACTTGTGTTGAAGGAACCTGGAGAAAAAACATTGTGTTTTTCCTTCAGAATTTGATAGCTGCTGCTTGTAGAGGTCACCACAAAAAGAACAGTGAAGAGTATCAGACACCTAAAGAACAGCGTCACCTTCCTCACTGGGTCAGAGCTAATGCTTAGGGAACTTCAGACCGTGAGGATCTTTGAAGCTTTATTTGAGGAACCATAAGAAGAAAATTGTCCTTTTCCTAGAGGGTGCTGTAACCTGAAGTTCACCCACACAGTTCTAATTTCAATACAGAGGAAGACTGCCCAGCTGCATCACTGCAGTCACCTTACACAATTTAATAGCTGTACTAATAACCCTTAATGGCCATGACCAGCCTCACCTGGGGCCTCTCCCCACACCTGTGGACCCAGGAGCTCTATTTAAGCTCAGCCCAGGACCATCAGTCCCTGATGAATTATGGAAAAGTGTTAGTCTCTAGCTCAGTTATAGTCCTGCATGCCCATGGCATCTTTGATTCTGATTTTCACTTGTAGGCTGGCTTGTGGTCTGTCTCATTGCTATGCATGTGCGCAGAGATCACTGTGTCTGGTTCTAATCCTGGCCTGCAGGTTAGTGTCTTGTCTTGACCTTGGACCCGCTTCATTGCCATACTATTGCCTTATGTTCTGAACTTTTTGTTGGACCTAGCCATTACCTTTAGTCTGTCCTGCTTGCCTCCCTTGGGTGCTGTGGTATTGGGCCCCAGATAGGAATAACCTTGTCAGCTTATCCTTTGTCAGACTTGTCCTTTAACTCCTGCCTCCCCTTCCCCTGGGGAGCAGCCCTGCTCTTGCTGCTCCCTGACAACAGCATTAGCTGCTTAGCAGTACATAATGTGACTTGACTTTCCGCTCATTCTTGTCCCCTTACCCCACCCCATAAATCCACACCTGCCTTTAATACTGCCACAAAAGCAACTATTTGATTGTGGCTATCAACATTTTTGCTAACAATTGAAACATCAACCTGCAAGTATTGTATTCCACTCCCTGGCTGACATTCTAAGCAGGTATTTTGTTCAGGGTGAGCCCACTTCGGTCTAGAAATAATAGTTTGGCATTATACCATATTCTGGAAAAGCTAAAATTAAATTAATACATTTGCTTTGATAAAGGCTTATGAAAGAATATTGAAAGTACAGCATGTCAACAGCTGATATTCAAGACTATGGGGGGGCAATAGGGCTTATTGCTAGTTAAGGAGCTGGTACAGCACAAAAGCTTAAGTGTAACTTCTTTGCAGGTATTCTTTCATATGTTCTCTGGTTTTATTTTTCTCTGAAACTGGTACTTGGTTCTTAGGAAGTGTGGTCCTTGCGGGCGTGCCTAAGGGGGTCCTTGGTCTAACTTACTGTATTCTCAAAGGGCAAAAAGTACTCTGGAGGGACGGGGGAGTTAATAGGGTGGAGCTCTTCAGATAGACAAGAAAGAAAAAGCGTGGCAGAAGTGGTAAAAAACTGCAGAAATATTGGCAAACTTTACATAGATTTTTCAGCAGATCAATATTAGTGTAAAACTGTAAGCTGCATAAAATGTGCTCCTGCTTCCCCTGTCTTGTAGAGATGCTTGTAAGCAAATGAGACCACAGTGTATGCCTGCAGCATTACCCCTGCAAGAACTCATGAATGTCTTGGAGTCTATCTAAACACTTCTGCTGCAATTGTAATCACACAGCCCAAAGAGACCCAAACTCCAGTGTCAGAGGCAGTGAGGCTTGTTTTTTAAGAAGCTTTAGAAACCTACACCTCCCGTTGATGAAAAACAGAACTGCAGGCACTCAAAATTGCTCCTAAAGCCTTCCATTTTCTCTCCTACAAGAAACTGAGTTGCAAGGATGTTAGCAGCAAACAGGCCTTTTGATTCTATAATACCTCCCACCTGTGACTTATGAGGCAGCATGTAGCATTTGTAGGAGGAAAAACAACTGTGTGATCATCCTTCATGGGAAATACTGAAAAACTGCAATGTCTGTGAAATAAAAAGGAATTTTATGAACTGGAGTGGACAGGAAAAAAAAATCTATTTCTTTCTACCTTGGTAGAAAAACTTAAGATGTGAGCAAAGAAAAACAAGGAGAATGAGAGATGCCCCCCCCAGTGCTATAAATATTTCTGGATGTACTTTAATATGAATCCCTAAAAATGTGTGTGGGCATAACTATGCATGTTTCTATGTATGGCTATCAACATAACGACAGCTTTGTACACTGATTTTGTCACCTCATGCAAATAAAACTCCTAGTATAGTTAGCATAATTAGAAATAGACACTTGAGTGCTGGATTCTGTCCCTCATTCCTTGCCCTTGCAAAAATAACACATCTAGTCCTCAGCAAAAAAAAAAAAAAAAAANAAAAAAGCACAAATGCGGAATACAATTAGCTAAAGATTCTCCTAGTCATCTGCAAACTCTTTCTGTTGACTCCAGGTAGAGCTGTGAATGTTCAGAACATTTCACAGTGGGTCATTAAGTGGGTGCTCTTGATCTTTTGGGTTCCTAAGAAATATTTATAAATACAGGTAAGAATTTAAATTAAATGTTTACAAACAGAGGCTAGAATATAAGTTCCACAAAGAATCAGGGCTAGGATTGTCACTGTCTCTATCGTTATAGAATACATTATACATCTGACATAGTTAAAAAACGTAATTAAAATTCTCATCTTAAATTTACATGACTATGTAAAGGTGCCTATGGAGATAGAAAAAAATTAAGTATCTATTTTATAGGTACATAAATGCTACTATAGTAGCAGTGATACCAGAGTAACATTGATTTCTTGTGGTTTCAGTTGCTCAGAAAGAAATAGTTTCTCTATAATTTTCCCATTGGTTGGAAAAGGGATCTGAAAGAAAAGCAGCCTTTAATTTTTGATTTCCAAATACAGAGCTCTTCTTTGCAGAATAAAATAGTGAAACGCTTCCTTATTTTCTCTTCTGTTCTGAAACAGGGAATTTGCTGAACTGGTCTGAGAATCCCTCAAAAAGAGGTAAAAGAGGGTAAATCCAGTTTATGAGACACTGGGTCAGGATTATTTTTAGTGTGACTCCACAGAAACCAGAGTATACGTAAGGAAAGAAATAAACTGCATGTTACAGTCCATTAGGAAAGAGATCTGGACATGGATGTAAGTGTAAATTAATATTTTAAGAGCAACAAAGCTGAGTTCTCTGTGCTTTCCACATCCAGTGAGATGATACAAAATAGCTCCTGGAATGTATTTTACTTTATGAGACTGAAAATTACCGATAGAAGCTGATTGGCCATGTGGCAAAATGGGTGTAAAAACAGTATCTTAGTTTTATATCCTGTGGGCCAGTCCTGCCAATCAAGAAATATAGGGAATAGGTTTCTAGAGCAATAGAACGAAGAGTGGGTGCAAATATCGCTTAATGCACGGATCATTTTGCTTTGAAATGTTGTGTGCTACTGCTTTCTCATGTGTGAACACTGTCTTCCTCCAGATAAAACAGACATGGAAAACTGTAACTCCAGTAATTCCTATCAGCTGTCGAGACCAGGTCTCGTGAAACTTGACCCATTCTTTCAATGGACAGGCTCCAAAAGCAGGAGGAAAAAGTACTTTAAAGCCCCGTATGCCTTTTTCTCCAAGGAGTTTGGGAGGTTTAAAGACATTATGGTGAGAACTAGTTGTATCCTAGTGGAACAGATGAGTAATGACACCATGCTTGCAGAAATTGTGGCCATCCCAGTTTCTTGGTGCTGTCATAGGCACGAAGAAACAATTGGATTTTCAAAAGCTATGTGGCTTCACCAAGGGTTGCATACCAAGTCTTTTTCAAAGCCAAAATTAAAACATACAACTACACAGTCCAGGCATGTGCTGAAAACTAGAAATCTCCAGTTATCTGCGTGCCTGATCTGGTCCCTGGGAGAAATTCATATAGTCCACCAAAAACTTGGCTATATAATGCAATCCAGCTCCTGAATAAAAAGCATTTGGTATGGCCTGTCAACAAATCTGCCAAGAAATTTCATAACCCTGATCTAATTGTATAGAGGTTTAATGCAGGTTGCCTTACAGTGATGATCCAACAACTCTGCTGATGTTAGTCTCTGTATTGCAGGGCACTTCCTGCGTCATTTTCTTGCCTTGACCTTCTAATTCTTATTTCACTCACTCCTGTTGTCAATGAGACACCACCTTTGCGTAACCACCCCCGAGCCTAGTGGATACCTAGGTAATTATTGAGTAATGATGTTGTAGTCTGTATTGTAGCACTATGTTTTTAAGGTTCCGTGTATTCTCACATAATGACATGCATTTATCACCGCATAGTGAACAGCAAGTTGCTTAATAATTGAAAGGGAGACGTTCCGTGCAGGAGAAAACAACTGTCAGTAGATGGGAGGTGAAGGTCTGTGTACCAGTGCTCAGTGGGCACTGACAGTAAGTCCCCTTTGGCTGTCAGCTTAAGACATGTTGGTTTATTGCCTGTAATTCAAGAAAGGATCCTAGCCGGATTTTCAGTGCTGTTACCTCACATCTCTGTATGACCTTCAAACTGACTGGTGTGATTAGCTGAATCTGGAGCCTTCTCTTCTAGAGTCAGTTAAACCATCTCTGGTAGGTGTGATAGCTACATCTGGCACATAAAGGCATCTCTGACGATCAACCTGTGGATCGTAGGTTGAGAAAGCAGCATGTGTCTTCACTTCCTACAGCCCTAATCCTGGCTTGCGTTGTGCACGCACGGGACTAAGTCTATGTCCAGACTTGTGTTTGATGCAGTAGTATATCTGTGCATTGAATTGCAGGCTTATTGTTCATAATCTCAAAAAGGATGTTTATTTAATAATTTGTATATATGACCTCACAGAAGAAAGCCCAGTCTTTGATGGGGGCCTCTAGACTATGTCAGAATATATCTAACAGTAAAAAAAAAAAAAAATAGACTTAGTTACCTATCTCATTAACACAGTGCTTTGTAAATTTCCAAATGTGACATACAAAGAATACTTACAAGAACTTGAGTTGCAGAATTAACAACAGAAGACATCAATTTCAGATTTACATTTATTTATACAATCTGAATTCTGTCTTTTGCATGTCTGGGATCATAAGATTAACCCTCTCCCCACCACTGCCAACTACCCAGGCTGGTAGCTGCTGTAATAGCACGATTACAGGAGCAGAGGATCAATTATGCAAAATTATTTTAGAAAGACTCCGTGTATGTTTTCTTCTCCATGTATGTACTCCCTGGTATGATACTTAAGCTTTAAAGCTTAACCCTAGAGCATTTTTTTCTCTGTGCAGACAGCTGTGACTGAATAACGGACTCTGGGCATTAACGTGGCCAGTCATTGATTAATATGGATCGTCATCTCCAAATTGATTATTGTAAAATCAGGATGGTATAAAAAGGCCCAAAGGAAAAATCAACATATGCTGCTGCATTGAAAATTATTAATGCTAACTGTATATCACCAGTAACTGTGCTCAGCTTACAATACTTTCAGCTAAAAATCAATTTTGAGGCCTTAATGAATTGGCTTTATTGGTGTGAATAATAAGACTATAAAGTAAATTATTTCAGGATGGCAAAGAGCAGAAATGCATCTTTACCCTTGCTAGGTTTAGTATAAGAAGAGTGTAAGATTTAGTATAAGAAGAAATTACAATCTCAGTGTATTTTCATACACAGCCTGTGTGTACTGAACACCCTTAAAATTAATTTACTTATAGAAAGCAGGTGCTGCAGGAAAGGTTTTCCTGCAAACTCACACACACAAAAAGGAATGGACCCGCTAGAAAAGTCATCTCAGTCTACTGCACAGAGTAATATTGCAGAAGTCCCTGTATGTTTTCTTCCAGGTTCTCGTGGCAAGCTTGCCAGGATGTGACCGCTGCGAATGGCCAGAGGCTCTGTTGGGCTTTTTTCCCCATCTCCTCGGCGAGATGGTTACCAAAGATTCCCCTGGACTATTTAAAAAAAACAAAGAGCAGAAAACCCACGCCGTTGGAAGCCATCTGCTCCCCCTCTCCAGCCGTTTATTCCATTCCCCCGCACAGATGGTGTCCGTCCCCTCCCAGCCCTCTCCGGGGACGGGGGGACCCCACTCCTCTTTCCGTGCGGGGCATGAGAGGTGGAGGTGCCGTAAGCCGGGGCGACCTGAGCGGAGGCTGCGGGGCCGATCTCGCGTCCTGCGGGGGCGGCCGGTCCTTCCAGCCCTGCCGAAGGAGCTGCCTGGGGCCGGGCAGGTGGTTATTGTCCCCGGCGGGAAGATGGAGGCGGCCGGCGGGGATCGGTGAACGCCGCCGGGCCGCGCCGTGAGTGCCGGCGGGGAAGGGAAGGGGCTGCGGCGGCCGGTGCGGTCCGGCCCCGCGGCGGGGAGCGGGGCGGGCCGCGGGCTCGGCTGGCAGGGGAGGGTGGGAGCGGGTTTTGGGAGGTGGGGTTTGGAAACCTCCTCCACAGGCTGCTGCTTGCGATGACCCCGGGGGGAAGGAGGAGGAGGAGGCAGGGGGGGATCGGCTCAGTGAATGAATGGGCGGCAGCGGCGGCGGCGGCTCCCCTGCTCAATGGCTGCTGGGCTGGTAGGCGCCAGCCCCGCAGCCGGTGCCTCCCTCGCCCTCCCGTGTTTTGTCTCAGGCTCGCCCCGCTCGGAGCTCCCCAGACATGTTCAACCAGCAGCAGTTCCAGCAGCAGCTGCTGCAGCTCCAGCACCTCCTCCAGCAGCAGCAGCAGCACCACCACCACCCCTCGGCGCAGCAGGGAGGCCGGTAAGCGCCGCTACGCGAGGCCGGGGATCTCGGGCCTGTCCCGGGGGACAGCTCTCCTCCGCCTCCCGCCCCTCCGTCCCTCCTCGCCCCGCCGAAGCCGCGGCGGGGCTGGCTGCGGGCCTGCCCTCCCCCGGCGGGGAAGGCCACAAAGGGAGGCGGGGGCGTGGGGGGGGACGCAGGCCGCCGTCGGGGCAGAGCCCGGGGCGGGGGGGGCGGGCTGGAGGCCTCCAGGGGCGGCGGAGGAGGGGGGGAAGCGATGCCTGAGGGGCGGGGGGCTGCCGGTGCTGCCGCGGCCGTTCGACTCTTTCTTTCCCCACCCTGGGGATGCCGCCCCGAGGGCGTCCGCGGGCAGAGGGGGATGCTGCGGGGCCGAGCGTCCCCCCTCCCGGCGGGGAGGGGGCTCGGGGGAAAGCGCCTTCTCCCCCAGAAACGCTCGTAGGCACCGAACTGAGCCGCCCTGAATAGACACACGCACACACACACTTTCTTTTATTATTGGACTTCACTTATTTATTTATTTTCCTTTCTCTGGGCCTCCTGGCCTAGGTGAGATTATTAAACTTATTTCTGCGGTGGCACCAGTGCTGAGGATGTGACTGGGCACTGGGCGGGGGGAATGGAGGAAAAATCATGTTTTATTTGTTAGAAGAGAAATGACATCTGCCAGAAATAAAGAGGTAAATAGCTGGGGTTTTCCTAAAAAATGCAAGAGAGAAAATAACTGTCTTAGATAGGAGCAGTTGTCCCTGATGAGCTGCGATTTGTAGAACTAACAAATTCTCTGAGATGATGCGTTTATTTGCAGTTACTGTTCTCTGTAAAGCCTCTGGAAATTCAAAGCAATGGGATGTGAATTTAAGAAGAAAATTAATTCCTTATTTAATAAATTATAGTAATTACTTTATCCTTATAAGGCGTATGTCTCTGAGGTACATGTGGGAATCTTTCTGTTCTGCTAGAAATACGAATCAATCTTTTTTTTACCGTTTTCATATGTCTTGTATTATAAACAAAGCTGCCCTTAAAATGCCAATATGGGACTGGCTGCTAGATAGCACGAATGCATCTTACACCTTTAAAAGTATGTTTTTTTCTGGTATAAATATCTCGGGTCTGAGACTGGAACGATCTGGAGCAGCGAACGTGAAGATGAGCTGCTGTCAATGCTGTTAAGAGGGTTGTGGTTTTTTGTCAGCATGGATATTTTGATCCATGTTTGTCCCTCTTTACAGCCCTAACAGACATAGCTGTGTCAGCAGTCGTGCTTAGAGGTGGGCCTGACCTTGCAATCTCCTGAAGAAGTGCCTGCCAGTTTCTTCAGACTTTTCTCTCATGTCTGCTCCACCCTCCTTAGGACTGGAGAATCCTTCTCAGCTCCCTTCTTCCTCCTTGTGTTTTAAATATGAAGGCCGTGCTTTATTTTTCCATCTGGTTCTTGCAGTTAGGGGGCACCATTTACAGTTATGGCCTGTCTGGCTCCGTGTGGGAGGCATCGATTTTGGAAAAATGTGCTTTAAGCTACTGAGAGCTCCCTGGTTTTTCAAACTTCTTTTTTGTTGTTGTGTTAAATGTAGCTGCTGATCTAGATCACTCGTTTCTACTGACGAGTGCTGCATAATTCTGTAGAACTGCAGTCAGCTCCTGGGCTTTTTTTATGCTGCTTGACAGGCTTTATGTGGGCTTGGTGCTAAGGAGTTCTCTCTGACCTCAAATTCCTTGATAGACAATCTGTCAGCTTTGGAAATTCCAGGAGAGTGGAAGAAATAGGATACAGTGCCCGTGTATGGTGTCTTTTCCTGCACGTATATCAGCATTTCAGCTGTTCTTTGCTCCTCTGTTTTACACTTGTTAGGTGCCTGGAGTTGAAGGGTACAGTTTTTATTGGGTACTTACGATTAATGCTTTCTTTTCCAGGGGTTTGCCACCACCGCAACAGCAACAGATGCTGAGCTTACGGGCAACAAATCAACCATCGCTGCTCAATGCCAATCCTATGCTTCAGCGGGCCTTACTCATGCAGCAGATGCAAGGTACTGTCGTTATGGGAGACGCTTACTTATTGGAGTTATTTAATCATCCTTCATGGACTGAAACCATAGTATAGCTATTTCTTGCCAAACCATTGCAGTCCTTGTATTTGGCAGTTCGTTTGTCGTCTTTTTTTTTTTTCTCCCCTCTTCTAATTTGTCCATCTTCCACATCACAGAGGTTCTTCAGTTGTTGAAAATCCCATGTGCCCAACTGTTCACAACCGGGAATAGCACTAGAAGGTATCAGCTTAGATACTAAATATGTGCTTTCCCTCTTAGACTTGGTGGAGAGAGTATTCTTCCATCAGTATGTTTAGATGAAATACCTAGACTATTATTTGTTTGTCTTTCTTGGTTGGAAGGTTAAAACAATTTGTTTCCTTGCCTGTTACACATGTGCTAACTTTGTTTGCAGTATAGGCTTGTCTTTGTCCAAACTTAGTGCATTACAAACAAATGAAGTATATTGTGGTGGAAAATGGTTTGGGTTTCAATTATCTTGTGAAATTTCGGCTCCCTGAAATGACTGTCATTTTGTGGTGGACAATATAACTGTTTTTCCATCACTGTGTTTCCACAAGTGGATTTTTTTGCCAGATGTGATGTTTTCAAAACAAATTTATGAAGCTGCCTTAATAATAGCATTGTTAACATAAAGGTATTGGGAATAAAACTGTGGTTTTATTTTTGCTTGTGTCTTAACCTGACAGCTCCTTTCAACACAGAAAATCAGTACCTGGGCCAGTTTTAAAGTGCCTAGTTTAGATTAATGCCTGCAGTTTTAATCTTGCCTGTGAATCATGCCCAGATGTGAAGACAATAGATTTATTCTGCATGTCGTTAACGCTTCTTTTGTTCTCTCTTGCCCATTTAACGAGAGGGCTCTCTAGTGACTCCAGTGGCTCTCTACAGTTCTCTCTCAGGTTGTAGGGAAACTGGCAGTGAAAAAGGGCAAGCCACGCTCTGAAGATTGGCGCGTGTATTTGCGTGAGAAAGAAAGTCTGACTCCACTCTAGTCAGCCGTGCTCCTTTCAGATATGTTTGATGTTAGCGTGGGCTGACCTTTTCCCTAAAGCAAAATCTCTTATTGAGAAGTTGTATTTAAACAATACGCCAAGGACCTGAGGCAAATTAGATACGAGCGCAGGATAAGGTATGTTAATGAACACTCTACGTGCACTTTGACTTAGCATTATTCCTTTTCTTTTCACCTCTACATGCTGAGTTGAGTTGTGACTTCTGTTTCAATAATCTACATCAGCTAGCCACAGGTAACGTGTAATGTGGTTGCAATGTCCGGTGTGGCCTTTCGTAGGGTTCTGAATTTTTTTGGTCATTCAGGTTTGGGTTACATGTAAGAATATCTGATGCTGTATTACTTCTGTACCTGGGAAACATCAGCATAAATAATGAATTGACTGTATGTGGCTTCAGCAATGGGAATAGGAAAATATAAATACTTCAAGTTGAATTAGATGTATGGTTCTTTAAAGGTACTACTAAACTGAGAGCAGGAGATAATTTCTTGCCGTATAGATTTTTTTAATACAGCTATGGCTTTTTACAGCAAGAGGTTATTTATGGTGAGTAATAAGAGATTAGATTACTTTTGAAGACAAACGTAGGGGAGTACTTCCTACTGTGTTGCAGGCTTTAAACAGCGTAGCTTAGTTTTTCAGATTTTGGGGTGCCTGTCTCCAAACTTCTCTGGCCTCTTTTGGCAGCTTCTAAAAAGCAGCTTCTATTCAAGTGAGAGGTAAAAAAATTGCAATATAAGTCTGGGTTCCCAGAATAGTGGACAGCTTCTGAGGGTGTAGCTGAGGCATCTGGTCACTTCCATTCCCTCACCCCTGAAATGGGGATAGCAAGGACTGCCTTCGGAATAAATTGTTGAGACTTAGTTAATAGTCTGTGGATGCTGGAAAGAACTGTGCATAAAGCAGAGCATTATAATTGGAAATGGCAGAGTCTCAAGTGTCAGAGTTTAGGTTGACATGTTGAACTTGCATGACAACCAGGTGGCAGAGAGGACGGTGGAATATTTTGTTTGAAAAGTCCAGTGTTGTTTTAAATGAAACACTGTTACTGGCTTGTGTTAAACAGCATCCTTGCTATGGTGTGAGCTGCCAGCTGCACAAATGTGGGATGAATTTTCCTTTTTTATAGCGAATTTCTGTAAAACGAGACCTTGTTTGTTGCAAACACAAGTGCTAGTGTGCTGAGATCAAATAATTGCTCTAACGATCTCAGCCTGCGGTGACAATTATCATTAAATAGCCTGATACATAGTAATAGTTGCTATCACATCAAATTCTGTTTTGTGCGTGCTGAAGAGGGTAGAGCGTAGAATGCCCATACGGTGCCCAGTAAAGTACAGGGTCTTCTGTGGAGGAGCCCTTCCCCTCTCTACCTGCTGCTTGTACAGGTGGAAGATTTTATTTCTCCTTTGCACACTGCAGGGTTGTGATAGGCTGTGTGTTTGCATTTATAGGAAACCTGCGTGGATTTAACATGACAGCGCCAGCGTTGCAGCAGTTTTTCCCTCAGGCTACAAGACATTCCCTCTTGGGGCCACCACCTGTTGGGGTCTCATTAAAGCCAGCTCGGCTGGGCTTCCCCAGCCTTCCCTTCCAGCGGCAGAACCGGACCTTTCGCAAGGTGGGCTTGTAGTTTCCAACTGTTTGGGAGCTTGGTGTTCGTTTTGGACTTGCAGCAGTTGACTGTATTGTAGGTGGAGAACAAAAGAGAAAGGACAGCACCTTACAATGAAAACCATGTTTTACATCATGCTGCTGACACAGAAATGCAGAAATAAGTCCATCCCTAAGGTTCTCGTGATCCATATTTACATTTATAATGGAAGGATTTTTTTTGTCACTTCTTGCCCAAGAGAGGGAATTCCTCATAGCAGAACTGTTTAAACCTGAGATATAAAAGGAGCCTTTAGAAGTACGAGCTTCAAAGTAATTGCAATAGAAGAAATCCTGGCTGAGTGCTTTGGTCTTCACAGAGGCCAGAGTTCTGCTCCGTTAGCTAGTTTGTTCCCAAATGACTTACTCCTACCACGGACATGTCACTCTGACTCTTTGGGCTGTTTTCCCTAGTTTTAAGATCAGGATCATATTTTTTCTTGTGGATTTTGTAAAATCTACAATTTTTTTTTGTAAAAACCTTTCTCACTTTCCACCAGGCCTCTTCTGTATCCTGGAAATGTTTCTTGGATTAATTGACCAGTATTTCCCTCCTCTTAGATGAGCTTTTGCGTATTTGGTCCCATTTGGTCAAAAAGATGTGCTGGATGAGGACTTCCACTCTTGGACTGTCTTTCTTCAGAATCAAAAGGAAGGGAGATTATTTGGAACTATTCTTTTTCCCTGCCCATGCACCTCTTGCCAGAGTCCCTCTGAAGTGATCCTACTCTCTGCAAGCAGCTGGGTCTCCTGCAGCTGCTACTTAAAGCACTGGAGAAATGTCATGGGCTGCCTGTGGAATTGAAGTGCATTGCTCTGTTTAACCATGTGAACTTGCCTGAAGCAAGACAGTCTATTGTAAACCATCTATTCCTTTCCATTGCCACGTGCGGGAATTCCTGTTCCTCTCCCACAGTAAAAGTCTAGTGCTTTGGTGAGTGTGTTGGGTTTGAGGAAGGACCGAGAGCTGGCAGTGACGCTCTACCCATTGCAGGATTTCCAGAGGGTCCCTGACAGGAAGCGGGAACTAGATCCTGGTTCTTCATCTCAGACACAAGGTGATGAGAAAATGGAAATCCCAGAGGGAGTGCAAGCAGGGTCAGAGCAGAACAACTCCTCACCATCCACAGGTAAGGGGAAGCCTGTAGTGGAACAAATGCTTCTAGAAATTATAAATTTCTCTGCTATTCCTGCAGCAAAGACTGAAGATGGCTTTAGCCTTAATCAGCTACATTTCTCTCTAACTGTAAATAAACTGCCTGTGACAGCCCTCTGCTATGTGCTTCATATATCCTTTTTTCCTGTATTTTTTTGGTTTTTATAAGCTAGCTCCATATTTTCTGCATGGAAGCCTCTCAGAAGGCACTTTGACAGTGAGCCCCATTTAAGATGAGGAGAAAAAATAAAACTGGTTTGAAATTAAAGCTTCCACATTGCCTTACCCATGCCGAACTCAGCATCTCATGGAGTCGAACACATGAAGCAGAACCAGTTGCTGTCAACGTGCTAAGGAGAAGATGAGTTGAAAGAGTACTTGTACTCCAGTTGTCAGAACAGAAACTGCTGGCACTGAATCTCTTGTAGTGTCAGATACAATACAGATGCGGGAATGTTATTTCTGGCTGACGAGTGCCTAATCTAAAAATGCAGGCCTATGATGAGGTTGTGACCAATCTATATGCAGTGGGGAAAATTACCTGATGAAATGATTGCTGTCAGGTAGTTGTGCCACCTTGGCTTATATTAATGCTCCTATGATCTGGGCTCTTGTCCCCTAGCTGTAGCACAAAGACCGACTTAGCAGATATAAACATAGATTTCTTTCTGGACGACAACTCATACAGTGACATCTGCAATAAAACTCAGATCTCTTAGGTCATTATCAAACCTTGTCTCTACAATTTTCCAATTCAGAATAAGCAAGTGTATGGTATTGTTTGCTCTAATGGGAGTGTTATTGTCATTGGCCATTCAGTTAGGGAGTATGCTCAAGGTGGCATGATCTGCTTTGCTAAGGAGATCTCCTTCTGTGTTCCCGCAGAGCCAAGAACTCCAACAGAATCTGTGTTGAACACTGAGCCTGCAGCAAAAAGGCTGAAGAGGTATTTATTGAATGGGGTATTGAAATAGTTAATGGGTTTAGAATTATTGTGTATTTTTATTCTCTAATAATTAGGGCTGTACTGTACTGGCCTGATGTCTAGCATGTAGGAGGTATTTCAGATGCTTGTGGACAATTCAGAAAATCTCATAATGCTCGCTGAGATCCAGGATGTTGTAGGGTCTCTGCTATGAGTGATCCAACTATGGGAATGAAAAATAAGAGATGCAGCTCATGTAAACACGCAACAAAGTGGAGTTTGCTCATGTGTTCTCCTGCCAGGATTCTTGTAAGAAGCAGAGAGGTTCTTTTCTATTCTGATATACTTCTCTAATTTTCTTCCCTAAATGTCAAAAAGGGAAATGAGCAGCCATGTATCAGCAGATAGAAAAAGCCTTGGAATATACTAGGTTATGGTAGGTATAGGAAAGGGTAGTTTATTTAGAGAAATGAGAAGGTAATCAATAATCCCTGGTATCCAAGCCTGTATCCACGAGTGTTGAGTTCTGTGTCCCTTCTGCAAAGGTTGTCTTGCCAGTACCCCATGTCTGTTGGGTAAAAATAGACAAAGGCAATCCTATTATCTGAAAGGGATGCACAGCGTGCAGGCATGCTGGCCGCGGAAGGCCCATCTTGGCACTCCCTGCCTCCCTGGGTGCAGGAAGGAACAGACAAGGCTGTATTGCCATCTAGTGGGAAGGCACATCATGGAGCTCCTGGTGCCATCTGTACGGTGCCCCACCTTTCCCAGAACTGTCGCTGTTAGCTGGTGCAGAGGGAGAAGAGGAGGGAGTGAATACAGATTTCTGGAGGCATTGATTTGAGAATTCTCCAACATATGTTAATGACTATGAGTCAGGACTCCTGGGTCCTCTTATCTTCCCTGTTAACAATTCACTGCATGGTTTCAGACAAGTTTCTTCACCTCTCTGTTTCCCATCTGTAGATTAGAGATTAATGGCTAGCTTTAGGGAGAATATTCCAGGATTAGTTTGATGTTCAGATATCACCTTGATCATGTAAAACATTCAAGAGTGATAAATATTATGTGAGCAGGGACCATCATGAATTAGGGACTCTGATTAGCCAGAAAGTGAATAAATTCAGTTAAAGCTAAGTCAAATGCATTTGAGCGTACGCTTTGTTAATCTGTTTGCCAAAGCTAATTTAATTTTAATTACAGTAATACTTAGGGTATTAATCAAAGTCCTGTTACATACACCAAAAAAAGAATCAAGTCTGAGGAATGACAGGTCTCACTGCAGCAAGCTTGCTATTAGGAAAATCCTTTCCTAAGCAGTCGTTGGGGGCTGCCACATTTGATGCATATATTATGGCTGGTATTTATTTGGAATAGATAATTCCATAGCTTTTTTCTTTTTGAAGTGTTTCTGTTTACTTCCAATGAACAGATGATGGATTCCTGAAAAAAAAAATATAAATTGTTTACTGTTCTCATATTGTCCTTCACAGATAATAAGGGCATTCCCTCCCCATCCATGTCACAAACTTTTGTTTCATGCTTCGTTGTTCCATATTCCTTTGGCCAGGAATACCAGCCTCCTTCTTCATTTCAGGTTTTTCCCACTTCTGCCTTTTCTCCTATGTACCATCTGTATGCCTGGAACAACATCCTCATTCCAGTGCAGAAAGCACTCATCATCTTCAAATCCTCCTTGAACACCCACTTCTAGCATGGCCTGACAAGTATCCATATAATACCATTTCCTCCTTAGATCATGCTCGTGATGGCTTTTGCTCCCTTAGATTGCTTCTTAGATTTGCAGTTTAGACTGCAAACCCTTGCCCTAGAGTGCTGTCACCATCTGTGTGTGGTATAGTGTTGAGCCTGCTGGCAGCACTTGACAAATAATGTTAATGCCAGCCAGTCTTGTTTTCTTCGTGTTTGCACTGCCCAAACCTTGCTGCATATTTATAGCCGTGTAACCCGGTTACATTATCACTTATCTATCTGGTAAATTATGCGGTGCGTGTGTGTTTGGATCACTGGATGCAGTACCTGCAGAGTCTGCGTTCTTGCTTGTATAGAATGTGCTGCTCCCTGTTGCCAGAAAGGACACCAGCGGGTGGGATACTGAGCCGGCCTGAGAGAGAAGACATTCAAACCATGGTGAAAAGTGTTAGCCCTGATGGGAAAATGGGGGATGGAGAAAGACATTGTAAAGTACACTTTGTGCTCTCTGCAAATCAACCATTTATTCTCAACAGTCCCCTCAGGATCTTTTTCCTCCTTAGCAGATCACCAGTACCAAATAAAACAAAGCAAAGTCTTTTTTATTTGTGTCTTGTACAGCTCCACTTCTCCCACAAGCAGAACTGTAGGGACTCTGGAACAAAACACGACTGATATGAATAGAGCAGGCAGTTACGATGAAATCCCTGTAAGACACCACTGAGAACCTGTTCAGTTCTGACAGGTCTCTGCATGTTCCCTCATGCACAGAGCAGCCTGGAGTACTGTCCAGGTATTGCAGTTTCCCTGCAGGTCACCAGTCAAGACAGGAGTGAGCTCTCAGAGCTCTTCTTAAGAATATTTCCCGTATGAACTTATTTCCCTGCAGGCCTCTTGCTGGAGAGGGCAGTGATCCAAAAAATCATTTGTAACCTTCTTGTCCAGATTATTTGGCTGCTGTTTCTGAATTTATTCTAGAATGCCCACTCTTCATTGTTTTTATTTATTTCTGCTGAATCCTTGCCTGAAATACCACTTGCAGTAGCTTATTGATTTGGGGGTTTGGTGGAGAGTGTCATAGCTTAGACCCCAACCTGTGCCTTGGTGTGTCTTCTGAACCTCTTTGTCTGTAACATGGCAAATAAGGTTATTTTCTTGATATCCTTGAAGTGTAACTGAGGAGTCTGCATTAGAGGACGCAACAAACAGCAAGGAAGCAGAAGAGTCAAGCTCCCATGTCCAAGCTGATGGTGAGTTGCTGGGTACCGCGATTTGCGCTTTTAGGCACTCCTTGCTGGAACTGCACCTGTAGATCAGCATCTGTAGATCCTGTGGGTCTTGTCAGAAATGTCCTTCCTTCAGTCATGCAGGGGAAAGGAGGAGAAAATCTAGGAACCAAATCCAAACATAGTCCCCTAAAACCTGTTGCCTGCCAAATGCAAATGCTGGGAACTTTCCCTCTTTAATAAGGATTTCTTTGGAGAAAGGTTTGTGAGCTGGGCTTATGGCCAACAACACTGTGAGGAAAGCTCCCTGACTTCATTCACCTGCTGCTTTGTTTTTTCTGTCATTGTTATTTTGATTTAAGGCAGCTAAAAGGACTCTCGCTTCCTAGGTACAGACAATGCAAAGGAGTACACAGCTGAAGATCTCTCTAAAGAGAGGAAATTCTCTGAGGAACCAAAGGCTCCTGAGGTGAGTAGACACCACTCCATGCAGGCTGGGGTGGTGCAGAACATACAACCTCCCCCTCCATCCCAGAGAAGCCCGTTGCCACTGGGAACCAGATGGCACCCACGTCTGGAGCTCTGTCTCCTGCTGTAAGCTGTTGTCCCTGGCAATAAGGCATAATATGCCTGCAATTAGTGCGCAGTCTGCTCTGACTTGCTGCTTTTGTACCTCTCCTAGCCTGTACCTTACCTACTGCTGGCTGTTTGTGGATGATGGGGTTCGTTAAGATTTCAGTATTCATCTGGAAAGATGGAGAGTTGAATTGAAAGAGCCACTGAAAAATAAATGTATTGAGGGCCATAGCTAAATATGTCCTTTATGTTGCTGAAGAGCAAATGTAAAAAAATTCAGGTGATGGTAGTAAAGGTGCAGCTGTGTGGCACTTGCCATCACAGCAGGCAAGAGCAGATAGTGGGAGTCTGCTTTTGAGAGGCAGCTTGGAAAAATGAGACACAGGTGAAGTCAGCAACCCGAGAGTCTTTTGCATGAAACACCTTGCCTGCATGCTAGATGTTAAACTGGGACCTTATGCTGTGTAAGTCTGTAAGCAAAGATTTAACCCATGGCGTGAATAAGACTTGATGGTCTTCCATGGTTGGAGACATTAGGTGATGTGATTGAATGTATCATCCTGCCCTTGTTTGAGTACTTTAGTCCCTCAGGTGTGGTGCTGAGTTGCCTTTAGTTTTGCAGTGGAGACACGTGAGCTGGTCACGTCCCTTACCAGCGCATGGTTTGTTGTTCCAGTCTCCAGAGACTGGATCATGCAGTGTCTGCAGAGGCTGTAGAAACAACCATCTGTACTAATAGGCCTGGTACTATGCCATGGGGATTGCTGACTTAGCAGTGTTGGAAGAAGGAGTGTGTATGAGAGTCTTTCTGATCAGCCTCCTGTGGATTCAAGCTTAAATGTATTTTCTTAAGAGACAGACAGTTTAGGTCACATACAAGAAGCAGGTGTAATTTTTAGTGCCTTCGACTGAGTGACTGGACGTAATCTTGACTCCTTCTTTTGGCAGGTGTTGAGCTCTGGAGGTTCACTGAAAGTCACTATCCAGCAGAGCAGTGAGAGCAGAGCTATCAGTACAACAGCTCTGAAACCTGGGCACTGGACCTGTGAGGTGGGCACAGCTGATCCCAGCCCTGAATCAGTCCTTAAATTCTACTGTTATATCTGCAAGACCAACTGCTGCAGCCAGCAGGTAAAAATCCACAGGTCTGACTGCAATCTGGGTGGTCAAGAGAAGTAAATTTGATGGCCAGCTGCCATGGGGAGGTGCAGTAGGAGACTTGTTTGCAAGGGCTCATGCTGTGGCAACAGGGAACATAAAAAATGATGATAAGCATGCAGATAAAATAAACCTCTCCTGAGGAGCTGGCAAGCAACCTGCTAGAGAGCGAATGTGGGTGGATCCACAGGCAGCCATGCTCTTAAGCTTTTATACCATTTCATTGTTAAACATCAGTCAAGAGAATGGAAAGCATAGCTCATACCTATTATTTTTTGTATTTTGAATACATTTAAATGGATTTTTTTCTCCTAACCTCTCTCTCAGAATTTCCAGTCCCACATGGCTGGAATTCAGCACCAGCAGCGACTTGGGGAGATTCAGCACATGAGCAACGTTTGTTTTGTTTCCCTACTGCCCATGGTGAAGGAGCAGAAGGTGCTGGCAGAGAAAGATGGGTAAGTGTTGGTCTGTGCTAGAAAACACAATCTGAATGTGGACCTACATGGGCTCTAAAATTCCTTGCTGCACCAGGGTGCCCCCTGTGTTCTAGGTAAGGTACAAAATCCCTCTGGTTTCAAGGGTCTTAATCTCCTTCAGGCAACTTTCTTCCTGCTGAAGGATACCAGTGTTGACTTTGACCTGCTGTGTAGTTTTTTAATACAATAGATCGGGTCAGAGACTTGTTTTAACTAGCGCCTTTCTGTCAGCATGAGCTAAAGCAACCTATGTAAGTGGTTGGGAAGGGGAGAAGATAAATCTGAGCCTGCAAATATAAGAATTCTGGGGAAGACAATGCCGAGAACAGATTGCAGTATTCCATGGAGTATGTAAAAAGGTGTGACATACAGATATATCCGTTCTCACTTCAGAGAGACCCAGCAACGATGGTGTAACACTTGTCAGATACACTTCACAGGGGATCTAATCAAGCATCGCAGGACTCAAGAACACAAGGTAACAACCATAGCATGGGTTTCATCTTTGCACTGACCTTCCGTGAGGATTGAGTGGAAGTGTCTAGCATCTCCTGTTCCCCAAGAAGCAAAGGAAAGGTGGTTGGAGTGGAGAGATGCACATAAAGTTCTGTCAGTAACATCCTCACTGTCTAAGGGCACTGCCATTGTACCTACTGCCTCTGAACACTAGCACTGTTAGAACTTCCAGTTGTCATGCTATGGCAGTATGGCCTGAAGCACTTCTAGTTTATAATTCATGACTTTTCTCAATAAATATGGCCTGTCGTACTCACCTAATTGATTGAATGGAGGGATCTGTGGGCAGCCTGTAAATTTTCAAGCTAAAAATTAGGTGGGCTGTCATATTTATTGGCTCCTGGGGCAGAAGTGCCAGAACGCCTTTTATAAGCCACATTTGTTTTGCTCTGCATGTTTTCCTTCTTTTTGGTGGTTAAGAGCTAGAGAGTCCTTTCTGCTGAAAAGAAGACTCTCTTTGTGGTCTCTTTGTTTTAGATGCAGGGTTGTGACTTTGTTTCACTCAAGATTTATCAGCATTCCTCCAAAGTGGTGCCTCTTGCGACTTACTGAATTGTCCCCCTTTCCTTAGCTGGCCAAACGCTCGCTTCGTCCTTTCTGCACTGTCTGCAGCCGCCACTTCAAGACCCCTCGCAAGTTCGTGGAACATATGAAGTCCCCTGAGCACAAACAGAAAGCCAAAGAGGTAATACTGCCTGAGTGGAGAGCTGCACAGGACTGGAGGCAGCTACACTGTGGAGCAGCTTAACTTTCTGCTTCCCTGACTATGGCAAGGAGGGAAGAAAGACATGCAGTTTTTCCAGCCCTGTTTTAATTTTAACCTTTTGCTGGACTTCAATTGTTAGAGCTTAAACAAATTGAGTGAAAAAGGGACAAGGACTTAGATGTGTCTAGAAGCAAGATAGCATTGTGCCTCTCTGGCAGTCCCTTCTACTCGTCAAATGCAGTCTGTTTATAGTCTGGGGTCTTCCTTGGTTAAATGGAGAGTGCAAAGTGGATCTGATGTTTATTTTCTGTGCCTGACAGGTAAGGCTAGGAGAGAAGGAGTTAGGCAGCCCAGAAGATTCGGAGGAGTTGATCACAGTGGATGCTGTTGGCTGTTTTGAAGATGATGATGAAGAGGAGGAGGAGGAGGGGGGAGCTGGTGAGGAGGAAGACCTTGATGTAGTGCTGATAGAGAATGAGGATTCTGCTGCCAAGCAGGTATGCTGTGCAAAAGGGGAAGGAATGACCTATCTGAGAATCCTCTGTGGGACTCTGTGACTTAGTTGGTCTTGGCTGGTTGAGCTCAGGGTTTCAAGAGTCCAGTCAACCTTGTACCCTGCAGCAGGAGGGTGAGGGCTCTGGGGTTCTTCCAGAGCACAGGACAATGCAAAAGAATCAGGCACTACGTGTGGGATGCAGGAGCATGTTTTGCTGTGCTGTACAGCTCCTACTGGTGTCTTCGAAGATTACTTTGTTGTTGAGGAGCGTGAGCAATGTTTCTTCAAGGGAAAGAATTTCTGACAAAGATACTTGACATGGTCTCTTTGAATAGCCCAGCAGTAGCTTGGTCTCATATCAAACATGGGGAGGTTTATCTTGATCAATATTAATTTTCCAGTAGAGAGCAGTTTCCAAGAAAGGAGGTACATGGCTAAGCTACTTCAGGCTTGAAGTGCAAGGGGTGCTTTTAACCCTTGGAATGAAGTGGCCTCCTGACATTGGGTTTTGTATCTGGCCCTAACCAGATGCTGTGCAACTCCACCTCTGGTATGTGAATCCTCTGTTTTGCTCCCAAGCTTACCAGAAAAGTATAAGAGCCCAGGAAGGGAATTGGAATAGATACAGTAGGCACTAACATTCTTTTGGTTTCCAGACTGGGCTGAAGGAAGTGTCTTTGGAGGATTACGAAGGAAGTGAGAAGTATTGTCCAGACACAGCCTATGGTAAGCAAACAGAGCTAAGCACAAAGGCCCACAGAAACTTCTCTGGCCACGTGCTGTATCTGTAAGAGAGAATGATCTCTACCTACTGCTGTAATGACTTCTTGGGCCATAGTGCTCAGCATCCACATAGGTCTGGTGCAAGTCACTGCTGCCTGGAGAAAGAGCCAAACATTGCTTTATTACTGTGTGATAAAACATAAAGATGTGATTGATGTTTGTCAGCTGCCTTTTGCTTTGAAGAAGAAAGAATGAGAGCCAGATACCTTGCTAAGGTAGGAAATGGAGTAAGTAGGGCAGGAGCACTGGAGAAAGTAGGTAGCAAAATGAGGGGCGCTCTGGAAAGATGGAGCCTGAAAGCATGTTGATTAAAATGCTTTCCAACAGAAATGCAGCTTGTATAAAGATACTGAGCAGTACTGACAGTATCGAGCTCTCTGCCAGAGCCCAAACTGTGCATGTTTCCTCCGCTTCAGAACCCCCACGCTCTACCTAGTGGTTATTCAGACATATTGCTGGACTGGTGGGCAGCGTTGCCTCCAGATGGCTGTCTCTGGTCCCCACCCTGTAAGCGATTCTGACTTCACACCTTTAACGGCCACTCGTGTTGTGAGGAGGGCAGCTCTGCAGAGGCTGTTTTGTGCCCAAGGAGAGCTCTGTTTACACCAATCTTCCATATCGCTGTAACCTTCCACTATTGTGTGGCAGATGGAATAATGATTCATGCTGTGAATGTTCTCTGCGTGTTCCTCTTGCGCGCCTGCTGTCTTCTGCTTGGTTTGATCCCATTACATTAGATCACATGTTCTCTGTAGTTTTCCATTGTATTCTTATTTCCTTTCCCCCCCTCCCCTTAATGCTCTGTGTAGTTTCTTTGCTCTGGCAGCTAGATTTCTCTCTGAATATCAACCACACAGCCATTCCATGGTAAGATGAGATATTCAGCAAGTTATCTTGCAAATCCCTGATTAACAGAAGCAAAGCTTTCCACTTTTCTTTTTCTCCCTCCCCTTCCCTTTTAACATGCTTTCATTATTTGAGTTCCATTCAATGTGATCTGTGATTTCCCTTCCCCTCCCGTTTCGCAGGCCTGGATTTTCTGGTCCCCGTCGCAGGTTACCTCTGCAGGCTGTGTCACAAATTCTACCATAGCGACTCTGCTGCCCGGCTCGCACACTGCAAGTCCCTGATGCATTTTGAGAACTTTCAGGTTAGACCCTTTGGCGATTGCATGGCCTGGCATTTGTATACCCCCATGCGTGTCTCTTCAGCGAATCCACCACATTAGCTGTCTTGTCTTCAGTTCATTTCCATCATCCTTGGTGTCCATTGTGCCATAGCTTTCTCCTGGTGTGCTCTATGTTTGTCTCCCATCACCACTGTAGATCTAAAACCAGTCCAGTCCTGCTTCCCGGCTACTGCTGCTGTCATCTTGTTGCCCATTTCTGGCTGGAAATCTTCCTCAGAGTGTCTGCTCTGTTTGCTGAACCTGTGGAGTCTGTTGTTCAGTCTAGGCCTCTTCTCTGTTAGATTACAGGTGGGTCAAGATGGGGAAAGAACAAGAGACAGAGGCTGTTCCTTTTAAAGAAACCTGGTACATATGCATCTTTTCATGCGATACTGCAGGAACAGCTCCTTTAGTCAAAATTGTGGGTGTGATTCATCTGTGAAGGGGCCTGGTGAAATCAGGTATTCACCTTAGAAATCAGGAAATTTAACATTACAGACTCTTTATGTGATGGAAGCTACAAGCTGGTGAGAGTCCATTTGGTCCCCAGGGTCAGCCTGCAACAGGAATTCTGTCTGTCTGTCTGTCTGCTACCCTTTCCCAGAAACTCCTTAGCACAAAGCTCTGCCAGCTGACGCTGTTCCTTTGCTTTACTGGCTCCACCTAAAGAAGCCGTATTGCCCCTTGCTGCTTTTGTATCTAGAAGCTTTTCCTACTGGGCTGGCCTGGAATCTGCCTCCATTGTTTTGTCCTTGTTGACTTGCCAGGGGGTGAGGGGCCTGGATTAGTACCTTGTGGTTGGTACGCAGGGCTTGCACTGTCGCTGCCCTCTCCTGTTACCACTGCCTGGGACCTGCCTGCGCAGGAGAGCGGTATTCCCTGACCCTGGCAAGGAGGGAGGCTCCCACATGGACTTTGTCCTCTGCCTGCACCCCAAACCTGCTCCAGCAAAAGCCTTTGTGCTTCCCTACAACAGATTTATCCAGCTTTTGTTAGTGTTTTAAAAAAAAATATCTTACTGTTTTTTCTGTTAGTCTTCAGACAGGTTAACTATTCCTAGTCAACCGTCACTGCCTCCAGAAAGGGGTGGGGTGCTGCAGAAGCCAGCACTTAAAGCAGTGGATTTGGAATGGCAAGTAGCAGGAGAAGACCACAGCTGTTCCTTCATGGTTGCTCATCCTCTCCCACTCCTGCATCTAGTCATTTCAGGAATGAAGGAATTGGCCTTGCAGTTTTCCTGGCTTATTTTAGATCAGCTTAGAGTGAAACTGCAGCAGCAGTGCGTATGCCTCCCTTTTGGCCCACTTAGAGCTGAAATCAGACGCTTGTCAAATGGATGGCAGAGTGACCTGGAGGGATTATTTATGACAGGAGTCCAACCTTAAATATCTGCAGTCAGATAACTATTATTCTTGTGTGCCTAGGTGTCTTGGGGTCATCACAGTCTGAGTTAAATCATTGTCAGTTTCTGGGGTACTCTGACAAGAGTAGCTCAGCAGAGGGTTTCAAAGCAGAGAATTGTCTGCTGGTGAGGCAGTTCACAGCATCGCTCTGACAACAAACTGGCATGCCTGCACCTGTTTTAGTTTGGGTACAACATTGTAACTTGACTGATCTAGTTCAAATGCGTCATGATATTGTGCATATCCCACTATTTGAGGACAGAGGAAGAACAAGCCTGCAATGAGAAACTGAATTACAGTGTCTGATGTGCTGTAATTCCATGCTGCAGACTACAGTAGCACTGCTTAAGGCAGCAGTGAAAACTCAAAATAGTTTCCTTAAATTGTCAGGTCCGATGCTAGTTCCAGTTCAAGGGACCCTTTAGCAGAAAGCTGAAAGTGAGTTGATTGTGGAGGGAACTGCTGTGGAAAAGGGAGCTTTGTTTTATTCCTTTAGCTCATGCTCTGTCTGGGTCTTGAAGACCAGATTCCTACTGCATGTTAGACAGCTATACAGAGTTGCTGTTTTTCTGAAATCCAGTTTTGAAAATGGCTAGTAGCCATTTTAATCTCTTTACAGACCTCTACTGGTTCATCATGATAGCGAGTGCAAACGAGTCATTTTATTGATGATATACTTACCTTTATTCTGTAGAGAATCTCAGTGCCTTTTAACAAGAAGATATTCTTGGTATCTTAGTGTTCCTGTCAACAATTTCACTGACTGCACAGATCGTATCAACAGAGTGAAAAAATCTTAAGCTTTCAACTTAAGTCTTGCTTTGGCTGATAAACATTAAATCACACCTCTGTGGCTGAGGGCGGCGCATCGCCTCATGTGTCCAGGGTACATGCCCAGAGTTATGTCCTGGCAGTAGCAGAAGCAAGAGCTGTCACTTGCACTGTTACATCTACGAAGTCCTGAGTCTGACTGAGATTTAACAGTTGCCAAAACCCGATTCTTGTCTCAGGAGGTCTGCCACAGGTCTGCCATGCACTCGCTCAGCATTAAGTAATGCAAGAGGGACTTCAGTTTTTAATACTGCCACTTTTCCTCACAGGAGCTGACCCTTCTCTGCTTGAAAGCCTCAGCAGCCAGGCCAGGAGAGCTGCTGAGACAAGCCGTGCCCCTGCAGATTCTAGATGCCACTCACCACTGTTTTTGTACAGGTTTTCCTGGACCAGCTGCTACTTGCTGCAGTGACAGTAGCTGAGCTGGGCTTGTCTCTCACGTTGGTTTGTTTGTATTTGCAGAGATACAAGGCAGCGAGGCATCGTGCCACAGCTGCCTACCCCGAGGCTCCTTTGCATTCCCAGGGCTCCAGCTCCCAATTGCTGGATGATCTGAAACAGCCCCCTGCTACAACAGCAGATACCAGCAAGAACATGAGTGATGATCATGGCATAGACAAGGAGGGTACAGAGCTGTCAGCCCTGCAAGAACAAGCTTTGAGGTCTCCAGAGGGTAAGAGTGGGCTGGCCACCTCTGTAGCAGAGGGCAAAAGCCTAGCCAGCGTGACTGACGACGTATGTGGAATCATGGTTGTAGAAGAAGAAAATCTACAGGAAGAGAGCAAGTCTACCACCACTAGTGCCGAATGCCCACTCCCTGAAGAGAACCGCACCGTAGGGGAGTTGTTGGGACACGCTGTGTCTAAGGAGGAGGAAGCCAATGCAGCCAGGCAAAGGGAAGGCACAGACGACTGCCAGGATCCAGGGAATGGAGGGGGTTTAGGACAGAATGAGGCAGCAAACACAGGCCAGGAGGCAGAGGCAGAGCCTTCCTCCCTAGCCAAAGGTGAGACAGCCAGTCTTACCTCTGCTGGGTGCAGACGCTCTAGTAGGCGCAAACCCAGATAGAGTGGCCTTAAAGGGAGAGCCCTTTACATATGATATTTGCTGGAAATGTTTATTTTCGGAGTCTTTTAATAGAGCAAAAACCTTCAACTTTACTGCTGTTTTTATTTTAAGAATAAAATAAGCCTGGCTTTAGCGTGTCTAATACAGGATGGTGTTGGTTATTACTTGTACAGTTGGGATACAGCAATTATGTGGAAAGACTGAGGCTTGGATTTTTGAACCCAAAAGATGGTAATGTGGTTTCCATAGGGGACAAAATTCATTAAGTACACGGATGCAGACTTATTTTTCACTAAGAATTCTTTGTAGTTCCTCTCGTTTCCTTTCCAGGCAGAGGAAAAGTTTATCTCTTGGGAGACTGTGTGCCCAATTGCGCTCCTCAGAACAGTTTCCTTTCAAAGATGCACACTCTTGGACATGCTCTGTGTTGTTGGTTAGGTAAGAATGTGCATCTTGGTCCTTTGTTAATACTACAAGGCTTAATACAGTCTGCTCTCATAGTGGAGACTCTCAGGAACAAATTTTGTTTCAAACTGATTTTAATAAAACAGATTTCTTATTTATAACTTCTTTAACTTTCAAAAAAACCTCCTTCAACTCTGCAAAAGTAGAACAGTAAGACTTGCTTCACAGTGCTGGCCCCAGGCCAACCTGACAAGATCACAAACTTTGAGACCAGAATGCTTACAGCGTGCTCTTGTCAAAATGTACAGGGAGGACTCAGCTCACAGCCCATGGCAGGCAGGGCCCTGTCTCTGCTCTGTACAGCTAATGCTGTGGTGGGCGCTCACCAGGCTGTCCTGCCCCTCTAACGCCCGAGTCCTGAATGGCAGCTTAAGGAGTTAGGCAGCTTCCAATTACAACAGTCAAAAACATTACCCTGGTAGGGTGTCTTAGGTGCTTAGAAGGGGATGGAAGTGTCCAGCGATCTGGGACCACCTGCCAATATTTTTTACATCACAGTTAATGTTGAATAATGGGGGAGCTGTAGTTCCAAGGCAGGAGCTGGCCTAGAGGCCCCCTCTCAAAGTCTGTGACCAGAGTTATGCTTAGGGGCGAGCCTGGAGTCAGGACAGCCCCTGCCTGCTGGGCTTTTTGAGGGAAGAGGCTAGAGCCATAACACTCCTTGCTTGGATTTAACAGTGCAAAAGAGCAGAGATCATTTTTCCTCTTTGTGAAGAGGGCCTGCTTGCAAACAACCTGCATGGCATCAGGCTTCCTACAACCAGCTTTAACCAAGTGTCCATGTCCGGCTCATGCTGGGGAGCAAAAAGAATGAGCTCTCCTACATCCTCCTGTGTGCTTCTGCACCTATCACACAGCTAAAGAAAAACAGAACAGAGAGATGAATGGCAGGACACAACCACAGGAAGGAACAAGTAACAGGCACAAGGTACCTCTTCTATTCAAGTTTTACGTTAAATCGGTGACCAGTAAATGTCCCCTTAGCAATACCAACTGAGAGTTTGTAGCCAGCACACTAGGTGGGAGGCTGTGATCCCTGCGCATCAGCTTCCGTGTTCTGCTGCTTGCTCTGCTGCTGGAACTCCAGGCGGGTCTGGCGGTTGGACTCGAGCAGTTCTTTCAAGCAGGCATGTAGATAATCATTCTTCTCCTCCAGGTGATCCAAGCAGGAATTGATTTGGTCCAGCATGGAGTTTATTGCTGCGTATTCTAAAAGGAAGGGAAATGAGAGACTGAATAATGTAAGTACATTGTCACTGCAATCAGTGAAGGCAGCGAGAGCTCTTGCAAAACACGCCCACGGCATTTTGGCTGTGCCTTATCTGTTGCTGGGGTGGGTGAAGTAAAATGCAACTGAATCCTGCGTGTGTTGTGTTCACCGATCAAAAGAGACCGATGGAAAGCCAGAGGACTGGTAACAAGATCTAAAGCAAATTACCTGGGCAGTCCAAACGTGTTACGGGCATATCTGACAGCCTTTGGTCTCATATGTAAATAGCTGACCGCAGGCCAAGTGCCAGCATGCAGCAATCCGCGTTGCAATAGTACCAAATAAACCCCAAGGCCAAGTTAGGCTCTTTAGCTGCCTCAGGGATCATCTTTCCTGCCGAGGGTGCAGGCATTTTGGCAGCGTGCTGAAGTGTTTACTACATTCTGTGAATTATTTGTGTAAGGCTCCCAGGCTGGGATGTGCTTCACAAGGGCCTGCCTGGGGTCAGACTGCCGGAACAGCCCGGCCATTGCTGGGGCAGGAGCAGGGATGAGCCCAAAGGTGCTGGGAGTGGCACCATTATTTCCAAAGGGAGATAAGTGTGGCGCACCACGTTCAACCGCAGGATTTTCATGCACCGTTAAGGCTTTGGGTACTTCAGGTTAAAACCAAATTCATTCGGGATGATCTTGACAGTTGGTTCCCTGGGTACAGTTTCTTATTCACAGCATTTGTTTCAAGTGCAGAAGTGTTAGCCTCAGTACAACGGCATTTCGCAGTGATGCATA
This sequence comes from Himantopus leucocephalus, assembly GCA_003993805.1. NCBI lineage: Eukaryota > Metazoa > Chordata > Aves > Charadriiformes > Recurvirostridae > Himantopus > Himantopus leucocephalus. Next base: position 5,652,750 of record RSEF01000017.1, read on the forward strand.
CTAGCACTGTTAATCAGATGAAGATAGCTGTGCTACTGTGATGAAACACTTGCTTTTAGACTGCTCCAAGCAATATTCACACAATCCTAAAGAATAATAGAAAACCAAACTGAAAAAACAGGCAAGACAAACCTCTGCTGACAAGTTACTCAGGAACTGGAAGCCTGGCATCAGCTGAAACCCCGGGGGGTTACAGGAGGGCCCGAGCAGAGCCAGTCCTGTGTTCCTTCCTGAAGCAGCATGGGCTGAGCGGGGAGGCAGGCTGTGACCCACGGGCTGATGTTTGGGAGGATCATGGGCTGCAGGACAGGGAAAGATGCCTGCGTGGGTGGGACAAGCCCCCACCTCACCAGCTGGGGCTGGGTCCTGTCCACCCGGCTCTTCCAAGCAGCTGGGGACGCATCGGAGCCAAGCGTGAGACATGCAGTACCTGGCTGGAGTGCTGCTCTGAGCTACTGAAGAATATGGAGACAGCGAGGAGGACGAGGATGTGCTCTGGGCATCCTTGTCCTATGGATGGGGATCGAGCCGTATGAAATTCCCCCAGCCTCACAAGCCTAATTTTGCTCCTCTCGGCTGCCCCCTTGACACTTTGGGAGGCAGGGTGCCCTGGTGCCCCAGCACACGAGGCCCAGGTGCTGCCATTACCAGCAGCTTTAAAAGAACGGTGAATATTTAAATATAGATTGTTGTGATGATGCAAAGCAGTGAACACTCCTGGGGTGTTTCAGGACAGAAATGATCCTCCTGTCACTGCAGGTGGATCACAGCCATCACAACAAGATTCACCTGTGTGAGTCACATCTGGAAACTGGTCTTTGGGGAAATGGCATAACCCAGCTCTTCACCATTTTTGAGAGAAGAGTAGCAAAGTGCTTACTCCTTCAAAGATTGCCAATTTTAAGAATGATGCATACATATGCATGACAGCTCTGCCGTTGTCTCATTTCCTCCATTGGCTTCCTCTAACTGGACAGGACGGTATCAGAAATTTCATAGCTAGGCGCTGCAGAAATGCCTGAAAGTGGGATTTGCCGAGCTAATCGCATTAAGTTCACTTTTTCCACGCGCGACTACTTCTCCCAGATCTGCCCGCGTGATCCGTCCTGCGGTTTCACATTCTGAACGTCCTCTTTCTCCTTGCTCAGTCGCACCTCGTACACAGCAAAAGGGCGGAGTGACCCTTCCACGAGGGAAACCAAAAAAAAAAAAAAAAAAAATCCCCCCAAGGCGGCCGCGTGCCGGCTCGGTGCCCCGTGGCTGGGCGGGAATAGCCGGACCAGCCCCGCTTGGTTTCAAAACCCACCCGCCCCGCAGCCCCTCACCTCCCGCCTCCCCGCTCCCAGCAGAAGCAGCAAACAACATCTGGGAACATCTGGGCCTCGCTGCTCGCGCCCGCAGGCCCACGGGCCCGGGCGAGGCCACCCAGCCCCGCCGGCGGTGGCGGCCTTGCCCCGGGCCTCCCCCACGCACCTTCCTCCCCGAAGCTGTCCCCGTCGTCGTCCTCCTCCTCCTCCTCCTCCTCCTCCTCCTCCTCCTCNGCCAGGCCACCCAGCCCCGCCGGCGGTGGCGGCCTTGCCCCGGGCCTCCCCCACGCACCTTCCTCCCCGAAGCTGTCCCCGTCCTCGTCCTCGTCCTCGTCCTCGTCCTCGTCCCCGTCCTCCTCCTCCTCCTCCTCCTCCTCCTCCTTCTCCTCCTCGCCGCCTCCCACCGGCACGTGCGGCTCCCCGTTCGGGCCCGCCATCCCGCCGCGCCCGCGCCTCGGTACCGGCCGGACGGCGCGTCGGCGCGCCCTCAGGGCCGCTAGCCAATGGGAACGCTCGGAGCACCTCGCGTCACACAAGGCCGGCCGGTCGGCGCTGGGGTAAAGCCTGTGGTTAGCGCTCGGGGCGCGGGGTGGCCGTCGCGCGGGCGGGAGCGGCGCGGCGGCCGGCTCCCCGCTCCCCTGGTCCTTAGGTGTTTTCCCCAAACGCCGTCCCCAGAGCGAAGCTGTCTCCTTGTCCCGCGGTGTCCTCAGCCCCCCAAGGCCTCCCTGTCCCCTGGGCTGGCCCAGCCGCAGCACACACCAGCACAAGCAAGTGCATTTGGACACGAAGTGAAGTTGTCCTGCAGGGCCGCCATCAGCACCCAGCGCTCCTTTCCGCAGACGGCTTATGGTCTCTTGGAACAGGCCTGCACCTCCGCCCGGGAGGAGGCCCTGGGCCGCCCCGCGGGCGCTGAGGCCGCAGCAGCCAGGGCTTGGCTGCTCAATGCCAAAATGCAGCTGCGCCGCCAGCCCTGCTCCGTCCCCTGAGCGGCTTGAACCATCCTCAGATCACCTTCAGACCTGCGCTTCCCTGAGGGAACGGGTGCGATTCACTTTGCCCTTCCTTGTCTTTGGCCCAGTATCNACTTTGCCCTTCCTTGTCTTTGGCCCAGTATCGGTCCGTCGTACCTCACGTGCCCTGAGGAGGTCTAATGGCTGCATGGTTTTGTCATCCCCTAGAGAGATGTCACCGGGATGAAAATAACTTGCAATTAGGGCATTAATTCAGTCAGTGCTCCTGAGATAAACCCAGTTTGAATGCACAGTTATTAAGCGGGTATTTGGGGCAAAGAAGAAAGAAAGGGTTGTGTCCTCATCTCACATCGCAGCCAACTTTTCTCCATTCTGTGGGGTAACCCTGCTGTGTGTTGCCCAGTTGGGCCCACGTTGTGCCCCAAGTGGGGGAATCCAACATTAGTGTAATTAATGGGC